>MU223774.1:3536789-3557767 GCA_018584345.1 Thuja plicata | reverse complement strand
AAAGGTTAGCTATTATACATTGTAGTGTGTGGAAGATTTTAAATAATAAGGTGGTATTTTTTTTTATTCAATCTATAAATAAATATATTATAGTGAATGATTTAAATAATAAGGTGGTTTTTTTTTTTACTTCATGGTGGGACGAACAAAAAAAAGGTGCAGGTGGAAATCACTAGGATGAAAGGACAAACTGGGAGAATTGCACCTTCCTTAAATAGCACAACCACACTCTTTCAAGTTTGTATGCTCTCTCTTCTCCCAAAGTTGCTCACACATGTGTGAGAAACCTTGAGCATTTCAACGTTAAATGTCTCATCTTGTCCAAAGTTTCTCATACGTGTGAGCAACTTTGAATTTTGCATGGTCATCCATTTTCCCATGTGTCTCCTATCTGGCTCTTATGTGGATGCTACATATATTCCACCTCATCTAAGCCCTCAAACTCCCTCCAAAAATCTATAAATATGAGCCTCAATCCTTGCATTATCTATTAGAATTGCATTATTATCATGCTAGTTTAAATTCAAGCATTTTTTATAAGTTTTTCATGTTACTAATATTATCATGTCAGTGTGATTTCATAGTATAATATTAGCATTGCATCTTGTTATGCCCTGCATCCCCGTCCCTACATTTTGTGTGCCAAAATTTTGGGTCCCCCTTTTTGCGTTTGTTTGCTTTCTGCTTGCGGCTTTGCCTTGGTCTTTCCTTTTCCTTTTGTTTCTTTCTCCGGGGTTTTCTTCCCCGGTGTGGTGTTTTGTCTGTTCGGTTTTCGCCTCTGGGACTCCAGTCCCGGAGGTCATCCTTTGGTGGGAACCGGATTCTGGACTCCGGGATTTTTCGCCATGATGTTCTTAAGGACATCATCACGAGGAATCCCCGGGCCCGGAGTCTGAAAGTTTTGCCTGACCTGAGATCGCCGGAAGGAGGAGGATTGCTTTTTACCGCGGGTATAAATAGAAATTATCTGTCACTTTCACATTTACCACGATTAAAACCTTCGAGCACTTAGAGCGAATTAGAGAGCAATTTCAAAGTGATTAACAGAGCGTTTGCAGAAATTTTATGGTAATCAACGCTTAACATCTTCTGTCATTCTCAGGCAATTACGAGTGCTTTGTGGTGGTGATTCTGACCGATTGACAACTCGAGCTGTTGCAGAGCTCCCTCGGTAACCCTTCTCTTTCCTCTGCCTTCTGCGTTCTCAGGTTGGTGTTTCTGCTTTCCCGCTTCTCTATTTTTTTTTCGCTCTCTGGTTTTCCTCGGTTTCACTTTGTTTTGTTCGTCTTGTTTCATTTTCTTTCTCTGTCTTGTCTGGTCTGGTGTCTTCTGGTTTTGCCGCCAGTTGGTGGGTCAGCCCTGCCAGAGGGTTGTCTGCCCTTTGTGTAGAAGTTGTTTGTCTGTAAAAAGCATGCAAATAGTGTAAATAAGTTGTATATATGTTTCTTCCTTGTCTGGTTTTCCTGCGGGCGTCGTCCCGCGTTGTATATTCATGTGTATATGTGTCTAGTTATATGTAACCCCTATATATATCTCCTTGTTTCTATGTATATATCCCTCAGCTCCATGTATATCCTTCCACGTGGCTTGACATGTTGGTCGAGTCGCCTCTGTTTCTGGTTTTCCACCTTCGAACTCGCTTCGGGGCAGAAAACCACCTGTTTGAAACTCGGCTCTCGGCCGGTTTCAAACAGGCAATTTTCTCTCTCCTCCATGAAGTCTGTTAGAGCCTCATTTATTTCCCATGCACACAATTAATCCTAGCCAAGTGGCTTCCACTTTTCGCGCATTCGGACAGTTGGTTCCGCCGTCATCGCCATAACTTGCATTTAATACCAATGCACGTGGTGCCCACGTGGGTTTGACAACTTGCCTTTTCACACATCCTTGCCAACGGTCATTTCTCTGGGTTTTGGGTCTCCTACCATCCTCCATCCTGTGTCCTTGCCAAGTGTGATAAAATTCCCCGGACCTGGATGTTTGATAATATCTTAAGTTTACGATGTCTTTCTTTTTGGCTATCTTTACATGAAACTAACTTTTCAGGAAAAGAAAACACCACGGTGGTAAGTTCTCCGGACCCCAGAATAATTATTTTGATGAATATATTCTGATGGTCACTTTGTCTCACAGGTTCACGGAGTTCATCTTCTGAAAATGTTTGAAGCGTCCGCCTCCTCTCCGCCTGGAAGTCCAGAACTACCAACCGCAACAGAAACTAGGGCAGCAACAAAGTCAAAGATAGAGAAAGCCTTGGAAAAGCTACCCCTCACCATGAAGTTTGTACAGGATAATGACATCGTGGGCTCAAAGATTGAGTCCAAGGTAAAATTGATGACCGACACCAATGTCAGAACATGGGCAGAAATGCAGGCCTTGGTGAAAATAATGCATATCCAGCGACAGGCTGGAGATCAACTAGCAACTAACATCGAGAACTCCGGAATCCTCTGGGTAGCTTGCTTCCCGTGCTCCGTGCAATCTTCAGAGCTTATCCTCACGCTGGTGAACCACTACAACTCTTCTGTCCGGGCTGTTATGCTCACGACCACGGAACCTACAGGGTACCCCACTCCGCTGGTGTCCCCCGAACCCATCATATTCCAGGCGAGCCTAGGAATCCCACAGTTTGAGAAGGCCTCGGTGGTTACAAGAACTGATGCCTTGACCTAGTTCACGCAACTGGAGGATGCTGCCCGGGTATACATGAATACCCATTGGCTCAAGGTCCCAAAGAGGGACCCAAAGAGACTGAAGATAGCGATCCCCCACTCTGAATTCAAAGAGAGCATCCAAATGGGGATGATAGCACTAGCCTGGGCCTTTGGGCAGCCCTCCGCCCAGGAGTTTTCCAAATGGATGTACTATTTCCTCCTCAGCATGTCCACCAAGGGAGGGTACTTCGACTGGGCGACGATAATCTCCAACCACGTCGACTCCCAGTTCTAATAGCTGAACCAGAAGAAGAAGTTCTATATGTATTCTTATGTCTTCTGGGCCCTGGCACAACAGAGGCCCCATTCCCACGGCCTACTCACTGACAGCGTACTCAAGATTGGCCTGGGACAAAAAGCACCGTGGGACCATTTCCCACAGATTCAATGGGAGGCCAGCTTCCCCAGTTTCTGCCAGGTAAACGATGTGTTTCTTTACTACCATTTGCTTACACCAACCCGGGACGCTGAATACCACCTATCCACTGAGGCGATGAAGTTGGTCCATAGTTATGGACATTACTATATTCAGTTCCAACAGCATACATACATTAGGGTCGTCGGCTTCTCTGGGAAACCCTACTTGTTGCCTAGGCATTGCGGGGACAAGATCGTGCTGCTGGAATATTGCCGACAAATAATGGAGCTGCATGCCTTCTTGACCCTCAAGAAGGTCCCCAACGTCCCATTCCCAATCACCTGCGGGAAATACAAATGTAGTCTGGCAGCCGCAAAGGAGGCGGACAATGAGCTGAAAAGTTATAACCTATAGGAGTTTTACCTAGCGTGAATTTTTTTTGATCCGCACGGCAGAATTGCGACGGCAATGCCGCGGGCTTCGGAGCCCCATCAAATACACATGAAGGACTTCTGGGCGGACTGCCAAGATGATATGAATGTACGGAGCTAGAACTTCATCAGGATGACAGCCGGCATGATGCATAAACTAAGGCTCCGTAAATTCCCGGTGGACTTCTCAGACGCCGCCCCCACCATCGATCCCCAGTACAAGGAGAAGGGGATCGATAAAAAGGCCCTTCCACCAGTGAACTGGGGCGCTCGGGAAGGGCCCACTATTGAAGACTTCACCTGAGAGGTAGTAGAGCGAAGCCACGCCTACTTCAAGAAGGTGTGCCCTGGGAGTACCCACCGAGCAGCCCAGCCGACGCCAAAGATAACTCCACCACCGATACCAAGATTGACCCCGGGGGCAAGTACTTTTTCACAGGGCACAGACAAAGGAAAGAGAATAACTACAACCCCTTCCATGCAAGAAGTCCCTATCACCGAGAAAATAAAATAATCGATGGCAGCCTCCCAACAAATTAGGGAGCAGTTAATAACGAAGTTGGCTACCCCACCAGTTATGACCGGGCCACTTCGTCCTCCTTCCTCCCCGTCATTGGCAGCCTTAATGGTCAAGGCGACGGGGGTGGATCCACTCGAAGCAGCGGCAATAAGAGATGTGAGACCTTTTCTGGTTACCCGGAGGAAAAGGAAGCACATCAAACAGCCCAAGACAGAACCAACGCTGGAGGCATCCCTTCCCCGAGAAGTGGAGATTCTCTCTTCCAGTTCCCCGGAGCTGGAGAAAGAAACAGAGCCTGTAGAGGTCCCGGCCAGTCCCCCTCCGGAAGAAGAGTTTTATGTATTTGCGGCTGATGAATTCGACAACCTGGAGGGGGACGATACGCAAGTAGGAGCGGAAGTCCCGGGGATAGAGCAAGAAGCTGCAGAACAAAAGGCCACAGAGAAAGAGCAGCAGGCGGAAGAAAAGGAGCCAGAACCAGAGATTATCTCGGGGGCTCAAGCAATGTAAGGTCTGGGAATTGACCAACAAAAACCAAGCGAACAAATGGCATCCAATAGGGGAACCAGACCTTCGAGAATAACTGTAACCCCAGCCGTCATGTTCCAAGGGCCACTCCCGGGATCAACCTTTGGGCAGGTGATCACAGTGGCCCAAACTTTAAATCTTGGCCCGACAGCTCCCCTACTGCCAAAAGAAGTGCCAACTAAAGAGGAGGCCCCGGCAGAAGAAGAACAACAAAAAGAAGAGCAGCTTGAAGAAGAAATCCCTGAGGAAGCCTACCAAGGTCCAGACCCAACGATTGACATACAAGACCAGGCTGAGGAGATGGAGATTGAAAAGAATGTTACTGTGGAAGAAGTTGAGGCAGGGAGAGGGACAGATGAGGTCCACGTTGAAAAGAAGCAATAGCCACTGGACACTGGGAAAGAATCAGGAGAACAAATTTTGGCAAGAAGGCCACCTCTCCCACCTGAGTGGTTTGTAGAAAGCAGGAAGAGAAAAGCTCAGTCCGCTCTGGTGATTCCTCTCTCCCTAGCTGAAATGATGGCCCAAGTTCAAGCCCCGCCAAAGGTAAAGAAAGCCCAGACAGTTCATACTCTTTGAATTGGGCCGAGCGGAGAAACAGTTTTCGTTGTGGCAAAACCTCCCCCAGGTGCCGATGAAGCAACTGCGGACCCTGCAGATTACAATGTTGCAGAGGTATCCCTAGGCAAAAGGGGAAAGCAAGGTGAGGTAGACTTGCTAAAGGAGGCAGCAAGGGCAGTGGAAGCCCGATATGAGAAAGAGGCCCAGAGGCTCAAGGCTGAGAAGGAAAATAATGAAAATCTTATGGGATTGCATACTGAGCTGGCCTGACCCATTAATGCCGCTCCTCGAGAGACCTCCACATCAGAATAATTACCACAGAGTGACATAGACTCCCTACGAGTAATGAAGAAGAAAGCCCAAGTAGTGGACGAATGAGTCGCCCTGCAGATAGGAAACACCCGACGTTTCCTGGTGTCCACCCTCCCTGATCTATACACAGCCCGACATGTCATTCATCAGGTGAAAGTGCTTATTGAGCACTGGGAGGGTGACGTCGAAAATTACCAGGCATGGAAGGTGGAGCTCGAAGAGCTCCTTACCTTGGGAGAAGATATAATTTCCAAATCCAGAATTCTGGGTGAGGAATCATTTGATTTTGTAAGAACCCAACACTCCAGACTTGACCTCACATTGGAGGTAACCAAGCAACTGGTAGGGTCCTTACAAGAAAAAGTAAATGTTGTAAAATATTCTTCTAATTTATACAAGTCTTTTATAATAAAGGTTTCCGGGGTTGATCCCCTTAGCACAGATACATATACCCTCGAAGATTCAATTTTGGGAAGTTTTGATGAAATAATGAAATCTCGGTATCAATCCCCGGAGGGGATAGATGGGGCCCAGATGGTAAAACTAACCAGTATGATACTTAAGGGCCATGACGTGGCAAGGATGGCAGATGAATTCAAAGAAAATGTTCTGGACCTAGAGGAACAAGTTGAAGTAGCCAAACACAGAAGGGCCAGCCTGAAAGATGTAGACGAAGATGGCATTTCCTGCCTCCTCCAGGCTTTCAATGACAATAAGCAACCTTGAGCTTTCTCTGGGGGCTGGAGAGAACTTGAGTGTTGATTATTCTTTATTCTTTTAGGGACGTAAGTTCCCAGATCCCAGAGTTTCAGATCCAAAATTTTGTATTCTTTAAAGTGATCTATGTCCTGGTCCCCGAGGCCGACCGGTCACTTTCAAAAGTGGTTAATAAAGGCTGTCAGAAGGTAGTTGGCCACATCAAGGGGCGTCGGCTTGGCAGTTGGTTTTCTGACAGGGTGGTCTTCTCAAGGTGCCACTCAATGATACACCTGGCACATTGGAGATAGGGCGCCGCATTTCCCATTTATGAGGCATGTAGCCTCAGTCCCTGGGGGACCTACTTTCTCCTTTCTCCATTCTAGCTCTCTTCTCGAGACCGATTCTTCCGATGTATATTATTGTCTTATTCTTCTGACATGGCAGACCTATTCCATCTCTAGGTCTTTTGTAGGGTGGCGCAGGTAGTACCGGCCCTCAGATATTGTATTTTATTGAAACATGATGTAAATAGGGTTAGGGTTAGAAGAGAATTGTATAAATAGGTAGACCGGCCCATTTCCAAGGGTTAGAAAAATTGATGATTTTGTTGTCCATAGCAATAGCAAAGTGATTTCTCTTTTTCAAGTTGCAGAGCTCAATGCTCCATTGTTCTGTTCTCAATAGTTAGATGCTCCCCTGGAGCTACCATTGTATCACGCACCAGTGCTTGCTGGAAGGAATATTAATAAAGAAGGAAGAATTCTTGGCAATGATGTTATTGGCATTCCTGCTTCTGAGTTAATGGTATTTCATGTTTTAATGTTCTTTATGTCTTCTACTCTGATATGTTAAAGTAGATTAACGACCTCTTTATTCCTGCTACTGATAAAATACTAACTGATGGTTATGTATTCCTTCGGTATTTAGTGTAGTCTATCAAAGTATTATTGATGTTCTGGACATTTCAGCATGACTATAGTTAGATGAAATATTTCTAACCCTGTAGGATCTTTTTTATTTTATTTTCCAAGTGTAGAATGCTAGGGGAAACCTTACTATATTGAATCTCTGGAGGTTTTGAGTTGAAGAAACCAGCTATCCCCCTCAAAAACAGTCACTTCTCCCAATCGAGCCCCGCACCGTCGTGACCCGACACCCAAGTGCTTGAAGGCCCGGGGAATTTATTTTACCCGGATAACCTTTGCAGGCGGAGTTGGCTGGTATGTTTGGAACTCGGTGACAACTTATGACTGTTGGCGGACCCGGATAGCAAAACCCCGTCAAAAGAAACTGGTGCTAGAAGGAGGGCATGAACTCGTCCCCTTCTGAAGATTCTGATTTTACACCCTCTGAGGGTTCCCCGAGTCATAGTTTTAAGAGACAAGCCTTCAGCGGGATTGGGTCTTTTTCCCCAGCTAAATTTGAAAGAGTCCTTAGGTCTGCTCCAAATCCCAGAAGGTTTGTCAAACTTGAGCCTCCTGCTCGAAGGAAGCGGACCACAAAAATCACACCAGCCACTATTGTCTGGGGATCTACCATACCTCCGAATACCCAAACTCCTCAGGCAATTCTGGGAACCAGTGCCCAAACTACCCAACATGTAGTTCCCCTAATGGCCACATATTTCAGAAACACCGAGTCCCCAATGGGAACTTTTCCAGGCGTAATCAACGACTTACCCTCCCACCCGGAGAAGATTTGCCCACGATACGAGCACTTAGGCTCACGGACCGCGGAAGAACACTTACAGGCATACAAAGATGCCATGAACCAACACTGGATCCAAAATGAGGATGTGGTGACTCAGATGTTTCCCTTGTCTTTAGGGCAAGGCGAGTTGAACTGGTACCTTAACCTTCCTGCCAACTCCATAAACAGTTGGCAGGACATGGAGGACGCCTTCCTGGCTGCCTTTTGCGTGCATGTAGACCCAACCTAGTCCCATAGCCAGTTCATCTCCATTAGGAAGGAAACCAATGAACCTCTCACAACATTCAACCATAGGTTCCAGCGCGCTCTGAAGCGGTGCACGGGCCCCTTCATTCCATCCCCAGAGGTAACCATATAGACCTATCTGAACGCGATGGACCCTTTTGTTGCGACTCTCCTTTGGAGAACAACCATCGCGGGTGACCGGAACACCTTGGCAAAAGTCTACAACCTAGCCCTAGAGTTGTCCCATGGTCTCAACAAATCCCCGGGTGGGATTGGGCAGAGCACACCTTTCAACATGATCCCCGACGAAACTGCATATGCCGGGGGATACAACCCTAATCTGGCAATAGGTGCCCCTTCGATGGTGATGAATCCTCTGCCACCTTTGATAGATCAACAGGCACGATATGTTTACCCAGCCTAGACCCAGATAACACCGGGTCTAGAAGTCTTCCCTTGGAACCAACCACAGCAGACACAACAAACTCAGAAACAACCATCCGGAGTGCCATTCTTCCAGTCATCCGCGGCTGGAGGATTTCCGCCCTCGACTCTGGCTAATCCTGCTGTCTTCCCGGGATGCCAACAATAACCATAGCCATCACATTGTGACGCTAACACTCAGTTGACCGCCGAGGTCGAATCCCTCCGATGAATGTTGTCCACCTTGACTATGGACATGGGCCAACTGAAGGCGGGGTCCTACGCACCCCAGAATTCAAATTCCCAAAGAGGAAACGTTTTCTCTAGCCAACGAAACAACAATGCTGGAGGAAGAAACTTCAACAACGGGTCTAGGCGCAATCAGAAACAATGGAGTAATAACACGAACACCGGAGGCCCACCTCCAAACCAAAATGCCAACCAAAATGGCATCACATTTTACGTCAGTCACAGACTTCTAGCCAATGACTAACTGGTGTAGACTACATGATACAGGTTCGCACAACGAGGTGAATTGTGCCACTTTGGAGAAGGTCATCATGATCTCCCAGCTGGACAGGCAGCAATCGCACAATACCACCCCTCCAGAGCCTCCTGTCCAAGAAACAACCCACAGTGCCTTCACCTGTGATACCATCTTCTTCAGAACTTTCAGGGAGGATGAAGAAGAATCCAAACTACAGGGATTCTTTGATGAATCTATCCCGCCCTTCAAGGCCAACACCTTTACTAACCCGCAGAATCCATATAATACTCAGAGCTAGGTTGGTAAAGGACCGGCTTACATGCCCACACCTCCTATCAAAGACACTCCTCCCTGGAATAACACAACTGATCGACCCGTCCGTCCAAAAGGTCCTAGCCCTAACAAAGCGAAAGACCTTGCCGAGGAAAGTCATCCATTCCTGGGAGGAAGATTCAATATCACGAAGGCATTAGAGTAGACCACCACCTCCATGACCTTGATGGAGGTTTTGCTAAATTGTCCCAAGCAGAAGAATTCTCTTCTGAAGCTCTTAGGGAACCTGGAAGCCATTAGCCGCCCACCCAAGACTGTCTCCTTTGAAGATGCTAACGCGGCTGTCTTTCGGGGAAACAATGAGGATCCTCCTTTCCTACTAGGCCTGAACATTTACGGCAAAAATATACACAACTGCTTAGTAGACTCCAGAGCTTTGGGTAACATCATGCCTTTGTCCATTTGTCAGAAGCTCAGATTCCACCCCACCCCATCTAATGGCACATTGATCCAGCTAGATAAGACGGTTGTGAAAATGGTGGGGGAATTGAAGAACGTCTGGATACACCTCATCCAAGACCCTAGGATAGCCAGCATCATTGATATCCAAGTGGTGGACATCCCAGAGACCTACGGGATGTTACTAAGTCAGAATTGGTCTAAGTCCTTAAACAAATACTTTTCGACTGACTTCACCCATTTATGGCTTCCATGGGAAGGAGAATCAAACAAGATCCAGGTCGAAAGTGAACCCCGGATGAAACAGGCCCTTACCGAGGTTGGAAGGGTCAATGAGGTCTTTTTCTTTGAGACTTCTCTGGGGGTGTACCGACCCTTTGAAATCTTAACCTTCAATTTCATCCCCGGAGAGGATCCCATTGTGCTGCAAAGAGCACAGGACTTAGAAGAAAAGGTGAGAATGGAAGTTAAGTCTCAAGACATCACAACAACCCTTGCCACACTCCTATCTGGCACTTGGTGCCGAGTGCACTACCAAAAACATTCAGAGCTTGAATGTGGGCCATGTCTCTCGATTGCTAATCGGCAACTCGATAACTTCCAGAATAAACATACAACTGATTCCCCGGGACCCAGTACTCCTATGAGATGCGCTCATTTGATGCCATTCCCTTGGGAATCCCAAGCAGAAACACCTCCAAAGGTAAATTCTACTTTCACGCCGGCGGTCCGGGATAAAATCCCTAAGTCTCCCAGCAATAATCCAAAGAAAACTACTCTGTCCCAGCCCCAAATTACAAACAATGACTTATGGACCCTTAAGTTCGATGGGTCCCGATCCAAACAAGGCTATGGGGCTGGGGTAGAATTAATCAACCCGCGAGGGAAGTCCTTCCTCGCATCCTACAGGCTACAGTTCAACTATACAAACAATGTCACAGAGTACGAGGCTTTGGTCCTTGGACTCTTATTCGCACTAAGGAAAGGTATCACCCACCTCTGAGCTCTGGGTGATTCAGAGTTGATTGTTAAACAAGTCCAGAGTCAATACACATGTCACAATAAAAGGCTGGCCGCATATCGCAACAGGGCCTGGAGCCTTATCGAGGACTTTAATGCCTTCGACATCGACCTCATTCCCTGGCGAGGGAACTATGTCCCTGATGCCCTCATCGTTTATGCCAGCACACTTGAGCCGATGGCCGGCTCGCGACTCTGGAGGTTTTCAGTTGAGATGGTCCCGACCCCCTCCATCCCAGATAATGTCACCCACTTTCAGGTTTTTGAGGACAATCAACATATCCTGGCTTTCATGGCAAATGTTGGTGTCTTTGAAGATTAGATAGTAGAAGAACGAGACCATGACGATACTGGGCAGGGTGATGGAGACGATGGGATCATGGACCTGCCCACTAACACCATCCCAAAGGGGATGGTTGCACTAGAACGAATCTTCGACTCGGACCCTCGGGCCCGTGAGAAGGTGTCATCCTCCCCTGAGAGGGAGAAGTTTGAGAAGGTTAACATCGGCCAGCTCGGTGAAGAAAAGATCATTCACATCGGTACCTCCTGTTCCCTTGAGGAAAAGGAGAAGATTCTCGCGGTTCTCTAAGAATACATCGACGTAATTGCCTGGGGTTATGAAGACTTGAAAACATATGATACATCCATCATGACCCATACTATTCCTCTGAAGCCTGATGCTAAGCCCTTTCAGCAGAAGCAAAGACCAGTCAACCCCCTGATAGAGCCCCTAATTCACCAAGAGGCAGAAAAACTGCTGTCAGCTCGGATAATCTTCCCAATCCGGCACACTACGTGGGTTGCCAACCTGGTCCCCGTAAGCAAGAAAAATAGTGAGATCCGCCTTTGCGTGGATTTCTAAAATTTGAACAAGGCATCTAAAAAAGATAATTACACCCTCCCTTCGTTGGATGAGGTGTTGCAAATAGTGAATGGATCCCAAATGATGTCCTTCTTAGATGGGTATTCAGGATACAACCAGGTCATGGTCAAGTATGAAGACAGAGAGAAAACAGTGTTTACCACTAAGTGGGGAACATTTGCATACAGGAGAATGCCCTTTGGTTTGATCAATGTAGGGGCTACATTTCAGAAGGCCATGGACATCGCGTTCGAGGGCCTTGTGAATCGGTGCATAATCATCTACATGGATGATTTGACCATCTTTTCCTGGGACAGGTGTGATCATCCCGCCCATCTCGCTCAGATTTGCGAGAGATGTTGCCAGTACGGAATATCCCTCAACCCCAAGAAGTGCATATTCAGGGTCACCGAGGGGAAGTTGCTCGGGCATATTGTCTCTAAGAAGGGTATATCCATAGACCCTGATAGAGTCAAAGCACTGTTGAACTTACAAATGCCTGGCAGCAAGAAAGAAATGTGATCCTTCTTTGGCAAGATCAACTTCATGTGACGATTCATCACGGGATTCGCAAAAATAGTTAAGCCAATCAATGAGATGATGAAGAAAGATACCAAGATTGAGTGGAGTCTTGAAGCAAAGCAGGCGTTCGCCCAAATCAAACAAACAATAATGGAAGCACTTGTCCTGGCTAGTCCAGACTATTCCCTTCCGTTTTATATTTACTCGTTTGCATTTCCGCATTCTGTCGCGGCAGTGTTGACCCAAAAGGTTGAAGGGGAAGAACGACCAATAGCTTTCATGAGCTCCCCCTTTAAGAATGCCGAAGTCTGGTATTCACCACTAGAAAAATAGGCCTTTGCTCTAGTCCAGGCCGTGAAGAAATTCTAGCATTATATTCTCTGGAGCAAAGTCCATGCTATTATTCCAGACCAGGCCATCAAATCTCTGCTGATGCAGAGTGAATTGGGCGAGAGACGGGGGAAATGGATGGCCATCCTTCAGGAATATGACTTGGAAATGTAGCCCATGAAGATAGTCTGAGGCCAGGGACTAAGTCGAGCAATGGCAGAAGAGACTCCACGCATAGAATGTCAGACTTACACGGTGGAGTCCATTACCCAAGATCCGTGGTACACTGATTTGGTATACTTACTATTAAACAACAAATGCCTGGAGGGATTACCTCCCCACAAATGCTGCGCCCTGCAGATGAAAAGTGCCCACTTCATGATCAAAAACTCTGCACTTTATCGCAGAAACTATGGAGTGTACCTCTGATGCATCGACAGAGACCAGACTGTAAGAGTGATTGATGAATTCCACAGACAGTTTGCAACCGGGCATGGCTCAGCCGATGCCACTGCCCATCAGATCCTTCAGGCTGGATATTATTGGCCCTGCATATTCAGGGATGTTTACGCTCATGTTAAGAAATGCCATACTTGTCAAACCGTGATGCATCGTGAACGTAACCTAGCTATGCCTCTATAGCCAGTCTACGAGGCTAGACCATTTTCCCAATGGGCATTTGAATTCATTAGGGAAATTAACCCCAACTCGTCTGCCAACCACTGATACATTCTAACTGCTACTGATTACTACACTCGGTGGTCTGAGGCTATACCTTGCAAAAAAAACACGGTGGACGTAGTCATCAAGTTCTTGGAAGAAAACATCATCACACGGTTTGGAATGCCCTTTGCTTTAGTATGTGATAATGGTCCAGCATTTTCTTCAGCACAACTACTCGAATGGACCTACAATCGAAATATCACACTGAAGTTCTCCAGCAACTATTATCCCCAGGAAAACGGCATTGCTGAATCAACAAACAAGAATCTGCTTGAAGTGATCAAACATTTGTTAGAATAGACTCCCCGGGATTGGCATCAAAAGTTAAAATTTGCCCTATGCACGGATCACATTCGTATTAAGGCCACCCTGGGAACATCCCCATTCCATCTGGTTTATGGTCTGAACCCTATATTCCCAGTCAACTTACAGATCCCAGTTTTACAATTTATGCAAGAATTTAGCAACAGGGACAACATTGTGGAGGTTCAGCTCTTGAATCTGATGCGAATGGAAGAATAGGGAGACGTAGCCCTTGAACATTTTGCGCGTCATCAAGCAGTGGTAAAATGATGGTTTGACAGAAGAGCCCAATACAAGGCTTTTCAGATTTCGGACTTGGTCTTGTTGTGGGACAAGGCCCGGGAGAAAAAAGAAAAACATACCAAGTTCCAACGGCTCTAGCTTGGACCATACCTCATCTAAGAAATCTGCGGGGCAAATACTTATCGCCTTAACACTCTGACTGGGGAACCTGTCGCATTGCCTGTTAATGGACAGTTTCTCAAACACTACTTCGAGTAGGGTAGGTTTGTCCAAATTTGTATTATATGTAAAGCCTTCAGCTTGTAAATATCTCTTCCAGGTGTCTCGTTGCGAGGTACTCTGTCTTGTAAATAGCCTTGTCAGCTATCCTCCCAAGTGGTCCTCTTTTGCTATTTTTATTTTTGTTTTTGGTTCTCTTTCGGTCCCGACATTTTGTTCTGTCTTGGAGGAATCGGAATGCTTCGCATAACTCTGGCCTTCGGTGCAATGTCTATGCCATGGTAAACTTTAAAATCTATCTTTAGCACAGTGGAGTCAGCCCGGCCTCCAGGGTTGTTTTTACGGGTTATGGCACATTTTGAGCAATCTCCATTGGGTGTTGTCTCTGAGAGTCTGGCAATCAGTGAACACAAATAATATAAGGAACAAGTAATCGGACACAGAGGGTAGATCGGCTATACTGATTGGTTGACCCATTTCTGAAAATCTAAAGAATTTCTCCCCGGGTCCAGAGTTTTATCCTCTCTTCAAACATCTAAATATAGGTGGACAGGTGAAAGAAGTACCGCCATTAAAATTAGCTAAGCTTAAGATTAATGGTGAAATAAGTACCGCCTTCCCCACCCGAAAAACAAGCAAAATAACAAGGAAAAGTGAGATATAACTCTGACCTCCAGGGGAAGCAAGCGAATCGATGACTGGTTCGATGTAATTAGTACCTCTTCTCTATTCCTCCCAGAGGTCATCAGCTTGATTTCCTTCCAAAGCACACACGACACCACTGATGAAAGACTACAGACTGACTTCTGTGTGGTTAGATCCTCTCAGATATGTTTCTGTTTACCTGGCAGACACTTCGGAAAGTGGCTTGTTCTAATTTTGTTAACCAGAGATTCTATAGTTCTCAAATGCGCTAAAGCATTTGTCCTAGATAGTCGCCATTTGTTATGCCCTGCATCCCCGTCCCTACATTTTGTGTGCAAAATGTTGGGTCCCCCTTTTTGCGTTTGTTTGCTTTCTGCTTGCGGCTTTGCCTTGGTCTTTCATTTTCCTTTTGTTTCTTTCTTTGGGGTTTTCTTCCCCGGTGTGGTGTTTTGTCTGTTCGGTTTTCACCTCTGGGACTCCGGTCCCAGAGGTCATCCTTTGGTGGGAACCGGATTCCAGACTCTGGGATTTTTTGCCATGATGTTCTTAAGGACATCATCATGAGGAATCCCCATGCCCGGAGTCTGAAAGTTTTGCCTGACCTGAGATCGCCGGAAGGAGGAGGATTGCTTTTTACTGCGGGTATAAATATAAATTATCTATCACTTTCACATTTACCGCGATTAAAACCTTTGAGCACTTAGAGCGAATTAGAGAGCGATTTCAAAGCGATTAACAGAGCATTTACAGAAAGTTTATGGTAATCAACGCTTAATATCTTCTGTCATTCTCAGGCAATTACGAGTGCTTCGTGGTAGTGATTCTGACCAATTGACAACTCGAACTGTTGTAGAGCTCCCTCGGTAACCCTTCTCTTTCCTCCGCCTTCTGCATTCTCAGGTTGGTGTTTCCACTTTCCCGCTTCTCTATTTTTCTTCCGCTCTCTGGTTTTCCTCGATTTTGCTTTATTTTGTTCATCTTGTTTCATTTTGTTTCTTTGTCTTGTCTGGTCTGGTGTCTTCTGGTTTTGCCGCTCGTTGGTGGGTCGGCCCTGCCAGAGGGTTGTCTGCCCTCTATGTAGAAGTTGTTTGTCTGTAAAAAGTATGTAAATAGTGTAAATAAGTTGTATATATGTTTCTTCCTTGTCTGGTTTTCCCACGGGCGTTGTCCGGCATTGTATATTCATGTGTATATGTGTATAGTTGTATGTAACCCCTGTATATCTCCTTATTTCTATGTATATATCCCTCAGCTCCATGTATATCCTTCCAGGTGGCTTGACATGCTAGTCGAGTCACCTCTGTTTCTGTTTTTCTGCCTCCGAACTCGCTTCGGGGCAGGAAACCACCTGTTTGAAACTCGGCTCTCAGTCGGTTTCAAACAGGTGGTTTTCTCTCTCCTCCATGAAGTCTGTTAGAGCCTCATTTATTTCCCATGCGCACAATTAATCATAGCCAAGTGGCTTCCACTTTTCACGCATTCAGACAGTTGGTTCCGCCGTCATCGCCATAACTTGTATTTAATACCAACGCATGTGGCACCCACATGGGTTTGACAACTTGCCTTTTCACACATCCTTGCCAATGGTCATTTCTCTAGATTTTGGGTCTCCTACCATCCTCCATCTTGTGTCCTTGCCAAGTGTGATAAAATTCCCCGGACCCGGATGTTTGATAATATCTTAAGTTTACGATGTCTTGCTTTTTGGCTATCTTTACATGAAACTAACTTTTCAAGAAATGCAAACACCACGGTGTTAAGTTCTTCGGACCCCAAAATAATTATTTTGATGAATATATTTTGACGGTTGCTTTGTCTCGCAGGTTCCCGGAGTTCATCTTCCAAAAATGTCTGAAGTGTCCGCCTCCTCTCTGCTCGGAAGTCTGGAACTACCAACCGCAACAGAAACCAGGGAAGCAACAAAGTCAAAGATGGAGAAAGCCCTAGAAAAGCTGCCCCTCACTATGAAGTTTATACAGGATAATGAAATCGTGGGCTCAAAGATTGAGTCCAAGGTAAAATTAATGACCGACACCAATGTCGAAACATGGGCAGAAATGCAAGCCTTGGTGAAAATAATTCCTATCCAGCGACAGGCTGGAGATCAACTAGCAACTAACATTGAGAACTCTGGAATCCTCCGGGCAGCTTGCTTCCTGTGCTCCGTGTAATCTCCGGAGCTTATCCTCACGCTGGCAAACCACTACAACTCTTCTGTCTGGGCTATTATGCTCGCGGTCGTAGAACCTACAGGGTACCCCACTCCGCTGGTGTCCCTCAACCCTGTCACATTCCAGGTGAGCCTGGGAATCCCACAGTTTGAGAAGGCCTCAGTGGTTATAAGAACTGATGCCTTGACCCAGTTCACGCAACTGGAGGATGCTGCCCGGGTATACATGAATACCCATTGGCTCAAGGTCCCAAAGAGGGACCCAAAGAGAATGAAGATAGCGATCCCCCACTCTGAATTCAAAGAGAGCATCCAAATGGGGATGATAGCACTAGCCCGGGCCTTTGGGCAGCCCTCCGCCCAGGAGTTTGCTAAATGGATGTACTATTTCCTCCTCGGCATGTCCACCAAGGGAGGATACTTCGACTGGGAGACAATAATCTCCAACCACGTCAACTCCCAGTTCCAACAGCTGAACTAGAAGAAGAAGTTCTATATGTCTTCTTATGTCTTCTGGGCCCTGGCACAGCAGAGACCCCATTCCCACGGCCTACTCACTGACGGTGTACTCAGAATTGGCCTGGGATAAAAAGCACCGTGGGACCATTTTCCACAGATTCAATGGGAGGCCAGCTTCCCTAGTTTCTACCGAGTAAATGATGCGTTCATTTACTACCATTTGCTTACACCAACCCGGGATGCTGGATACCACCTGTCCATTGAGGCGATAAAGTTGGTCCATAGTTATGGACATTACTATATTTAGTTCCAGCAGCATACATACATTAGGGTCACCGGCTTCTCCGGGAAACCCTACTTGTTGCCCAGGCATTGCGGGGACAAGATCGTGCTGCTAGAATATTGCTGACAAATAATGGAGCTACATGCCTTCTTGGCCCTCAAGAAGGTCCCCAACGTCCCGTTCCCAATCACCTGCAGGAACTACACATGTAGTCTGGCCACCGTAAAGGAGGCAGACAATGAGCTGAAAAGTTATAACCTACAGGAGTTTTACCTAGCGCGGAAAAATTTTGATCCGCACGGCACAATTGCGACGGCAATGCCCCGGGCTTTGGAGCCCCATCAAATACACATGGAGGACTTCTGGGCAGACTGCCAAGATGATATGGATGTGCGGAGCCGGCACTTCATTAGGATGACAGCCGACATGATGCATAAACTGAGGCTCCGTAAATTCCTGGTGGACTTCTCAGACGCCGCCCCCACCATCGATCCCCAGTACAAGGAGAAGGGGATCGATAAAAAGGCCCTTCCACCAGTGAACTGGGGCACCCAAGAAGGGCCCACTATTGAAGACTTCACCCGAGAGGAGGTAGAGAAAAACCACGCCTACTTCAAGAAGGTGTGCCCTGGGAGTACCCGCCGAGCAGCCCAGCCAGCGCCAAAGACAACTCCACCGCCGATACCAAGATTGACCCCGGGGGCCGGGACTTCTTCACAGGGCGCAGACAAAGGAAAGAGAATAGCTACAACCCCTTCTGTGCAAGAAGTTCCCATCACTGAGCAAATAAAACAATCGGTGGCAGCCTCCCAACAAATGAGGGAGCAGTTAATAATGAAGTTGGCTACCCCACCACTTATGACCGGGCCACTTCATCCTCCTTCCTCCTCGTCATTGGCAGCCTTAATGGTCAAGGCGACAGGGGTGGATCCGCTGGAAGCAGGGGAAATAAGATATGCGGGACCTTCTCTGGTTACCTGGACGAAAAGGAAGCACATCAAACAGCCCAAGACAGAACCAACGCCGGAGGCATCCCTCCCCCGAGAAGTGGAGATTCTCTCTTCCAGTTCCCCGGAGCTAGAGAAAGAAACAGAGCCTGTAGAGGTCCCGGCCAGTCCCCCTCCGGAAGAAGAGTTTGATGTATTTGCGGCTGATGAGTTTGGCAACCTACAGGGGGACGATACGCAAGCAGGGGTGGAAGTCCCGGGGATAGAGCAAGAAGCTACAGAACAAAAGGCCACAGAGAAAGAGCAGCAGGCGGAAGAAAAGGAGCCAGAACCAGAGATTATCTCCGGGGCTCAAGCAATGCAAGGTCTAGGAATGGACCAATAAAAACCAAGCAAATAAATGACATCCACTGGGGGAACTGGACCTTCGGGAATAACCGTAACCCCAGTCGTCATGTTCCAAGGGCCACTCCCGGGATCAACCTTTGGGCAGGTGATCACAGCAGCCAAAACTTTAAATCTTGGCCCGACACCTCCCCTATTGCCAAAAGAAGTGCCAACTGAAGAGGAGGCCCCGACAGAAGAAGAAGAATAACAAGAAGAGCAGTTTGAAGAAGAAATCCCTGAGGAAGCCTACCAGGGTCCAGACCCAGCGATTGACATACAGGACCAGGTTGAGGAGATGGAGATTGAAAAGAATGTTGCTGCGGAAGAAGTTGAGGCAGGGAGAGGGACGGATGAGGTCCACGTTGAAAAGAAGCAAAAGCCACCGGACACTGGGAAAGAATCAGGAGAACAAATTTTGGTAGGAAGGCCACCTCTCCCACCTCAGTGGCTGGTAGAAAGCAGGAAGAGAAAAGCTCAGTCCGCTCCGGTGATAACTCTCTCCCTGGCCGAAATGATGGCCCATGTTGAGGCCCCGCCAAAGGCAAAGAAAGCCCGGACAGTTCATACTATTTGAACTTGGTCGGGCGGAGAAACAGTTGCCATTGTGGCAACACCTCCCCCAGGCGCCAATGAAGCAACCACGGACCCCGCAGATTACAATATTGCAGAGGTATCCCTAGGCAAAAGGGGAAAGTAAGGTGAGGTAGACTTGCTAAAGGAGGCAGCAAGGGCAGTGGAAGCCTGATATGAGAAAGAGGCCAGAGGCTCAAGGCTAAGAAGGAAAAGAATGCAAATCTTATTGGATTGCTTACTCAGCTAGCCCGACCCATTAATGCCACTCCTCCAGAGACCTCCACATCAGAAGAATTACCACAGAGTGACATAGACTCCCTGCAAGTAATGAAGAAGAAAGCCCAAACAGTGGACGAATGGGTCACCCTACAGATAGGAAACACCCAGCATTTCTTGGTGTCCACCCTCCCTGATCTATACACGGCCTGACATGTCATTCATCAGGCGAAAGCGCTTATTGAGCAGTGGGAGGGTGACGCTAAAAATTACCAGGCATGGAAGGTGGAGCTCGAAGAGCTTCTTACCTTGGGAGAAGATATAATTTCTGAATCTAGAATTCTGGGTGAGGAATCATTTGATTTTGTAAGAACCCAACACTCTAGACTTGACCTCACATTGGAGGTAACCAAGCAACTGGTAGGGTCCTTACAAGAAAAGGTAAATGCTGTAAAATATTCTTCTAATTTATACAAGTCTTTTGTAATAAAGGTTTCTGGGGCTGATCCCCTTAGCACAGATACATATACCCTCGAAGATTTAGTTTTGGGGAGTTTTGATGAAATAATGAAATCCCGGTATCAATCCTTGCAGGGGATAGATGGGGCCCAGATGGTGAAACTAACCAGTATGATACTTAAGGGCCATGACATGGCAAGGATGGTAGATGAATTCAAAGAAAATGTTCCAGACCTGGGGGAACAAGTTGAAGTAGCCAAACACAGAAGGGCCAGCCTGAAAGATGTAGACAAAGATGGCATTTCCCACCTCCTCCAGGCTTTCAATGACAATAAGAAACCTTGAGCTTTCTCCGGGGGCCGAAGAGAACTTGAGTGTTGAGTATTCTTTATTCTTTTAGGGATGTAAGTTCCCGGATCCCAGAGTTTCAGATCCAAAATTTTGTATTCTTTAAAGTGATCTGTGTCCCGGTCCCCGAGGCCAACCGGTCACTTTCAAAAGTGGTTAATAAAGGCTGTCAGAAGGTAGTTGGCCACATCAAGGGGCGTCATCTTGGCAGTTGGTTTTCTGACAGGGTGGTCTTCTCGAGGTGCCGCTCAATGATACACTGGCACATTGGAGACAGGGCGCCGCATTTCCCATTTATGAGGCATGTAGCCTCAGTCCCCGGGGGACCTACTTTCTCCTTTCTCCGTTCTAGCTCTCTTCTCGAGACTGATTCTTCCGATGCATATTCTTGTCTTATTCTTTTGACATGGCAGACCTATTCCGTCTCCAGGTCTTTTGTAGGGTGGCGCAGGTAGTACCGGCCCTCAGATATTGTATTTTATTGAAACATGATGTAAATAGGGTTAGGGTTAGAAGAGAATTGTATAAATAGGCAGACCGGCCCATTTCCAAGGGTTGGCAAAATT
>MU223774.1:3510771-3525063 GCA_018584345.1 Thuja plicata | reverse complement strand
TGTAATTGTAATTCAAATGTAAGCAAATATGTAAGTATGAAAGCATGGACTTTAGAAACCATAAACCTTCATGATTTTATTCTTGAAATCCACCTTGAAGAGAGGATGAAAGAGTCTTGAGGATGCACAAAGGATCTTGAAGGAAGATCACACCACCATGATGGCTAGATCTAGGGTTTGAATGATGAATCTTGAATTTTTGAACCAAATCCCTTCAAAGGCTTGAGAGCTTGAATCCTTGATCTTCAATGGAGAACTTGAATTTTTGAGAGGAAAACTTGAACACCTTGAAAGCTTGGAAATATTTAGAAGAATGGATGCTTGAAACTTCTCCTTTTATGCTCAATATCGCTTAGTATCACTTAGAAGACTTAGAGAAAATGAGAGAGAAAGGCTTCCTTTTATATGAAATTAGGGCACAATCTTCTAAGGAGGCCGACATAGGAGAATTAAATTTCCATTGGACCCATGCCCCTAGAAGTGGACCTATGTTAAATATAATTTAGGATTTGCCACTTCGGAACCCTAAACAGTCGACCCAGAAGCAGGAAATGAATTTTGGATGACCTCTGACAACTGACAAATTTCCAAATTTGAAAGGGGGACCTAGGTCAAGGTCGAGGTTGACCCTGACCTAGGTCAAGGTCGAGGTCGACCCTGACCTATGTCAAGGTCGAGGTTGACCTTGACCCAGGGGGTCAGAGCCCCTGGAAAAAGTGCCAGGTGGGATAGAAGGTGCTCAGAGAGGCCCAATCAGGGTCCTAAATAGGCACAGAAGTAGGAGATGATGCAGAAAGAGGGGGTAGTATGATGGTGGTCAAAAACATCCCCTAAGGAGGGCTAAATGTTCTTATCATGGAAGTGCTTCC
The DNA here is from genome assembly GCA_018584345.1 of Thuja plicata. NCBI lineage: Eukaryota > Viridiplantae > Streptophyta > Pinopsida > Cupressales > Cupressaceae > Thuja > Thuja plicata. The sequence continues at coordinate 3,524,194 of MU223774.1, read as the reverse complement.
ATTTTAAGACGATACAACAAGTAAGAGGGGGGTGAATAAATTATCTCCAAAACTACACAAATAAACAAAAACTTTAACCTTAACTTTAGATCAGATAAAGGAACAATGAAGTACAAATCCACAACACATCAAGAACACATAGCACCAAGATTTTTCCCATGAAAACCATGTTAAGGGAAAAACCACGGTGGGGATGAACCCACAAGATGATACATACTCTATTAAAATCAATATACCCTATTAGGAGTATTACAATAGGAATGCACACACATTTAGGCACATTGCCTAGAGCTCACTACTCAAATACAAAAATGCTTACTGCCCTTGGAAGGCTCACTACCTTACAAATACTCAAGACTACAATCCATAGATCATAAACTATACATTAGCATCTTCAACATGCCTAGATTAGTTCCATTGAAGTACATATCACAACTTTGTTTTCTACACCAGATCTTTGCCTTTATTTGTGCATCCACACACCAATACTTTCATGAATATCACATTAATTTATACAAATTATCAACCTTGGAAACACCAACAAGGTTGGATTCACTTTCACCACCTAATTACAAGAATATAATCATACATGATACAATTTTAAATGTGAACCAAGAAATGTCATTTAAGACATAGCTCAGACCAAAATCATAAGCAGTGAACATGAAACGTCTCAAATAATTATGCCTTGATCATCTGCAACACACTACAATCATCATGTCGGCCAGGAACATGAAGAAAACCAACTCACCAACTGAAATCTTCAATTGCAAGCACCACGATCAATGTAAACCAGAAACACAATAGGAAAATGATTTGGAAACATCCACAAGCATCATGAAATTCCACAACAACATCCACATCAAATCCAATTACTGGAATCAGCACCATCAATATACTCAACCTCAAGAACACTAACAACAACGAATGTCATCCAAGAAAAAATACGTGCAGATCTCCAAATCAAGAACCAATTGAGTTGAGGACACACATCAATATCTGAAACACACTCACGAGATCCACAAAGAAAAATATTGCAATGCAGAGCACTATGGACCAAAATACTGACACATTGTCACCACTAAGAAACTAAAAAAATAGTGTTAACAAAAAAACCCATAACTCACTCAAATCTTTATACGAACCTCTGTAAATTGAACTGAATCAACCGAAAACATCCCTCTATCCAACACACACATATGCATAAATTGATATTCAATATACTAGCTACACCGGACCAACAAACTCACTGAGCTTCACAGAAACACTGTCATGGACAGAGAAATATGTTGACATCAATAAAAAAAAATCAATAAAAACACATCTCAAATACCTCTCAAGAACATATTTGCACATTATTCCAACATTATGATCTATTGATGTCTCTTATTCTTTTTTCTTCTTCCTGTGAGATACGTTGAATGAGAAGTTCTTATCCAAAGTAGACTATGCCTTTCCAACAAGGTTCTCAGCTAGTTTATCTTCATAATGAGTATTTGGAAAAGAAAAATGAACATCATGTAGGCAAAAATTTAAAGAGTCATCATCTTGATCATCTATGAATTGCACAACCACATTTAAATATATTGTATGTAGTTTATCTCATGAAATTCCAAGTGCTTATGATGCAGTCTCATAAAGAAACTTTTATCTCAAATCATGCCTCTTCTCCTTGATGATGAATTGAAGTGGATGACCTCAAATGTGGTGTGAATTAGAGTACGATAGCTATAAACCTTTTATAGGATGATAATGAGCATCCTAGTACTGCATCGTCCCCTTATCCTTCACTCTTTTGTGTTGGCAATCTATTATAAGTCACCTTATCAGCTCCACATTTTCGATGTAGTGTTGTTGGAATAGTTGGGCATGTGAATATACTTGGGTATAATGTTGGGGAGTCAAGAAAAATAAGAAATTTTGAAAATTCCACAGTTGCTCGACTTCCCGATAATACACTAGCTTTGAAACTTATTACATGTTTTTTTATGCTGACAGTTGGGTCCGTAGGGTGGAGTTCCTATATGACTATGTTGGGGATTCATGCTATATTGGAAGAGCCTAAAAACTCTTGCCAGGATCAATGTTGGGTTCTTGAACTTGACTTACCACTGAATTGTCCAATGATCGGCTATCTTTGTGGTTTAATAAATTCCCCCTGGCCTGATTCCAAAGAACTTTTCATCTTGCTTCAATAATATTAATAATCACGCAAGCCTATATTAATGGTTTTATTAGCCAATCTCCTTTCCCTTCTATATGTTTCCATCACATTAATATTCTCCGACACTTTACTCGTAATGTAGCATTATCGGGACTTCATACATTCTCGAACCATGTTCATCAATGTTGTTAATTGGGGATTGCACTAAGTGAGAGGTAAGTAGATGCGGAAACTATTGAATCATTACAAATACTTAGTGAACAATATAAATTGATTGATAAGTAGGAGATATTTTCTATTACAAGTTAAATTGTGATATTGTTATCAGGATTCAACTATGTAGTTTTTTAAGTCAAACTCAATGACCTATGGGTCAATGAGTTTGACTTAAAAAACTACACAGTTGAAGCCTAATAGAAATATCACAATATAAATTTATTCTGGAATAGAATGCGAACCACAACCTTAGTTTAGAAAAGGGGGATCAATTTTATTTATTATTATTATTATTATTATTATTATTTAGGGTAACTCTACCCACAATGGGTTATCTTGGCAGCCACTTAGGGCCCTGGCCCCCATTGCGAGTCACTCCCCTAACCATGTTCCTAGAAAACCCTCCTTAATAATGAAGGATAAAATGGTATAAGCTCTCATAAATGGACCAATAGGACCCACTTGCACCCATCAAAATCAAAGGGAACCAAACATGCGCAAAATAATCATAGCATGATGGTGGTCACATATGAAATAAATTTTGGATCAAAGGCATAATACAATTTTCCTAAAGCACATGAAAACATTTTTTATAGGACCAACAAAACATAAGGTTCCATACTGCCAAGTAATCAAGAACTTAATTCCAACCACCATTTGTTCCTCAAACTCAATGCCAACATACTTTGAATAAATCATCATCAACACAAAAGACCAAAGGAATAAAATAACACAACACAATGTTCCCCACACCTTTGATAGACAATAAAAGGCCCCAACCCAAAATAAGAGGCTTTTCACACATTACTCTAATAAACAAGATAACAATCCATTTACCAAAGGTAAGAAAACCATAAATTATCAACCTCAAGAAGAAATACAATTTAGTTTACACTAAATTTAATTAAAGCAATTTTATTTTATTTACTCATAAAAATAAATTAACTAAACCTAATATATCTCTAGTGACATTCCTAACCAACTAGCTATAAGGTCTAAGTAAATTATGAACTCCTACCATGTGGTCTTCACTAAAGAGGCAATATGCTATCACGTGCGTTCATATTGGGGGGTTTAAAATGGGAAAAGGGGGGGCAATATATTGCCTAAATAGGGGGGATGGGGATTTTTTGGGCTGGGGGTTGGGACTTTGTATACAAAAATAGGTGGGGGGATACTAGGAGGGTATTGGAGGGGAATGACAAAAAAGGAGTTTGGGGTAATATTTTTTAAAATAGGGAGATTTTTTAGTATTCCACAAATGCACGTGCTATGATTCAGGTTCACTAAGTGAAGCCCTTATGACTCCCACCCAAAACAACATTTAAAACTAAACTAGTTAATGATTTAACTTTCTATATGAAGCAATATATTCTATTCAAATTTATAATATCTAAACATTATCTTAAAAAAATAAAATGTAACTTGATTGTATCTTTGAAATTACTTTTAAATAATATGCATCTAAATAAAAATTACTAAATGAAATTAAAAGAAAATAATTTAAATCAACTTCACGGTTACCTATTTTTCGCGTCCGGCTCAAATGGGTAGAGCCTGAATAGTTGTAAAACTTAGGTAAAAGGTAAATTTTAAATTTTAAGTTTCAGGTTAAGTGTTTTTAGTTGAAAGGAAAATGCAAAAGAAAGGAAAGAACATTGTACTGATAAAAGAAACATTTCATTGATATGCAAGTATGTCACATCAGAATGTATTACAAGTACATTTTTCAATCTTGAGTTCTTTTATTCATTTACAAAAGGAAATTACATATGACCCACACAAGTTGTGGGATAACTCTTAAAATAGATGCAATATTAAGAGTCATATGCATAAAGAAAAAGGTGTAAACAAGGGAGAAGGACTTGCTATTTCCTGGTGTAATGAAGAATCCCCTCGTATCTGGAAGCACACATCTTGGTGTTAGCTCTATCTTGACATGGTTTGTACATGTTCATTACCTGCAGGGAGAGAAAGAATAGTTTTGTTAGAGATCGAGGTTTCTTTGCTATGTTTACAAGTTATCTATGCATGCACACAATTCAGAGCATCAAAATAGAGGAAAAGGAGGAAAAGATAAAGAATCATATTTTCATATTTTAAATCTAACAAGTTTGTGTCATGTGCATAGTATCTAGGTGTTGTTATCATCATTGAAGATTTTAAATCTGGTATTATTTATAATTCAACATATGGGGTAAATGGGCTCCCACAAGGGTTGAGTCCAACATGCTACAATAGGGATGCATAAAACTTATGGGTTATTAAAGGCACATGGTTTTTACAAGCATGAAACCTTTTGGTTCAATATTCATAAATAAGTTGTAGATTCCTATCAAGATAATGCCAAAGGTCTACAAGAGTCACTGAAACTTAAAGGGACATGCATTTTACATCATGAAACCTTTTGTTTCATCTCCTATAGAACAAGGCATGTATTCACAGATGGTTGAACATATTCAGACAATGCTACAAGAAGCCACTAATAATAATATCAAAACATCAAGACAAAGTTATTGTATTGAACATGAAATGATGGGAAAAGCTAGTGTTTATGTCGTAAATGTGATAAGGATAGCATACATTCATCAAGTGATACTATTATTCATTAAGGAAAGAGTGTCAATAATCATTATGAGATCATGATTAAGATTCCTATTAATAAAATGAATAAATATGACCAAGGAACAATGTTATATAGAAGAAACAATGATAATTGCTCAAAAGGACCTTCAAGTAAGGTATTGTCATATTAAAGATAAATGCATGAAGTAACATAAAGTCCTCGAGATCAAACTTGTAACAGAAACCATCAAATGATAAAACCCTCTAAGTCTCAGTTTCAGCAAGTGGGAGGTTTTCTTTTCATAAAGTGATAGTATTGCAAAGGTGGTGATATGAATCAAGCAGACAGGAACATGGAAAAGAGATGCAATATCAATCAAGTTATCGAAGCTCAAACAACAAAAAATATGATGCACAATGATAGAATATATAAGTGTCAAGAAGTGAATCTATAGGTGTGATCAAATAGAGACAACAAATGCACAAGAACATGGTGTGTGTGTGTGTTTCAAAATATAGCTCAAGGCTCATAATAACAGTGATACCCATGTCAAGAATTAGAGTATAATAAGATATAGGAAAGGAATCATTAAGGGCATGATAAAAATCAGCAATGGTATAACAATGATAAGTTATAGGAGACAATGTCAAAGGTTCAAAGGAGCATGCTAGAAGGATAAATTACACATCTACCATAGGTAATGCAGGTCAAGATAATGAAGATATATAGTACATGAGTAAGATATCAAGTAATGAATGTGAGCTCATCGTGTTGATTGAGGGAAAACATTATACTCATATGCCAGGAGCAACCCAATGAAATCTGATTAATACAGTAAAATTGTATGACATTAACCAAGGATCTTGCAGTAGACTCAAAGAGATATACAGATGTATCAACAAATATCAAAAACTAATTTCATGAGGTTTTACAAGCTGATGTTCATATAAGATATAGGTATAGTGAACAAGAGAAGTTGAAAAGCATGACATCTTGAACATAATTAACTAAATAAAAGGATTAAGATGTCATGAGATTTTATTTGTTGTTAGAGGTTTTGTGAGGCATCCCTGCTCATATGAAAGGAATTTTAATGTATCAAAAAAAATAGAGACCTAATGATCACCCAATGACAAGAATTGGAACACAATCTAACTCAAAAGATTTCCATAGTAAGGAAAATAGAAGCATCTTTACCAGTGATACAATAGAATCATCTATAGGTTGCATCACACGAAGGAACCTGAGATCAATTTTAAAACTCTATGTGTGTGTTGGGGGGGGGGGAACAGTCAAACCATCAAGAATTCCTTACAACAAAGACTAAGTTGTGAAAGAGGGAGTAAGTAATGCAAAGATTCAAATACATTTAATATAAAAGCTATGTTTTTTTATTACTTTCAATTACAAGTAAATATTCAATAAACAACAAAGAGCAGGTATCAGATAATGAACTGGGTACAAAAAGAAATTGCGAACAAGTTCAAAAAATCATTCAAGAAAAAACTCATTGAATAAAATAGGAAGCAATAGTTTTGAAACTAGGGGAAATTATCATCCATTTTCACCTTACATGTTTCATGTCTGAGTATGCAAAGTTCTTTTAGTAGAGAGGAATAGAATCTTCTAACTGGTATCTTTTCTTGTTGGCAATGTTTTACTTAAGAATCCCACAAGAAAAAAAATTGAAAACCCTCAACACAGAGCTTGAATGGAGTCTTTGCTTTGTCTTTTATATCTTTATTAGTGTTTCCAGAAAGTCCATTTTGAATCATGGCTATAGCAACATATAAGCACATATCCCTAAGGGTTCCCATATAAGGGTTTGATACAGGGAGATGTCAAGAAAGTTGAATATCATTCGGGTTTTCAAAACCAAATCCAAAGTGTTTGAATCATTCTCATTTTTATCGAGGAGGTTCCATGGCTGTAATAAAATAGCATAGATTTTCATATGCCAAAGTTCTAACAAGTAAAGGTTTGCAAAGATCAAGAAAAATAACAACAAAGAGTTCAGACACCCAGGAAGTATAAAATTTATTTTAGTTTCTTCTTCACACAAGAGCAATCAGTGCAAATATATACCTACATATGCCTATAGAACTAGCAAAATCTTCCAGAGAACCTCCAGGAAACCATCGAATCTCCACAGGACCCACAAGAAAACTCTAATGTCAGCGGCTAAACTTAGAGCACAAAACAAAGGAAAGACAAAATGGAACTATTCTATTAACTATTTTATTTGTTATATTATTCTAACATATAATTATATAATTTCTTTATTTTATTGCATTAATTTTATTTTATGAATTTAATATTTATTAAGATGGTTCAAAATTAACTATTCTAATAAATATTAAATATTATGGGCATGTGTAGGATCATGGTATGTAAAAAAGTGGAGATGTGAAAAAAATCCTCTTTTCACTCGTCTAAAGACGCGCTAAAAAGTGTGTTGAATTTTTAGTAGGCCTAGGTGTCAGTACACATGGCCAATGCACAAGCCTACTCAGATATCGGATTTAAAATCGGATATCAGATTTGAAATCGGATATCGGATTTGAAATCGGATATCAGATTTTTGCTACCAAAATTTTGCTTTCCATTTAAAATTTCAACATTTGCAATTTTAAACTTTGTCATTCCATGTTATTTTTAATTTTTTTTTTAGTTTTTAATTATTGTTATAGATATCATATTTTAAAATATTAATTTTTTGATATTAAAATTAGTATTAATATTATAATAATAATACCTAGGAGATCTTTGATGCAGAGGCACTAAGGACTAGTGCATGCATCTTAAAAATTCATCCAAAACTGTCCTATCGCTACCCTTTGCATAGACCCATACTCTGTCATGAATAACTATTGAATACAAAAATATATGAAAAATCTCTCTAGTGAGGATCGACATAATTAGGCTCTCTAACAAATAATCCAAGATGAGAAAGATCCAACATTTGAGTTGGGAGATATGACCCAAGCAACAACACCCAATTTTTTGTGATAAAAAACCAAGACTGGACTTGCAGAAAATCTGAACTTTCAGAAAATCTGAACTTTATTTACATCTCAGAGAATAATTTGTACAATTCAGCATTCTCTAAAAAAAAAATAGAATCTACTATCATTTAATGACTTGATTCTTCTTCCACTCCAACCACTTCTTGGCAGTTACATTTGAAGAGGAATACCAAAAGACTCCTATGCATGTGTTTCCCACTAAAAGACAATGTAACCATTATGTTTGCAAATCTGAATCTTTCAACAATGAAAACAACTTAAAACTAATTAAAACTTATAAAATATAAACTTCCTAATGTCTTCCAACATCTTGGAGACCTATTCTCACCTCTTAGCAACAACTTAACAATCCTTGACACTCTTGGACACTATTGGTCCACTTACAATGCATATTAGTCCTTTATGACTATTACATTTACATGCTATTTAGAAAACCATTATAGGTTTTAGAACTTCATAGTTGATCTTCTTTGATGTACTTGGTATCTTGATGGATTGTCCTTGGTACTCTCTCTCTCTCTCAATGCATATTAGTCCTTTATGACTATTACAATCACATGCTATTTAGAAAACCATTATAGGTTTTAGAACTTCATAGTTGATCTTCTTTGATGTACTTGGTATCTTGATGGATTGTCCTCTCTCTCTCTCTCTCTCTCTAGGGTCGTAAGGTGTCATAAGGGTTTGTAGGACCCATTAATGGGTCCTAGGATTCCTTAAGACACCTTAAGACCCCTAAGATGTACTCTTAGGCTTTCTAATGAGTCATAAGGTGTTATAAAGGGTCGTAGGACACATTAATGGGTCCTACGACGCCTTAAGACACCTTACAACCCCTAAGATGTACTCTTAGGCTTTGTAATGGGTTGTAAGGTGTCATAAGGGGTTGTAGGACCATTAATGGGTCCTAGGACCCCTTAAGACACCTTACTACCCCTTAGGAACCCTAAGAATACATATTAGGGTTCCTATTACACATTAATGGGTCTCAAGGGATCATATGACATATTATTGTATCTTAGGAGCTGTTAATGGATGCTAGGACCCCATAAGACAACTTACGACCCCTAAGATGTACTCTTAGGCTTTCTAATGGGTCATAAGGTGTCATAAGGGGTCGTAGAGAACATTAAGACACCTTACAACCCCTAAGGAAATATAAGAATACATCTTAGGGTTCCAAGTATACATTAATGGGTATCAAGGGGTCATAGGACATATTACTGTGTCTTAGGACACCATAAGACCCCTTACGACCCCTAAGATGTACTCCTAGGCTTCCTAATGAGTTGTAATGTGTCATAAGGGGTCATAGGACCTATTAATGAGTTGTAAGACCCCTTAAGACACCTTACAGCCCCTAAGATGTACTCTTAGGCTTCCTAATGGGTCGTAAGGTATCATAAGGGGTTGTAGGACCCATTAATGGGTCCTAGGACCCCTTAAGACACCTTATAACACCCAAGATGTACTCTTACACTTCCTAATGGGTCATAAGGTGTCATAAGGGGTTGTAGGACCTATTAATGCATCCTAAGAACCCTTATGACACCTTACAACCCCTAGGATGCACTCTTAGGCTTACTAATGGGTTGTAAGGTGTCATAAGGGGTCGTAGGACCCATTAATGGTCATTCAACCCCCTAAGATGTACTCTTATGCTTCCTAAGGGGTTGTAAGGGTTCATAATGAGTTTTAGGAGTCATTAATGGGTCATACGACCCCTTAAGAAAACTTACAACTCCTAAGATGTACTCTTAGGCTTCCTAATGGGTCGTAAGGTGTCATAAGAAGTCGTAGGACCCACTAATGGGTTTTAGGACACCTTAAGACGCCTTACAACCACTTAGGAACCATAAGAATACATCTTAGGGTTCCTAGTATACATTAAAAAGTCTCAAGGGATCATAGGATATATTACTGCATCTTAGGAGCCATTAATGGATGCTAGGACCCCGTAAGACACCTTATGACCCCTAAGATGTACTCTTAGGATTTATAATGGGTTTTAAGGTGTCATAAGGGGTCGTAGGACCCATTAAGAAACCTTACGACCCCTTAGGAACCCTAAAAATACATCTTAGGCTTCCTAGTACACATTAATGGTTCTCAAGGGGTCATAGGCCATATTACTATGTCTTAAGACACCATAATACCTCTTACAACTCCTAGGATGTACTCTTAGGATTCCTAATGGGTCGTAAGGTGTCATAAGGGTTTGTAGGAGCCATTAATGGATGCTAGGACCCCTTAAGACACCTTACGACCCCTATGATGTACACTTAGGCTTTCTAATGGGTTGTAAGGTGTCATAAGGGGTTGTAGGACCATTACTGGGTCCTAAGACCCCTTAAGAAACATTACGACCTCTAAGATCTACTCTTAGGATTTCTAATGGGTCATAACGTGTCATAAGGGGTCATAGGACCCCTAAAGAGACATTACGACCCCTAAGTTGTACTCTTAGACTTTCTAATGGGTTGTAATGTGTCAGAAGGGGTCGTATGAGCCATTAATTGGTCCTAAGACACCTTATAGACCCTAAGATGTACTCTTAGGCTTCCTAATGGTCTGTAAGGTGTCATAAGGGGTTGTAGGACCCAGTAATGGGTCCTAGGACCCGTTAAAACACCTTATGACCCCTAAGATGTACTCTTAGGCTTCCTAAGGGGCTGTAAGGGTTCATAAGGAGTTGTACGAGTCATTAATGTATCCTACGACCCCTTAAGACACCTTACAGCCCCAAAGATATACTCTTAGGCTTCCTAATGGGTGGTAAGGTGTCATAAGGGATTGTAGGACCCATTAATGGGTCCTAGGACCCCTTAAGACACCTTACGACCCCTTAGGAACACTAAGAATACATCTTAGGGTTCTTAGTACACATTAATGGGTCTCAACGGGTCATGGGACATATTACTCTATCTTAGGAGCCATTAATGGATGTTAAGACCCCTTAAGAAACCTTACAACCCCTAATAAATAGTCTTAGGATTTATAATGGGTCGTAAGGTGTCATAAGGGGTTGTAGGACCCATTAATGGGTCCTAGGACCCCTTAAGACACCTTACAACCCCTTAGGAATCCTAATAATATATCTTAGGGTTACTAGTACATGTTAATGGATCTCAAGGGGTCATAGGACATATTACAGTGTCTTAGGACACCATAAGACCCCTTACGATCCCTAAGATATACTCTTAGGCTTCCTAATGGGTCGTAAGATGTCATAAGGGTTCGTAGGAGCCATTAATGTATGCTAGGACCCCTTAAGACACCTTACAACCCATAAAATGTACTCTTAGGATTTCTAATGGTTTATAATGTGTCATAAGGGGTAGTAGGACCCATTAATGGGTCCTTGGACCCCTTAAGACACCTTACGACCACTAAGATGTACTTTTAGGCCTCCCAATGGGTTGTAAGGTGTCATCAGGGGTTGTAAGACCCATTCATAGGTCGTAGAACCCATTAATGGGTCCTAGGACCCCTTAATGCACCTTACGAACCCTAAGATGTACTCTTAGGCTTCCTAAGGGGTTGTAAGGGTTAATAAGGAGTCGAGGAGTCATTAATGGGTCCTATGATCCCGTAAGACACCTTGCGTCCCCTAAGATGTACTCTTAGGCTTCCTAATGGGTCTCTCTCTCTCTCTGTAGGGTTGTAAGGTGTCATAAGGGTTTGTAGGACCCATTAATGGGTCCTAGGAATCCTTAAGACACCTTAAGACCCATAAGATGTACACTTAGGCTTCCTAATGGGTCTCTCTCTCTCTCTCTAGGGTCGTAAGGTGTCATAAGGGTTTGTGGGTATGTGCACCAAGATGGGGGACCAAAAAGGTTCCAAATACCTTTTTGGCCCCCATCCGTGCATAGGGCGCATGCCCTATGGCTTGGAGTACCCAAGCTAAGGGTGCGCGCCCTAGAGGGCGTGCACCCTAATTTGTTCCATAAAGTGTTTGAGCAGCCACTTTGTGGCCTATTTTTATTCTCCAAAGTCATGGTTTGTTGTTTTCCTCTTCATAACAGTGCATACGCGATTCATTGTGAGGTTTTCTCCATCAAAGTAAAGCAAAAAATAGCTCCACGATGTCAACAAGGTCAAACTGGAAGAAGAGGTAAGTGATTCTACAACCATGAATGGTTACTTGTTTTGAAATTGAGGTTTAATTTTTTGTTTTTCTTCAAATTTGATTGTGAAAGTCTCTTGTCTTAAATTTTATGTTTAATTAGAGTTTTAAAATAGATTTTCTTTTAATTTCCAGGAAGGAATGATATCCCCACAGAAAATCCTCAACCAAATGCTCCATCTTCTCCTCATGAACAAATGGATGTTGAAAATGACCAAGAAAATGAACCCCAAGTGCCCTCACCAATTGAGAAACCTCCTCTTGGAAAACATGAAAACTTGATAAACCAAATAGAAAATGGGAAAACAGAAATAGAATCTTTAATTAGGAGGTTAAAAGAATCTATTGGTACAAATCCTAGAAGGGCAACACTTTCAAAATCATTAGAATTGATCTTGACCCATGTAGGTTCAGTTAGTGGGCAACTAAATTTATGGCACGACAAAAGAGAAGAACAAAAACAATATTATGCAAATAAATTATCATATGAGGACATAAAAAAAAAAAAAAGTCACAAAAGCCAACATTTGCAAACTTTTTAAAAAGCCAGGGGAAATTGAAACTCTTAAACCCACAAAAAGGAGGATCCCAATTCATTGGTGCTTGAATGAAGATATAAATTTTTTTTTTGGGACAGATGGTGGATGGTCTTTGATTCCCCTCTCTGTAACAATCATGAGGTTCCTATCTATTTCCTGAGGAAACTCTATTGTGAGTTTGTCCTGAAGGAAGTGCCAAATTATTTTGACTTTCTAGAGTCTTAGGGTAGAGGTGGGGGATCATCATTTGATATACCTATGGCACATCGTGACCCTAATGCACCTACGTTTCCCAGTGGCAAGCCACAGGTGGATCATGTTAGTATTCCTTCCAATGTGAAGGAACACATCCAAACACACTAGGCACGAATAGTGCTTTGACACAGACTCTCATTCAGTGCACCACTCCTCTAGTCGAGGGTGACCATGGTGAGTCTGCGAGGGGTCATTTTTGTCATTCTTGTGGATCCCTGTGCACATTTGGTACTACTGAGAGAGAGGAAGAGGATGATGGACCGATGCTTGATGACTTTCTCAATACAACATTTGGCATTGATACACAGGTAAATATTTGCAAGTTCATTAAATTTATTTGATCATATTTCATTTTTAAATGAATGAATTTAATTAAATTAGTATCTATTGTTTATGATGAGAATTCAGGGAGTGAGTGTCGGTGGCAGTGGGAATGATCACCCAGACCCTTTATACACTACCACGTCAACTCCACAAGTATGTATCGAATAAAACATTTTTTAAAGTATACATTTGATTATTCTATAA
>MU223774.1:3488315-3498592 GCA_018584345.1 Thuja plicata | reverse complement strand
TCTCTCTCTCTCTCTCTCTCTCTCTCTCTCTCTCTCTCTCTCTCTCTCTCTCTCTCCTTTTGTGATTTTGTATCTAATATAGGGCGTACGCCCTATAGTGCGAATGCATATAGGGTGTACGCCCTATAGGGCGCACACCCTATAGTGAGTATAGGGAGTGTGCCCTTTAGGGCATGTGCCCTTTTAATGACATTGAAGTTTACCAAGCCTAAGGCTTGGATTTGCCTTGGATTTTCAACCCAAAGGCTTGGAGGGTTCAAACAGGTCTGAGACGTATTTTCCAACAAACCTACTAAAAAATAACATTTTTTCTTGTGTGCTCCCCGTAAGGTTTGCACGTGGTTCAATAATGATCAAATCAGATGACATGATATTGTAGATCTCTCTGATAGCTATCTAACCATGTATTTTATTTTGAATTCTCATTACGTTAAGCATTTCATCTCTAATTTATTTTCTTAGTATGTCCCATTTTTGTCAAAAACCATTGTGATTTTATTTGGGCTTAGATTTTGGCTCGTTCATCAAATTTTGAAAAAAATTACATTTTCAGAAACTAGACTCCATTCTACACACTTTAAAAAAAAAGTTCTAATTTTCAATTAGTTTTCAATGATTTCTAGGGGGAGCACACAGAAATTTCATGTTTTGAGGATGTGTCCACTTCGGAAAATGGCAAAAAATACACTTTTATCAAAAAATTAGAAGAAAAATGTGGGATAAACTAGGTGGTGTTAGCTAATTTCTCAATAGAGCAATTAATTTTTTTTTTTTAAAAAGTTAACGTTTCAGGGGGAGCACACCAGACGCTATGTTATGTTTTTTCACAAAAAGCATGACCAATTTTTCTGCTCCCCCTTTTTAAGGGCCTTAATCTCCACCATTTCTAAAAACATTTAGTAGTTAAGAAACTCGTTTTGGAGTAGAACAACTCTTGTTTTCGTCACATTTTAAAATTTTGACTGTAACTATCCTCAATTTCTCATTGAAGTTCAGAGTTTGCTGATTTCAGAAAAAAAAAGTGGCATCTTATACCCCCTTTTTGATCCGCCCTCTTTGTGCACTTACCCTTGTAGGATCCATTAATGGGTCCTAGGATTCCTTAAGACACCTTAATACCCCTAAGATGTACTCTTAGGCTTTCTAATGGGTCGTAAGGTGTCATAACGGGTGGTATGACCCATTAATGGGTCCTACAACCCCTTAAGACACCTTACGACCCCTAAGATGTACTTTGAGGCTTCCTAATGGGTCAGAAGGTGTCATAAGGGGTTGTAGGACCATTAATGGGTCCTAGGACCCCTTAAGACACCTTATGACCACTTAGGAACCTTAAGAATACATCTTAGGGTTCCTAACTTACACATTAATGGTTCTCAAGGGGTCATATGACATATTACTATGTCTTAGCACACCATAAGACCCCTTAAAACCCCTAAGATGTACTCTTAGGCTTCCTAATAGGTCGTAAGGTTTCATAAGGGTTTGTAGGAGCCATTAATGAATTCTAGGACCCCTTAAGACACCTTATGACCCCTATGATGTACTCCTAGACTTTATAATGAGTCATGAGGTGCCATAAGGGGTCGCAGGACTATTAATGGGTCCTAGGACCCCTTAAGAAACATTACGACCCCTAAGATGTACTCTTAGGATTTCTAATGGGTTATAAGGTGTCATAAGGGGTCATAAGACCCCTTAAGAGACCTTACGACCCCTAAGATGTACTCTTAGGCTTCCTAATGGGTTGTAACATGTCATAAGGGGTCGTAAGAGACAATAATTGGTCGTAAGACACCTTACAACCCCTAAGATGTACTCTTAGGCTTCCTAATGGGCTGTAAGGTGTCATAAGGGGTCGTAGGACCCATTAATGGGTCCTTTGACATCTTAAAACACCTTTTGACCCCTAAGATGTACTCTTAGGCTTCCTAAGGGGTTGTAAGGGTTCATAAGGAGTTGTAGGAGTCACTAATGGGTCCTACAACCCCTTAAGACACCTTACAGCCATGAAGATGAACTCTTAGGCTTCCTAATGGGTCGTAAGGTGTCATAAGGTGTCGTAGGACACATTAATGGGTCCTAGGACCCCTTAAGACACCTAATGACCCCTTAGGAACCCTAAGAATACATCTTAGGGTTCCTAGTACACATTAATGGGTCTCAATGGGTCATAGGACATATTACTCTATCTTAGGAGACATTAATGGATGTTAAGACCCCTTAAGATACCTTATGACCCCTAATAAGTACTCTTAGGCTTTCTAATGGGTCGTAAGGTGTCATAAGAGGTCGTAGGACCCATTAATGGGTCCTAGGACCCCTTACAAAACCTTACGACCCCTTAGGAACCCTAAGAATACATCTTAGGGTTACTAGTACACGTTAATGGATCTCAAGGGGTCATAGGACATATTACAGTGTCTTAGGACACCATAAGACCCCTTACGACCCCTAAGATGTACTCTTAGGCTTCCTAATGGGTCCTAAGGTGTCATAAGGGTTTGTAGGAGCCATTAATGGATGCTAGGACCCCTTAAGACACCTTACAACCCCTAAGATGTACGCTTAAGCTTTCTAATGGTTTGTAAGGTGTCATAAGGGGTAGTAGGACTCATTAATGGGTCCTAGGACCCCTTAAGACACCTTACGACTACTAAGATGTACTCTTAGGCTTCCTAATGGGTCGTAAGCTATTATAAGGGGTCGTAGGACCCCTTAAGACACCTTATGACCCCTAAGATGTACTCTTAGACTTCTAAAGGGGTTGTAAGGGTTCATTAGGATTCATAGGAGTCATTAATGGGTCCTACGACCCCTTAAGACACCTTACATCCCCTAAGATGTACTCTCTCTCTCTCTCTCTCCTAGGTATTATTATTATTATATAAATAATAATAAATATAATACTAATATGAATAATAATAATATATTAATACTAATATTACTAAATATCATACTAATATTAATATAATATAATACTACTATTATACAATACTAATATAAATAATAATAATTTAATACTAATGCTATTATTATTTAGTATTTGTATAATATTAATATTATAAAATATGAAATCTATAAAAAATAAAAACATAAAATCAATATTGAAAATGTTGAAATTGCAAATAAAAAGCAAAATTTTGGCGGGAGATATCCGATATCCGATAATATCTCATATCTGATATTATCTCATATTCGATTTAATATCTCATATCTGATTTAGTATCTCACATCTGATAATATCTCATATCCGATATTATCTCATATCCGATTAGCCTTGGTATTTGCCTCGGGTTTTGGCTTTGCAATGCCAAATGTGGATGGTCAACCCAAAAAATGTGTTTATCATATTTCCTCTGACCTCCAGACTTCGGCAATGTAGCTGATGACCTTTTTTTCACCCAAAATTGATGAAACAAAAAGGGTTTCTTAAATAGATTAGCAGGTTTCCATCAATATAATTGCTGTCAAATTTTGATTTCAATGAGTATTTATTACTTATTTTCTATTTGAGTTATCTCTAAAGTCCCGATTGACAGACTGATTGAAAAACAACTATAACTTTCAAATAGTTTAACCTTTTTGAAATCTGAAACATGCGTCACATTCTATGCTTCGCCTACTATAAGAAAATTAAAAAAAAAAAAACAATTTTGTAAAGTTTAGAATTAGTTAAGGTGGTCAGACATGGGAGTTTTATTATTATGAAAAAGTCGTAGTAGAAAATTCATAATTAATTAATTATTTGATAAAAAAATTACACAAAAATATGCGTCACATCTGGGCATGAGTCTACTACTTATATCTAGAATCTTGTGAAAAGATATCATCATTTGATTGTGATTAAGGTGGTTAGACATATACACATACTTTTTATCTTTTTCCTAAAATTTTCATACTGCTGCATTGAAATCTAAAATTTTCAAAAATTATATTTTTTTTGTTAGAAAAGGGCTATAGTATTTTAGAAACTACATTCAATTTCCTACAGATTCTATTCTTACAACTTTTTCACATAAGGTTGATAAGATGTCCAACTTTTTACGTCAAGTTGACTAACCCTGATTTTTAATTGCCACTTAAGGCCATAGCTTGGTATACCATGATCCTACACATACCCTTATGAAAAATGCAATAATCTATAAGAAAGGGAGATGCTTGTGAAGATAAGTTCACATGTGAACTTAGAGTTTCTTTTTTGGGGATATTCTATTGTTTTGCATGCCATATTATGTAATTAATATTAATTAAATGGTGAGTTTATAAATCATTTAGTTAGTATTAAATTTTCAAATTTAAAAAATAAATAAGAAGAGCAGTGATTGCATGAAGGGTTTTTTTTTCAGACTTGTTCTATTTTGGTCAAAGTAGTCCAAGAGGGGTTTTTATTTTCTCCAACAATTGAGGGACAACTATTGGGCTATTTTTAGCAATTGAGGGGTGGTTCGACTTCAGTTGGAAGTCTACTTCATCCATGCATGTATTAAATGGGTTTTGAGGATATATATTTTGTATATTTCATGAGTTATACCCTCTTTTATGCATGATTTTATTCTACATCTGAGTTTGAGCTCTATTTTCAGGTTTTGAGAGGTGGTTCAGTTCCACTTTAGTTTTGGGGCCTAGCCTTCCTATAAGGTTAATGCCTTAGATTTTTTTCCTAATTATTTCTTTTTGCTTTCTTTTGCACATTGCAATTCAAGCATATTGTATTGTAACTCAAAGGTTTTTAGAATTGTAGCAACATATTTCCTTTGGTTTTGACTATTGTATAAAGTGGTCCTTCTCATATCAATGTGATTTGGCATTGTATTTGTGGATTTGACTTAATTTATGTGGTTTGGAAAGCCCCCTGATTAGTTATATTCAGGTATTCAGTTTTGATACATGTTATTTCATTATTGCAACTTGGATATTGTGTTGTTAGAGTTTTAGTGATTCAGATTGTGGAAATTATCTTCCCTTTCTGGAAAGTTGTCACTTAACCTTTATTCAATCTATTAGGTGAATTTGAGCTGTGAACACAAATTAACTTATTCAAAATTATTATGATTTTTCAGTTGTGAAAGAGTTTGGAGAATTCATATTCTATTGCATCACCCATTTAGAGAGAAGTTTCATTTTAACATATCTTTCTATCCCTTTTCCTAGCAAAAAGATAGTTTTAGTTGATCATACGAGGAAGCCAACCCATAATCTAGAAATTGATTATTACAATAAGCACACCTAGAGGCATGAAAATCATTCCATGTTTCACAGGATTATTGAGTCTCATACTTAGCTTTTTGGGTGCAATCCTTTGGGAAAACATTAACAAATCGAGTCTATCTTAATGAATATAGTAAACATAATTCCTAAACATAGATCATGAATATTAATAAGGATAGTGTTATTAAATATCTCCATATAAATAATTACATTAGATTATCTTCACTAACTTTGGTCTTTAGTAATTATTTATATTAACTTAATGTTAATAATGATAGTTAGTTACAACTTTCCTTAAAACTACATTATTTTAAGGTTATATATTAATGATAATAATAACAATACTATTAATGTTTATAAGGACAATTAAAACCACTAACTAACACGATGAAAAAGATAAAGAATCAAAACCTGAATAACCCAAAAGACACCATGATCAAACCATTCACATCCACAACAAGTAGAAGGGTGAAGAAAGGAGATACAAGGTCATCTTCCCAACAACCAAGATGGATATGTCAAGTCATAATCATCCTTACATAGAATGATGGTTGGGGTTAGGTCAACTAATTGGACCTTAATGTCATCTCCCTTTTCAACTCCATTAAGGATGTAAGGGCATGCTCAGGCACACTAATTAAAGTGAAGTCGTTGTTTGGTAACTACAAACCTGCATCACAAGGCCAAGCATGTGCATATGCATATATAAAAAATACTAACATGTAGTGAAGGGGACCGGGACATCGTGTAAACCGACACAGACACATCAAATAGGAATGATAATTTAACAGTAACATAAGCATAGTCAAGGGTTAGTGCATCAGTAATCGTAAACATATAAATGACCATCACCATGCATCATCATGAAAACATATGAATATATCCCATATCATAAACATGTCCATCATTCCATATAACAACATTGTCAACATATATAGTCTTAAACATAATGTTATGAGAGAATCCAGAACTAAGATACCACAAGAACATCACACACACACATAGTAGTCCAACAAAGGTCTTGAACATGAAATAAAAATAGTAAGAGATGGAGGGGTACTACATATGACACCATAATGTCCTAGTGAGTTGGCCATGGATATTAGGATCTTTTCACTACAAAATTAAAGGTAGTCCATGTAGAAAAATATTAATTGAAAGTTACGATGGGACATCATCCATGGGGTTGAAATTAGCAATCCAATTTTACAAAAATAAATCATTCTATTCCATAAAGCAATGACCTTTAAAAAATCCTAGTTTGTTTCTCAGAATTAGAGAAGAAAATGGGGAAAAAAGTATTCAACATTGATTTTACCTTAGCATCACCAAAGAGATTCCAACTTTGGAGCACCCATCAACTAACCGAGTCTATATAGAGGCATTTACCATAGAATCTTCTAATAAGAGCCTTCAAGATTTGAGCAAAAACATCTTCAAAAGTAGAATCAGGAATATTAACTTGGATCTGATCTTCTGATGTTTTCTCATTGGGGAAAATGGGAGGGTAAGTGCATAAAGATGGGAGACCAAAAAGGGGGTATAAGATGCCACTTTTTTTCTGAAATCAGCAAACTCTGAACTTCAACGAGAAATTGAGGATAGTTACACTCAAAATTTTAAAATGTGATGAAAACAAGAGTTGTTCTACTCCGAATCTAGTTTCTAAACTACTAATTTTTTTTAGAAATGGTGGAGATTAAGGCCCTCAAAAAGGGGGAGCACAAAAAGTGGACCTACTTTTTGTGAAAAAACATAACAAAACGTCTGGTGTGCTCCCCCTAAAATGTTAACTTTTTTTTTAAAAAAATTTAATTGCTCTAGTGAGAAATTAGCTAACACCACCTAGTTTATCCCAAATTTTTCTGCTAATTTTTTGATGAAAGTGTGATTTTTTGCCATTTTCCGAAGTGGACACATCCTGAAAATGTGAAATTTTTGTGTGCTGCACCTAGAAATCATTGAAAAATAATTGAAACTCAAAACTTTTTTTTTTCAAAGTGTGTAGAATGGAGTCTAGTTTCTAAAAATGTAATTTTTTTCAAAATTCGATGAACGAGCCAAAATCTAAGCCCAAATGAATACACCTTGGTTTTTGACAAAAATCGGACATACTTAGAAAATAAATTAAAAATGAAAAGTTGAACATAATGAGAATTCAAAATAATTTACATCGTTAGATAGCTATCAGATAGATCTAAAATATCATGTCATCTGATTTTATTGTTATTGAACCACGTACAAACCTGATGGATTTTAAGGGGTCATAGGACACATTACTGTGTATTAGGACCCATTAAGATCTCTCTCTCTCTCTCTCTCTCTCTCATACAAAGAGGCCTTCTTAATGGGTTGTAAGTGGTCTAAGGGGTCCTAGGACACATTAATGTGTGATAAGAAACCTTAACAACAATTATGACCCTTAACATGTAGAGAGAGGGGTATTCAAGGGTCCTAAATGTTCAGAAGGGGTCCTAGGACACATTAATGTGTATTAGGACCTAAGTGTATGGTAGGGGGTCCTAAGGGGTGATAAGGGGTATAAGGAGTCATAGGGCACATTAATGTGTCTTAGGACCCTTTAACAACACTTACAACCCCTAAGATGTAGAGAGAGGGGTCTTCTTGGGTCGTAAGGGGTGTTAAGTGGTCCTAGGAAACATTAATATGTCCTACAACTCCTTATGACCCCTTAGGACAACTTATAACCCCTTATCATACATTTTAGGGATCTTAAAGTGTCCTATGGAGTCATAAGGAGCTCTAGGACACATTAATGTGTCCTAGAACACCTTAAGATGTCTTACGATTTCTTACCATACATTAGTGTATGGTAAGGGGTCCTAAGGGGTCTTAAGAGGTCCTAAGACATAGTGATGTGTTCTATGTCAACTTAAAAACCCTTATGACACCTAAGATGTAGAGAGATGATTCCTAAAGGGTACTAAGGGGTCATTAGGGGTCCCACGACCTCTTATAACCCATTTCCCTACATCTTAGGCGTGATAAAGGGTCATAAGGGGTTCAAGGACAAATTAATGTGTCATAGGACCCCTTAAGACCCCTTACAACCCCTTAAGACCCCTTGTCATACATTAGTGTATGATAAGGGGTCCTAAGGGGTCTCAAAGGGTCCTATGACACAATAATGCATCCTAGGACCCCTTAAGACCACTGAGAAACCCTTAGGACCTCTTAAAATTCATTAGCTTATTGTAAGGGGTTGTAAGGGGTCCTACAACACAATAATGTGTTCTAGGACCCCTTAAGGCCACTAACGACCCTTTAGAACCCCTTACCTTTCATTAGTGTATGGTAAGGTTTTCTAAGGGTTTGTAAGGGGTCTAAGAAGTCCTACGACACATTAAAAACCCTTAAAATATCTAAATTTAGAGAGAGGGGTCATCAAGGGTCCTAAGGGGTCATAAGGGGTTCTCTTATGACCTCTTAGGACCCCTTATCATATATCTTAGGTGTCTTAAAAGTTTATAAGGGGTTATGAAGGGTCCTAGGACATATTAATGTGTATTAGGACCCCTTAAGATCCCTTAGGACTCTTTACCATTCATTACTGTGTGGTAATGGACCCTAGGGGTTGTAAGGGGTCTAAGGGGTCCTAGGAAACATTAATGTGTCCTAAGACCCCTAAATAATCCTACTACCCCTAATATGTAGAGGTGGGTCCTAAGGGGTCATAAGGAGTGCTACGACACATTAATTTGTCCTAGGACCCATGAGGACCCCTTACCATGCATCTTAGGGTCCTAAAGGGTTGTAAGGGGTCATAAGGGGTCCTAGGATATGTTATTGTGTCTTAGGACCCCTTAAGACACCTTATCATTCATTAATGTATGTTAAGGGGTCTTAGGACACAATAATATATCCTAGGACCCCTTGAAAATCCTTATGACCCTTAAAATGTAGAGAGAGGTGTGTTAAGGTGACACCTAAGATGTAGAGAGAGGATTCCTAAAGGGTACTAAGGGGTCATTAGGGGTCCCACGATCCCTTATAACCCATTTTCCTACATCTTAGGTGTGATAAAGGGTCTAAGGGGTCATAAGGGGTTCTAGGACAAATTAATGTATCATAGGACCCCTTAAGACCCCTTACAACCCATTAAGACCCCTTGTCATACATTAGTGTATGATAAGGGGTCCTAAGGGGTCTTAAAGGGTCCTACAACATAGTAATGTGTCCTAGGACCCCTTGAGACACCTGAGCAACCCTTAGGACCTCTTAAAATTCATTAGATTATTATAAGGGGTTGTAAGGGGTCCTAGAACACATTACTACAACACAGTAATGTGTTCTAGGACCCCTTAAGGCCACTAATGACCCTTTAGAACCCCTTACCATTCATTAGTGTATGGTAAAATTTTCTAAGGGGTCTAAGAAGTCCTACGACACATTAAAAACGCTTACAATCTCTAAAATTTAGAGAGAGGGGTCCTCGAGGGTCCTAAGGGGTCATAAGGGGTTCTAGGACACATTAACGTGTCCTACAATCCCTTATGACTTCTTAGGATCCCTTATCATATATCTTAGGTGTCTTAAAAGTTTGTAAGGGGTTATGAAGGGTCCTAGGACACATTAATGTGTATTAGGACCCCTTAAGACCCCTTAGGACCCCTTACCATTCATTAGTGTGTGGTAAGGGGCCCTAGGGGTTGTAAGGGGTCTAAGGGGTCCTATGAAACATTAATGTATCCTAAGACCCCTAAACAATCCTACTACCCCTAATATGTAGAGAGATGAGTCCTAAAAGGTGATAAGGAGTGCTACAACACATTAATTTGTCCTAGGACCCCTAAGGACCCCTTACCGTGCATCTTAGGGTCCTAAAGGACTGTAAGGGGTCATAAGGGGTCCTAGGATACATTATTGTGTCTTAGGACCCCTTAAGACCCCTTATCATTCATTAATGTATGTTAAGGGGTTTAGGACACATTAATATATCCTAGGACCCCTTGAAAATCCTTATGACCCTTAAGATGTAGAGAGAGGCATCTTAAGGTGACACCTAAGATGTAGAGAGAGGATTCCTAAAGGGTAGTAAGGGGTCA
>MU223774.1:3457922-3473055 GCA_018584345.1 Thuja plicata | reverse complement strand
ATATATACCCCACCCCCCATTCTTTTCCTTTTTCTATCCTTATACCATCCTCTCTCCCTTTTGGAAACATGACATGAGCATATTAGTAATAGAGCCTGATTATGTTCTTTATCACTTCTCTTGAGAGCTCTATTACAAAACAAACATCTTTAAACAAACCATTTTTTTTCCTAAGTGACATTCCACACCTCTTCGACATATCCATTGCACATTAAGGTGTAATTGCTAGTTATTATTATAGAGTAATTATGTATTTTTGTCATGACAATTGAAATTTATAGTATAGATACCAGGTGATCTATATATAGGTCTATAAATGATTTATAGTAATACGAGACTACCTCTTACTCCTTGTAGGAAGCACATACCTATGCTATACCTTACACCCTAGGAATTTGAAACAGTCTTGATTCAATGATATTCTTGTGGGACTTAATAGCCTTTTTCACTTTCTTGCTACACCTAGGGTAAATGTAAATGCATAGTATTATTTCCTCCACTCATAGCTTTCCTTGCCACTTGTAATCACCACACATACCAGTTTTCATGTGTGTTGCCATTTACATGAAGGAGTTTCCAACTTCTCATAGCCTTTAAACATTATACTAAATCTATGAATTATTTGTGGTCATATCTTATTTAAATAATAAATTTTACAAGAAAGGAATAGTTATAAATTTTAGCTCACTTGCAAGGTGTTTTACACTGTCCCTCATTTTAGATATACTTTTCTTAAAATTTATATGAAATACATCATAAAAAATATACACAATTATACATCATGAACAATTTCATATATATATATGCAAGAGCATCTTGGGTCCTTGGCAATCCTGCTCAACCAAAAATATGTTTACTTTCATTCCTTAGTTTGTTTTTTGGCACTCGGTTCCTGTTGCTCGGCATGCTTGCCGAGTTGCTCGGTCATGCTTGTTTACTCTGTTGCCTGGTCACGCCTTTGCCGAGTTGGTTTATTTGGGAGATGGAACTGTTGCTCAACTTCTTCATTCAATTTCATGGCTGGATTAAGTTGGGATCTATCATTGAGATTCGTGTGGACCTAAATCTAGGTCTCCCCTTTGTATTTGAGCACCGACCTCTTTGGTGGACTCTTATATATATTCTTTTATATGTTCTTAGTTTTGTAGAAAGTCTTAGAGAAAGAAGGAAAATGTTAAGATATTGAAGATCTGAGATCTCTATGTAAATAGATCGAATTGTAATACATTATTTTGTATATGGTTGTAACCAGGAAGGCCTTACAGCCTGGCATGTAATGAGTTTGATGATTTAATATAAAGGATCACTGTATTTCTCTTCTCTCACAGTGTTTTTGTTATTTTCGCATTATTTCTGTAAGGAGAAGAGGTTTTGGGTGTGCCCTTGGCCCCGTCTCTCTGTCTCCCTACGTCAGGTGGTATCAGAGCGAGTTAAGATCTGTGGTTCCTTCTTGCAAACTCTAAGGATATTTGGTGTAGGGTGGTAGGTTACGATCTGACCTATAATTGCAGAGAGTTTCAAGATGGTTCATGGGAGAGGAAATGTTGATCAAGGTCTAACTGATATGCTTAGACAATTGGATGCAAGATTGGAAGCTATTGAGATAGCCCAACACAGAGGAAGACATCTTGAAGATGTTAGTGATGATGAATTCAAAGAGGTTCAAGGTGAAGCTGCACATGCACCTATGATGCATTAAGAAGAGGAAAGATTCCTAAGATCTTTGACAAGTTTGAAGTCCACACCTCAGTTTAATCCTTCTAAGTATAGTGGAAAGCTAGATTCTGATGAATTGATTGACTGGATCACTAAAATGGAAAAATATTTTGAATATGAGAATGTTGCAGAAGACAAAGAGGTCAAGATTGCAAGCACAAAACTGAAAGGTCATGCATCCTTATGGTGGGAACACTTGCAATTGGATCAAAAGAATAAAGGTAAAGACAAAGTCAAGGTATGGGATAAAATGGTGAACAAATTGAAAGGCAAGTTTCTTCCTTGTGATTATCAGATTAACCTAGTTTAGAGAATACAAAGTTTGAAGCAGAAAGATAAGTCATTCAAAGACTATACTGAAGATTTCTATAGATTGGACATCAGATCTGGACATGTTGAAGATGAGGTGGAAAGAATTGCAAGATATCTTAATGGTTTGAGAAGTTCCATACAAGATGAGATCAGTTTGGTCAAGATGGAAGGCATTGAAGAGGCATACCAATTTGCCCTAAAAGTTGAAGAGAAGGTAAACAAAAGATATGAACAAAGACAAAGAGGCAGAGGAGGTAGATTCCCTAGAGGAGGAGGTAGATCTCATGGTGAAAATAGTAGATCTGAACCAGACAAGTCAAATATAGACACATCTCAAGACAAAGGCAAGACTAAATGGAAAGGTGGAAATTCAAACAGAGGAAGAGATAATTACTCCAGAGGTGGATATAGCAGAAGAGGGTTCCAAGTAACTTGTTACAATTATGGCGAAGAAAGACACAAGTCCTTTGAATGTACACATGCAAGCAAGAAGGTTGGCAGTAACAGAAATGCATTAATACAAGAAGAGTCATCAAATGAACTTGATAATCTCATGATCTGAAGGATACTATGGAGTGAGAAGGATAAGCAAGATCCGATCAGAAAAAGTTTGTTCAAAACCAGATGTAGAGTTGTAGACAAATTTTGGAAGGTCATTGTTGACAGTGAAAGTTCAGAGAATCTGGTATTTGAAGAGATGGTTATTGAATTGCAGTTGAAAAGGATGAAGCATCCAAAGCCCTATCAAATCTCATGGATTAAAGATTAGCATACATTAATGGTAAGTGAACAATGTTTTGTGTATCTGAAAAATGGGAAATACTATGATAGGGTATTGTGTGATATTATGCCAATGGATTGTTGTCATATTTTTTTGGGAAGACCTTGGCAATATGATAGAAATGCTATAAGTGATGGGAGATTGAATAGATACTCTATTTGGGTTGATGGTAAGAAGCAAATTTTGTTACCTTTAATTGATGAATATGCTGGTGAATTATGTACATCTGTAAAATTTTGTCTGATGGAAGGTAGACAGTTTGTTAAGGATTTGAAAAGAGATGATATTTGCTATTCTTTAATTCCTAAAAAACCAAGTAAGAATGCAGAAGATGACATACCTACAGAAGTTGAGAAGTTACTGACTAAATACAATGAACTCATTTTAGATAATGTACCTGGTGGTTTGCCACGAATCATAGATATCAATCATTGTATGGAGCTAGTTTACCAAATAAAGCACCACATAGGTTAACACCTACTGATAATGAAGAGCTTAACTGACAAGTTCATGAATTATCTAACAAAGGCTTAATCAGAGAAAGTTTGAGTCCATGTGCAGTACCTACTATGTTGGCACCTAAAAAGACTGGAGAATGGAGAACGTGCACTGATTCTAGAGAAATAAACAAGATCACAGTCAAGTATAGGTTTCCTATACCAAGTATGGATGATATAATGGATTGTTTGAGTGGAGCAAAGTATTTTACCAAAATTGATTTGAAGAGTGGATATCATCATATCAGAATCAGAGAAGGTGATGAATGGAAGACTACTTTAAAGACAAAGGAAGGTTTGTATGAGTGGTTGGTTATGTCTTTTGGTTTAACTAATGCACCGAGCACATTTATGAGATTGATGAATGAGGTTTTGAAGAAATTCTTGAATAAATTTGTAATTGTATACTTAGATGATATTCTGATATTCAGTAAAACCAGAGAAGAGCATTTAATGCATATAAGACAAGTGTTGCAGAGATTAAAAGATGAAAAGTTTTTTATTATGGTAAAAATAGGTTTTGAAGGGAACCCCGAAACCCTTTAACAAAGCATACTGAAAAATCTGAAGAAGTGTTCCTTGATGAAAGAAGAGCTTGTGTATTAGGGTTTTGTGATTTTAGCTGATGGTTTGAAGATGGATCCAGAAAAGGTTGAAGCCATACTGAGTTGGCCTACACTTGAAAATGTCACAGAGGTAAGATCATTTCATGGATTGGCAAGTTTTTACAGAAAGTTTATCATAAATTTCAGTTCTATTTGCAATGCTATGACTGAGACAATGAGAGGTGAAAAAAGAGAATTCAAATGGACACATGGAGCTGATAAGAGTTTTGAAGCTTTGAAGTTGAAAGTTTCTAAACTGCCCGTGTTAACATTACCTAATTTCAATAAGGTATTTCAAGTGGAATGTGATGCAAGTGGAAGTGCAATTGGAGCTGTATTGACTCAAGAAGGTAAACTTGTTGCTTTCTTTAGTGAAAATTTGAATGATGCAAAGAGAAAATATTCTATCTATGATCAAGAGTTCTATGCTATTGTTCAAGCTATGAAGAAATGGGGACACTATTTGATGCCAAATGAATTTGTGTTGTATACTGATCATAAGGCTTTACAGTATTTGGGTAGTCAAAACAAGTTGAATCAGAGGCATATGAAATGGGTAGAGTATTTGCAGAGTTTTACATTTGTGATTAAGCACAAGAGTGGAGTTTCTAACAGAGTTGTTGAGGCATTGAGTAGAAGAAGGTCTTTGTTGACTGAAATGAGAATTGAAGTTTTTGGCTTTAATGACATGAAGCATTTATATGAAGATGATCCTAATTTTTCAGAGCAGTGGAGAGTGTGCAAAGCACCTAATTCAAATCAATCAAGTATGAAGACTATTTCATTCAAGAAGAAATGTTGTTCAAAGGTATTCAGTTGTGTAGTAACTCTGAAGACATAACAACCATCAATTGACAATTAATCAAAGAAAACTTATAACTGCTTAGATTCCCCTAGTTAAAACATCATCAAAACATAAAAGAGTCATAATCAAACCAAGATCAAACTGTGTTTAAGTAGTATTTAGAAATACTATTGATTCAATTTTCAAGCGGAGTAGAGATTAATCAATCAAAATGTGGAATTTAAGCAATATGTGTTCCATGTCTGTGTATAACCTTATCGTTGTTTGTCATCCAATGTAGGTCATAGGGCCACCATCATGTTAGTGCAATGTTTGTGCTAGATAAGTGGGTTGGAAAGACGCACCCATGTTCGTGAAAGTGACATTTTTGGTGCAAGTATCGCGAATCATTGTGTCACAAGACAAACCTACTTAGGATGACCTATCAGACACAACCTAACAAGCTAGCAAAGATGCCCCTAGTGTAGAATGACTTGTTCCCTAAGACCAAAAATGCAGACAAATCCCAAGCAAGGATAGGACATTTGTAAGGAAATAAAGTCAGTCCATAGCATAGGTGTAATCATGAAGGCTTAATATCAGCAATGCGTTGATAGATGGAGCACAAATTACAAGTGACGCCTGATTGCTAGGTTTTCACCACTTGGCAAAAAAAATTCATTCTTTTTGCTACCAGGATGCCTGTTTTACCAGGTTGTCATCAATGCATTTTTCTTTTTTTCAATTTTTTTTCTATTTTTGCTTTTTTTGAATGTTTTTATAGTATCAAGGCACCTGTTTGCCAGGTTTTCACCAAGGATACCTTTTATTTAGGATTTTTTTTGTTGTTTTTGGATTTCTTCAGGATCAATTTTCTAATGTTTTTGGTATTTTTTGAGTTTTCATTGTACAGACTCTATTAGCTAGTCATCAAGTGTAGAACCACTTCAAATGTAGAGTATTTATAGGATCCAAAAGGACATCTCCCTCAGGTGTAACCATCTAATAAGCTCCAGTCCCAAAAGTAGCAGTGATAACATAAGGCCCCAACCAGTTAGGTTGAAACTTTCCCTTATGTTCTCAGTTAGGCTGGTTCTTAGGATTCTCCTTTAGGACAAGATCCCCCACTTGAAATTGTCATGGTTTGACCTTTTTATTGTATCCTTTGAACATTCGTGCTTGGTATACCTTTATATGACCTAACACCTTTTGTTTGTGCTCATCAAGTAATTCTAGTGCATTCACCCTATCGATGCGGTATTGCTCATCAGTAACAACACCTTGTAAAGATACACACAAAGATGGGATTTCAACCTCAATAGGTAGTACTGCTTCAGCACCATAGACTAAGGAAAATGGCATGGCTCATGTTGGTGTTTTGATGCTTGTTCTATAGGCCCATAGTGTTGGATTTAGTTGTAAATGCCAATCTCTGCAAGACTTACTCATAGTTCTGTGTAGGATCTTGAGAATATTCTTGTAAGATGCATCAGCCTCTCCATTACCATGAGGAAAATAGATTGAGGAGAAATTTTGAGTGATGTGAAACTTTTCACAAAGGTCATCAATGTCTTGATTTTAAATTGGCCCCCATTATCTGTTACAATTGATGAGGGTATCCCATATCTACAAATAATGTAGTTCAAGATGAACATAGCCACTTGTTTTCCAGTGGCTTTGATTAGTGGCACAGATTCAACCCACTTTGTGAAATACTTAGTGGTCATAATTATGAACTTGTGCCCATTTGAAGAATGAGGATATATTTGTCCAACCAGGTCAAAGGCCCATTGTTGAAATGGCCAATGTGTTATGAAAGGTATGAGCTGTCTGGCAGGAGCATGGATGAGATTTCCATGTGTTTGGCATTTATGACATGTTTTGGAAAATTGGATAGCATATTTTTCCATTGTAGGCCTGTAATAGCCTACTCTGAGCAGTTTCTTAGCTAATGAAAAGCCATTTGAATGTGATCCACATACACCTTCATGGACTTCTTTTAATGCGCGATTTGACTCTATGTGTTCTAAACATCTAAGAAGTGTATCATTGAGTCCTCATCGATATAGGTTATTAGTAACGAGGACATAACATGATGTTGTCCTAACTAATGCTCATTTCTGATTTCTAGATAGATCATTGGGAACAGTTTGGTCTGTTAGGTAAGCAATGATCTTAGTATACCAAGATTGGTCTGGGGTGTTCAGAGCATAGATTACTTGGTATTTAGGGGTATCAAAGGCATGTTAGGATAATTATTCCACCAAGAAGTCATAGTGGAATTGATGTTCCTCCAGTTGTAACATGGATGCCAATGTAGCCATAGCATCTTTAGCTTTGTTCTCTGTTCTAGGTATCTGCTGGAATGTGACGAAGACAAAGTACTTCTTTAAGTCATCAACCAGTTGTTTGTAGGGTATCAACTTCTCATCTTTTTTTTGATAATCTCCATTTACTTGATTGATAATGAGCTGAGAGTCCCCATACACATGTAACTCTACAATCTTCCATTCCATGGCAAGCTTAAGACTGTTTACCAATGCTTCATATTCAGAAATATTATTTGTTTATGGAAACATCAATTTGTAGGACTTGGGTATTTTGTACCCTTGAGGAGTTATGAATAGAACTCCTTCTCCAGAGCCTTGTTGTGTGAAAGAACCATCGAAGTACATCTTCCATGGATACTCAGTTAGATGCATGATAGTTTCATCAGGAAACTCAATTCTTAAAGGTTCATCATCTTGAAGTGGTGAATCAGCTAGTTGATCTATGAGGACTTGTCCTTTGATTGCCCTCCTATTCACATACTCAATGTCAAATTAACTTAGAATGAGGACCCATTTTTCCAAACATCCTGTTAATGCTTTTTTTTTAGAAGTTACTTTAAAAGATCGATCTTTGCAATGAGCCTTACTATATGTGATAGCATGTAATGTCTTAATTTCTGTGATGCGAAGACAACTACTAAGCATCATTTTTCATTTATGTTGTAATTGAGTTCATAGGAGACTAGTGTTCGACTGATGTAGTAGATTTCTCTTTCTTTCTTAGTTTCATCCTCTTAAGCTAGCAATACTTCTAGTGATGTGGCTGTAGCTGAAATATACATGAGTAATGACTTTCCATGAATCGGTGCCATAAGAATAGGAGTAGCCAAGTACTCTTTTAATTATCTGAAGTTGGCATCACAATGTTCATCCCATTTGAAAGTGACCCCTTTATGTAGCAATTTGGTAAAGGGTTTCACTCTATCTTCCAGTTGTGATATGAATCTCCTAATTGAATGGAGTCTCCCTTGTAAGGTGCTCATTTGACTAATGTTGCGTCGAGGAGTCATTTCCAGTATAGCTTTGATTTTTGTAGGATGTACCTCGATTCCTTTTGCTGACACAATAAACCCTAAGAGATTTCCTGATTGGACCCCAAAGGCACATTTCTTTGGATTGAGCCTGAGTTGAAATTGCTCCATACGATCCATTATCTTCCTTAAGTCATTAATATGAGCGTTCCTTTCTTTTGATTTAGCTAAGGTGTCATCCACATAATCCTCCATGTTTTTATACATCATATCATGGAATATAGTAGTCATGGCTCTTTGATATGTAGCACTTGCGTTCTTTAACCCAAACGACATGACGTTCCAGCAAAATGTTCCCTAGGCGCATGTAAACGCGGTCATCTCTTGATCTTCAGGAGCGATTTTAATCTAATTGTAGCCTGAGAAACCATCCATTAGTGAGTACATTTGGTAACCTACTGTGAGCTCTATGATCATATTTAAAAGTGAAAAAACCCAAAATCATTTAAATCCATTTTTTAACCACTTTTGCATAATATTCAAAATATACAAACTGCCTCCAGGATTCCCCTTAAAAATTGACTAAATGACCCCTTGAAAATGTGAGGAAAGGAAAACCCACTCATCTCCAGTATCTGAGCATGGTCGCTAACTCAATTGGCTTGAAAACACTAGGGCCATAAGATAATAACATTCAAAATAAGCTAGTTTATTCATTCTGTAAATGGAAGTATTTAAACACATGCAAACCCTGCTCAAAATGCAACTTGGAAAGAAACTGGATCAACTCCTGAGGATCCATCACTTGGCATAGTGATTCTTTAGAACATATTGAGTATGTACACAAAAGCGCTTCGCCAGATCCAACTCCATGTGCAAGATGTAACCGATCAAACATAGTGATTCTAAAAAATTGTGCAAGCGCCAATGTCAAACAACAAAAAATACAAATAGATTAGCCTTTACATAAATAGGGAAACATGCCTTGATGCCTAACCACTGATCTAGGGAAAAAAATTAGTTACAAGGAGTATAGGAAAACAATTCACAACTCAAAAAAATCATCTGATAAAAAGTTTCAATCCTTTGAAGATGATTGTTCTGTAAATGTAATTTTGTTTAACACTGCCAATCTTCATAAACTACTTTTGATTCTGATTTCAAAAACTTGACAAAAGAAACCCTTAGAGTCTGAACTTTTGAACATGGCTTAATTTTCACAAAGGGAACATGAATCCTCAGTTAACTTGCTCCGATGATCAACTGGCCAATTGGCATAAATCTGCAATGTCAGCACTTCACAAAACTTTCTAAACTTAAACTCAGTAAAAAATGCAGAAATCTGATTTAGAATCAACAGGGCAAAGTGGTCAAACGTATTGACCAAAGTCTAGAAATCCCCAGATAAGTTCACTTCTAGGTTTGCAATGCGGGGAAAATTTCAATTCTTTATGGCATTGAACAGGGGTACAACTAGCAAGATCCAAAGGGGGGCAATTAGAAAACTTCATTTTCACACATGGTAAACCAGAATAAAATGCAAATGGAAACGCTTGCATAAAATTATCAAATGAGCTCACAGGGGTCTGAAAATGGGGATAGAAACTCATTTCCATGCCTACAAAACAATACAAAAACCCTTATTTCTTGAATAACAACCAGACATTAGATACAAGCCTCTGAAGTGGGTCACTTAGGAAAATCTGAATAAGTGCAAAGTGCAGATCTGTGTAACCACCTCCAAATGGTCATCTTCAAAACATGTAAAAACTGAAAAATGAGATGTGGAACCTATTACACTGGTTAAATGAAAGGTGTTGAACCCACTCTGCAAGTGATATCTCATGAAAAACATCAAGTCACTTGCTACTTGCATCTAAACTTGGCCTCTCACAAAAGATTTTAGGGAAGCAACTTATGCTTAGGGAAATTTTTAGTTTAGTCACTCCAAAATGTACCCAAAATTTTAGAGTTCCAACAGATCCCATCCTTTACTTGTTTAATTTGAAGTCCAAGAAAGAATTTAATATCTCCTATCATAGACATTTCAAACTCCTTTCTCATCTCCTCAACAAAAGATCAGCACAATGTGTCATTTCTGTCAAAAATAATATCATCAACAAATATCTCAGCAAACAAAACCTTGTTACTACTATCACATTTCATATACACATTGCTTTTGTCAATTTTTCTTTTAAATCCAATCTTGATTAGATATGAATACAATCTTTCATACCATGCTCAAGATGCTTGTTTCAAGCCCTACAATGCTTTGTGTTGTTTGCATACCGTGTCCTTGTTAGTATTCTCAGAAAATCCTTCAGGTTGTTCAATATAAACTTCTTCTTCAAAAATACCATTAAGAAATGTAGACTTAACATCCATTTGATAAACTTTGAATCCTTTATAAGCTACATATGCTAGTAGAATTCTAACTCCTTCTAATCTAGTAACAGGTGCAAAAGCTTCACCATAGTCAATACCTTCTTCTTGTGCATACCCTTGCAAACTAGTCTTGCTTTATATTTTTTATTACATCTCCATGTTCATTCAACTTATTTCTAAAAATCCACTTAGTACCAATAACATTATTATCTTTTGGTCTCGGTACCAAAGTCCATGTGTTGTTCTTTTGAATTTGATCTATCTTTTCTTTCATGGCTTTCATCCAATCTTCACTTTCCAAAGCATCTTTTACTTTCCTTGGCTCAAATTCAAAGATTAAACATGTATTATCTCTTACCTTCTTTTCTGAATTGCAGCACTCTTGTCTCCAATGATTTTAGTCGATGAGTGGTGTCTCCTCACATACTTTTCTAGAATAGGCTCGGTATGATGTGGTAACTCTTCATTGCCATCATTCAGTGGTAGTTCTCTTTGTTCATCTTCCTCCTCAGTTTGTGCTTTTGGTAAGGTATCAGGAATCTTAGGTTATACATATACAAATCTTTGATAGTCTTGAGGTTCCTTCTTGTTGTCCTTGTCATTCTTCTCTACAAATTCATCAATCCTTACATTTTCACTTTCTATAATTTTTTTAGTAGTTTTGTTAAAAACTTTGTAGCTTTTTCTCTTTGTAGATTATCCTAAGAATATCCCTTCATCACCTTTAGAATCAAACTTACCATCTCTAGCATCTTTTATAGTATAACACCTACTTCCAAATACTTTGAAATAGCTTACATTTCATTTGTGACCATACCAGATCTCATATGGAGTATTGTTTGTTTCTTTCTTCAATTGTACTCAGTTATGGGTATAAGTAGTAGTGCTAACTGCTTCTCTCTAGAATTTTTGAGATATGTCATTCTCAATCATCAGTGTTCTTGCACAATCCACAATGGATATGTTTCTCCTTTCTGCTATACCATTTTTTTTTGTGTCCTTCATGCAAACATTTGTCTCTATATTCCATGTTTATTGCAAAAGAGTGTAAACTCATCAGATGTAAACTCTCCTCTGTCAGTCTCAAACATTTTAGTTATCTTCTAGTTTCCTTTTCAACTCTAGCCTTATACAACTTAAACATTTGGAAATCATCATATTTTTCTTCTAGAAACATGACATACATCATTCTTGAATAATCATCAACAAAAAAAATGAAATATCTATCTCCATAGTAGCATTGTGTTCTCATGGGTCCACATAGGTCAGTGTGCACTAAATACAAAATTCCTTGTGTTGTGTAAGATTTTCTCGTAAAGCTTGATTTTTTCATCTTACCTACTTGACATCCTTTGCACATGACATTCTCAGGTTTGTCCAAAATTGGTAGACCTCTTACTCTATTTTTTTTTCTCACTTTGATTAAGTTGTCAAAATTTACATGACATAGCCTCTTGTGCCATAGCCATACATCTTCAATCTTAGAAAATAGACAACTCTTTTTGCAAGTATCAAGGTAGAATAGATTACCTTTAGATTTTTCTCTAGTGGCAATCAGACCTCCAATCAGATCAAATACTTTTACCTTTTCTATTTTGAAATTTGACTCGGTATCTTGTATTGTTCAACTGTGCCACACTCAACAGATTATACTTTAGTCCTTCAACCCAATAGAGATCATCACATTTAGTATTATTTAGCAGAATTATAGAACCTTTTCCTTTCACAAGATATGGAGCATCATTACCAAATCTAACATATCCACCATTATGTTCTTTCAAAGTAATGAACTTATCAGTATCACTAGTCATATGATGTGAACAACCACTGTCTATAATCCAGGTATCTTTTTTACTCACACACGAGATTAGGGATTTTTCTTCATACCTTTCTTCATCAGAATCATCCTTGATAGAAACATTAACAACTTCTTCACCTTCATCATCTGTATCATCATCATATAGTCATGCTTCAACAATGTAGCATGATTTCTTTCCTTTTTTCTTGAAATCTTGGAATCTTCTGAATCTGTTTACTCTCTTATAGTTATCTATGTTGTCTTTCTTCTCATTATTGTTGCCAGGACAATTAGAAGCAATATGACCGATCTTGTTATGTAGTTAAAGCATTTCAAGGGTAGCTTACCTTGGTGCTTGCCTTTACCTCTTGGTAGCCTTCTACCTAATAAAGCTTCGAACTCAACTTCATTTCTTTCATATTTAGCATATAGTTCCTTGAGCTCACTTTTACAACTATGAAATATTTCACTTGCACTACTTGCATAACCATCACTAGATCTAGATTCTCTATATTTTCCAATGTTCAAACATGATTTGACTGCAGATTCAATCTTAGAAGTAGCATGCAAACTTTTATCAAATTCATTCAGCTCAAAAGCAGTTAGCTTACCAATTGTAGCATCCAGTGTAATAGTCATCTAAGGGTTGGATCTCAGTTCCTATATACCAGATACTCAGATGGCATAAATAGGTAACAATTTTCTCAACAATTTTATCATTACATCTTCTTCTTCAATATGTCCTCTAGCACCTCTTATAGTGATTATAATTTCCTTTACTCTTGTGATGTACAATGCAATAGTTTCTCCTTTCATTCTCATAGAATCAAACTTGCCTCTCAAAATTTTAGCTTTTTCCTTCTGAACATGTTGATCTCCGCCATATACCAATGTAATCTTATCCCACATCTATTTTGTGGTATCACATCCTTGAAGATCATTCTACTATAGATCAGGTGAGAGTAGATGATATCTCAATCATAACTTGTGTGTGTTCTTGTCTTTCTCTTATTTTCTCAAGCGTCAAAGGACCAAATGGTGGTGGTGAATACTCATTGTCAAGGTGGTTTAATGCATACTCTCCAATTCTAGATATCTATAGCCTCATCCTACTTTTCCATGTAGAGAAGTTATCTTTGTTAAATGTAGGTGCCTCCCTTTTATACATCTTCAGATCTTTTAATCAAGTACTTTTAAACTTATCTCTTAAGAGTACTGGGCTCTGATACCAATTGTCAGCTTACCAAGGAGCGGGGGGGGGCGGGGTGAATCAGAAAATAATGAATCTTTAAACCCTTAAAGCTTAAACCTGTGATTCAACTCGGTAACACAGACTGCAACAAAAACTAAATCTATGATAACTTTTCATCAAAGAGGAATAGTCTTTAGCAATAACACTATTACATTCTAGTATACTTTAAGCATCTAAAAAATTTCAAAGATCGATAGAGACTACATGACTCAAAATACTAATGCCTGAATTTTTGGAACAAGTGCAACAAGTGGCTCTAGGATCACTTGCAAGATAACTAGTATCCTCAACAACTGTTCGATCCCATAAGGGTCTATTAGGTGCAGGTGGAGGAGAAGGAGAAGATAATGTCAATAACTAGATCAATATCTTCATGAATGGGACTAGTAGGAGCGCCATCATCCTCTAGAGGTAAAACATCATCTAGAGAAGAATTAGAAAGAAGAGAGGGGGAGGATTGTGATGAAGAATGATGTAGGAGCATCCAAGGTGTGAGAGCAATCTTGCATCACCCAAAAAAAGAAATGTTTGTTTGTATTTTTATTTTTTAAAGTCCACTATGATAGCTACACTATATTGTTGGGATAATATGTCTCAACCTTGCAATCACATGTGGTAGCTATTTTCAGTAACTTTTTTGTTTGAGCACAAATTGTTCCAATTACTTCCCTGGAGGTTCATTTTGGATATATAGGCATGGTGGTAAAGTTTTAAGGCAAGATCAAGTCCAATTTTGAAGATATTGAATTTTTCTATTTTAACAAAGTAGCACGAAAATTTTGAACTCAATTTTGAAGGCCTTAAAGGCTCGAAAAGGGGTCAAAACTTGTTTGGAATCAAATTATGATGTCATAGCTCTTGTGCTCTTTGAGAGGCTTCTGAAAAGTGGTTATAATAGAAAATAAAGTACATAGTTCAAAAGTTATGGCTCCTAGAAGTTGTGCCATCAAGACTCAAGTTGAGAGAGAGAGAGAGAGAGAGAGAGAGAGAGAGAGAGTAATGACCCTTACCAAATAGGCCACTAAAAACCACTAAAACTGAACTGTGAAATTTCGTCAAACACTTGGCATGCAAACTAAATACACTGTTGAAAGTAAAATGTTGAGTATATGAAATTGTTGGACAGCAAATCCACTCAAATAGCTGACGTAAAATAGTGCCAATATATTCACTCAATGATAACAAAATGTTTACATATGATATTGCAATTTTAAGCTCAAAGCATTACAACATGGTACATTACAAACAAACCCTTACTGGCTGAATACAACTGAGAATTTCTTGCAACTACAAACTGAAATGAAAGAACCTGGATTGAGCAAATGCTGGAGACTGAATGCTGAAGATGAAATGATGAAAATGCAACTCCAAACTGCCCTCAGACTTGCTGTCCGTACGACCTGCAAGTACATTCGTACATGTATGACCTGGTACGGCTCCTGGAAAAAATAAATGCCAGCAAAAAAGGTGTTGTAAATGGTATGGAAATGGTCGCCCGACTCCAAGGAAGATCCTCCCAAAATATAAAAATCAAACTCCCAACCAACTATGAGATATGAGCAAAAATGTATGTCTAGGCTGAAAATCGAACCCTACTGGAAATGCCACAAATTTTACCAAATAAGCCCAACTTGAAGTAGCTGAATACCACCTCCAAAGTGCAACCCTTCAAAGGATATTTCACCTCCTCAGTTATGCAAAT
>MU223774.1:3426166-3447655 GCA_018584345.1 Thuja plicata | reverse complement strand
AGACCAAGATGGCGCCACAAATGCTCATAGAGAGTAGTGTAAACACAAGTTTAAGGGATGTCCAAATGAGAAGCCAAGCACCTCTATTTATTCACTTTTCTAAGAAGTCACTAAGAACTTCTAGAAGCATCCATTATAAAATCTCATTATAATGCACTTTTATAAAAAGTAACTTTATAAAATAAAAAGTGCAACTCAACTTAAAATTATAACATTTTGGCCCCGCATAACACATAATAATAAAAAGTAGGCTCGACACCATCTCTCCAAGAGCAAATAAGACCATCCAATCTCCAAATAATCATCAAAATGACTCTCTCACCAAAACCATCTGCCTACGAGAGTCCATGATAGGCAAATCCACTGAAAAATGACATGTCACTTAAGAGGGGACATGACAGAGAGAGAGAGAGAGAGTGAGAGAGAGTGAGAGAGAGAGAGAGAGTTAAACTACTAGACGCCAAATTGGGAAGTTTCACTTTCTAGAATATTATAGGGTGGTTATTGGTGTTACATATATAGGGGTGAAGGTGGGTTTTGAGTTTAGTTACAAAAGGGCAGTTTGTGGCACTGTCTTGTATATTATTTTAATGAAAATGCCCATTTAGCTGTAGCATGTTATTTTTTGAATATTGTAATGTCATTTTAGTAACGATAACAGAAAGAAAATGTTTTTGTTCTTATAATTGTTGAGTTCTTGCAAAAAAATTTTAATATATTTTCCTATTGTGTTGTGTGTGTTTGGGTTAGTAAGGGGAATACCCTTCATCAAAGAATGCTTTGGAGTAAAGGAATGATCAAACTGAACATCATGATGAAAATGTACCCCTCGACTAACAAGATCAAACCATCAATAACCCTTTACATCCTCACAATAGCCAACAAAAATGAAGCACTAACTTTTCTTCTTCATTG
The DNA here is from genome assembly GCA_018584345.1 of Thuja plicata. Taxonomy (NCBI): domain Eukaryota; kingdom Viridiplantae; phylum Streptophyta; class Pinopsida; order Cupressales; family Cupressaceae; genus Thuja; species Thuja plicata. The sequence continues at coordinate 3,446,740 of MU223774.1, read as the reverse complement.
CTTTGCACCTATTATCATAAATTAATGTCCATGCATCACTACCTAATGCTCTAAAAAAGGATACCCTAGGCTTGACATGAGACCATGCCTCCTCGATAGTTATATTTTGTTTTTCCTTCTGAGACATACAATTTTGAATATAGTTGGTACAATTGAGAGCATTTTCCCAAAATGATGGAGCCATGGACCTAGACTGGAGCATGCAATTGGACATTTCATGTAAGGTTATGTTCTTTAACTCATTCACATCATATTGTTAAGGAGTGTATGATACTATATATTGATGACTCTTCACTTCTCGACTCTGACAAAGAAAGTCATCTTGATCTACTAGGAATTGCCTAAAATGTAGTTGTGGACTTCTTTTAGGTTGAACAAATGGATCTTCTATGAAATTAACTAGATAAATATCTATGAGACTACCCATGTTGCATCCTCCACTAGAAGAAATTTTCACTGAATAAGGTAATCCTTAGTGCTTATGTTTCTCAACTTCCTCTCTCTTCGATCTGGGTAATTATTTCAAGAGCCAAAACTAATTTGTCATATTTATCAATAAAGATAACTCATCTGAGGGCTCTATATGTTTTCTTAATGGCTTATTCAAACATGACACATAAAAAATTATATGTATCATTCTTCCCTTTGATATCTCTAAATCATTCGTCACTACACCAAACGTTCTCAAAATTTTGTAAGGCCTAAAAAGTTATGACTTGATATTTTCCAACCCACTTTCCTTCATGGAAGATTTCTTGTATGGCTAAAATATTTAAAATATAAATATCTAATGTAAAATATTCTCTCAATATTATGATGGTTTACATACATTCTTTGTTGATTTTGAGCCTACTAGAGAACATTCTAGATTGACATCGAAATATCTTATCTTTATTTGATCATATAAATTTCTCTTAGTATTCTTCTATTTACAAAAAATATATCAATGAATTCATACTCTTACAAAGCGATGAAATATGTCATCTTGATTAGCATATGCTAGATGGTGTTGTAACAATAGTCCCTTAAGTATATCCACTTCATCCAAGTATTTTTCTACTTAGAAAATGTAATTCATCAAATAACCTTCTCCCCATTTGTTCACAATCTCAAAATCATTGAGGATGCTCCTAGATGGTCAATGGAGTTCCATCACTTTCTTGAAGAAGAAATTAGACTCTTTTGATACCTTAAGATCCTGAAAGGACAAAATAGATAGAGTGATCACATAATTTATTTATTGAATTCAATAAGGTTCATTCAGATGATAATACATTATTTCCAAATGGCTTCATAAAGTCTTGTTTTCTAGAAACTAATTAACCTATGGGAATAACTTCACAAGAACTAATGTACTCACTAATTAAATATAAAATGTAATAAACCAACATTTCCGCCTTATTACATTAATTCAAACAAGAATGGAACATTGCATGGGCTTTGAACCTAACCTTCTAAAGACTTTGATGAAGTGCCTTCACCAATCCTCCTCTCTCATTTAAAAAAAAAGTTGAACTGACTACAATAATAGATCTCCTAATTGTAGGACTTGTAACCATCTACGTAAAATGAGAGAACATAAACGTGTTCCAAACTTCCATGCACAATGAACCATGTGTTTCCTCCTAAACTCCACATCTCTGGGTGTGTTTAATGTCTCCTCTAGTGTTGCACATGAGTTGCCTTTTGTCTGAATCTCCACATCTCTTAGATGAGTGTGTCTAATGCCTCCTCAAGTGTTGTGAAAATAATCCCTCCTTTGTTACACAAAACACAAACCAAATGTCAAAACATGAGATACCTTTCCTTAGAAAATCCACATCTCCTTTGAGTGTGTCTAATGTCTTCTCAAGTTCTCAACAAATCATCAACCAAACGCGAATATATCAAATTGCACTTACAAGAATATTGTCCCCCTACTTCAGTAAAGGACACAAATATTGCAAGTCCTCTTCTCTCTTCAGAGACATAGACAAGGTGCTTCTCATATAATAAATCATCCCTGAGAAAGAAGCTAGCTTAGAATGATAAAAATTCTCCTACCTCCATTACCTCTGACCTCCAATAATATCTTCTTTAATCTCTAAAAAATACATCTTTCCATAAATCTGAACACAATCTCACAATTGTGTTCAGTAAGAAATTAAAAAACCTAACATTTAGCATTACTATAGGTAGATTATAAAGCTTCAACGAGAATGGGGCCTTCATACAAACTTCCCCAAAGGATTTGAAGAAGGAATGCTAAAGACACACGAAGATATGATTTTTCCCAAAAAAAAAAAACCATAGGCTACTATCGCAAACTATATCCCTTTCCATTTTGTATTGTAAATTCATAAGAATACAAAAGTTTGACATAATGCTTCACAATTGAAGATGATTCGCTTCTAAACACATGGAAAATAGTACAGTAGCTTCCTAATATTCCAAAAGTAGGATGTGAATATAATGTAGGTATCCTCGAAGAAATAAAGAACAATGACACTAATTTTATCTCACCAAACACATTTGTACTTAATGAACTGCATACATAAAATATAATTATAGAGAGAAGAAGACATTTGGATTTATTCAAATATAACTCTTCAATCTCTAATAGGACAAAACATTTGTTATCTTCATTGACGCTGATAATGTAAAAAATGCCTGACAGTCTCACACAACAGATGCCCAGAGAAAGATGATGCCTTCGAAATCTAAACGCAGCTTTTAACAAATAAGGAAGAAAATGTGGTTTGCCTACCTTTGATTAAATTGCAGAAATGTCAGTGTTCTGATCCTGCATATAGAACACAGCATGCCCTTTGTTTTCTTCAATTACCAAACTTTGAGTATTGGATGGTTGAACTTCCAACGCATTTTAAGATTGGTTTAGGGACGACAAAAATCATTAGGACTAACATTGATTATTCTATGGGCTCAGACGCTAGCAATGCTCGGACATAAAAAAACAAACAAAAAACAAACAAATCCTTATGCCTTTTTCTTGTGATGATCCACCCCCAGTGAAATCCAACAACATGCTATAAATTTGCGTCTGCTTGGAGCATTCAGACAAGAAGAAATTTGAATAAATGTGCAGATCAGAAATTATTTCCAAACTTAAATATTGGATTTAAGGTCCAGAATTTGAAAGATTTATGATGCCATAAACGAACCTAGTTGCAAGAATAATAGTTTTTATAGGAGCCAACTTTATTAGCATAAAGTAGGGAAGTGATTATGCTTTCTTAATGAGAAGAATTTCACAAAGAAAACCTCGGCTGTATCGATTCTGCTGTATCGATTCTAGGGCTTCCATCGCCCACTCTATACCTCATGGGCACATAAATAATTGCACTTTGATACTAGATAAAAGTGTAGAAGAGATAGAGAGATCACATAATTTATTTATTAATTTAATTCAGATTTCTTAGATAACATTACATTATTTTGAAATAACTTTATAAAGTCTTATTTTCTAGAAAATAACTTACCTACCGGAACAACATTTCAAGAACAAACATATTCACTAATTAACTATAAAATATAATATGCCAACGTATCTAAAGAGATTACAAAGAAATGTAGATAATTTGTGAGTCTATCTATAAAAATATATATACAATCCTTGGACATTGGGAAGTTTCATGATGAAATCCATCAAGACACTTTCTATTTCTACTCAAGGATGGGTAAGAGTTAATAAGGCCTACTAAAATTGACTACTTGTTTTATTCTTATAAAAAATGATGCATTCTTTGATATGTGTGATGACATCATTCTGGAGTCCCTTCCATGCAAATCTTTTTTTGAGATGGTTTTAGGCCTTAAAATACTTAGAGTGAGCACCAATGGAGTGTTGTAAACTACCTACTAAATCTTTCCTTTCATCCTTGATTTTGGTACAATATAGATTCTTCCCTTATAAAGAATGCATGTTGATCTAATGCTCTAATAATGTTTCTATGATGTTTTGAATGTAAGAGCTCATCAAGCAACTCTTATTTTTTAAGTAATCTTTTGTGATTTCAAATAAATGAATGCCAGCTCTTGTAAGTTGGCAGATTTTGTAAACATTTTTTAGGTACCCTTAATTCTTATTGAGATCCAAAGCATACAAATTTACCCTTGTTTCGAACATCATTGAATACTTTTGTCTATTATTATCCATAATATGATATTTTTAATAGTTATATCAATGGAGTATGTGAATTTATTTGAAATGATCTTTTGTGATCAATTCTACAACTCTTTAGAGACATCATTGCTACAATCTTTTAGGTTTACTAGTGATCTCTACTAACAATGCTATATGTTTTTAGATTTAGTAATGATTTTTGTGATCACTATTCTTCTTTGATCAAGTGTCAATAAAAGCTGCTAATAGGACTTATTCTAATGCTACAACCTCTCCCCACTTGTCATTAACCACATACAATTTTGTTTGTTCTTTATCATAGCTTTTCTCTTTTATCTTAAAAGACTTTTGTAACAATCTACCTTCTAACGTATCTTCAAAAATATATAATATCTTTTAAACTATTTCTATTTAATATGTTTCAAACTATTTCTATTTGAAGCTTCAATATTCTACCTATTATCTTCTCCAACCCACCTTTGCTGGTAGGTGGTGGAAAATAGTAATTTTCAACAAATATTATTGTGACAAGTTGTAGCTTTACTCCCTCTTACTAATTTTGTTGTCCCCTTTTCAAATTTTGCAGCTTCTTCATGAACATGTTGCAAACTTTTCTAAGTTCCACAATGACTTATTATTAGCAATTAAATATTAATTGTTGAAACTGGATAGCTTGAATAAATTCTCACTATATTACAAATAAATGGATTCAAACATCTTTACATAACTATTATGATTGAAAAAATTGTCTCTTCATATTAAAAATGTGTTTAAGTCTGATGAAATGTAAATTATATTTTTTAAATATTTTTAAATTCATCCTCCAATTTACTTCCTCGAGCTTCAAATATTTTTATTTTTATTTTATTTTAAATAGTGTAGTGAGAGCTCCTAAATGAAAATTATTAAAAATAAAAAAGGAAAGAGCACAAAGGTGCTTATGGATACTGTATGCTGTGAAGAAGCTACCCAAGCTTAAAAATTGAAATAAGACCCAAACCCATTTCCTTGAGCTATATATACACAACATTACAACATAAGATATTTTAGACTCGGACATATACCTCCCAAGAAAACATGTATTAGTAGCAAAATAGTGACCCACGCCCGAATCCTCATACTATTAACAGAATGTATTATACTTTCTAATGCTTACAATTACAAAAGTTTTCCATGAGGCTGATTCTCAATAAGGAGAAGGAGAAGTAAAAGAGTCAAAGTAACAAAAAGTGATCACTGTGAGATAAATGTAGCAGAAGAAGCTGTACTAATGCACTCCCTCTCAAATTGAGTTATGGATGACCCTCAATATGAGGTATTATATCACACTTCAGCCACGATGTGCTGGTACTAGTATCCGGAGATGCATGTAGGACTGAAGACACCTTCATTGAAGGTTCTTACGTTTTTTTTTGTAGCATTGCTTGTCTATAAATCCCTTAGAAATGATTCATTGCAACGTACATTCCTTGATTAGCTCCATGTTCCATAATCTCTTCTATCCTTGCAATTAATTTGCATATTTTAAACTATTTGTCTCATCATGTACTAATTATTTATTTATTTTGGGTAACTTGTTTTATCCATGAATAGTGATGATTTGTGATTATCAAACAGGGCGTTTGACCCAGGAGACTACAAACGAGTCCTGTCAACCGACCCCCAGGTGAGATGCATTTTATGTAAATGTTGACGCGTTTCTCCGCCAAATGAATCCAATATTAAAACTCTCTCCTTATTGAATTTAACAGTGAACACGGACAGAAGTTTGATGTATTTCTTAGTCACAGTGGTAAGCAAAAAAATTTTGCGAGGCAGTTACACAGAGACCTCACAAACCTTGGCGTGTCCTGCTTCTTTGATGAAGATCCTCAAAGTTTGCCAATAGGACAAGATTTCCCCCCTCGTATATTTGAAGCCGCGAAGACATGCAAAGTAGCAGTTTTGCTTCTTTCAAAAGAATTCTTGGAATCAAAGTGGCCGATGCTTGAAGCCTCTGCTTTCGTGAAAGCAAGAGGTACAAATCTCAATCTCCAAATTTTACCTTTGTACTTTATGATTCCACCCGAGGCTCTTAAGCATATTACGATAGACAACGAAAAGTGGAAAGAGTCTGAGAAATCCGAGGAAAAGCGGACCGAATGGAAGCAAGCTTTGAATGCAATACGGCCAATTAAAGGGTTGATGTTTAGTGAAGGTGGCAATGAATTGGAGTTTAGAGATAAAATAGTTAAAGAAGTTTCTTGCGAACTCCTGAACCAATCACCAAGGTATCATGTGCCTCGCATGCAAGGAGAAGAAAGAATGTGTCAGGTGAAAACACCTCACTGCCACCTTTTGTGCAACTTCTTTCTTTTGCTTTTGTTATTCTGCCGTGCTTATATATTTATTGGTTGCAGGAGGTCGCCAATTTCTTCAACACCGTTCATCCCAATGAAAAGGGAATTCGTATTGCAGGATTATATGGAATAGCGGGTCACGGGAAAACAACACTTGGCAAGGCTTTCTGTAACTTCAAACTGGGGTATTTCGAAGGTAAAGTATGCCATCTGGAATTTTCAGGAGGGGATTCACTCGAAAGAATAAAACTTGCCCTGCAGTATCTCACTCGCTGCCCTCAATCGCATCTCCAAGCACTGACAAGCAAAGATCAGGCAAGTAATTTCATATTGAACAATATGTATTACGAAAGACAAGTGAACAATATGTGTATTTCTAATATAATTATAATTACAGGCACAAGTTGAGTTGTATAGATGTGTGAAGGGTCAAAGGGTATTGTTGGTTCTGGACAATATCACGGAGGAAAGCATAGGCGAAGTGACATATTATGTTCAGGCAGACTTTGGGGAAAACAGCTGCATCCTTTTAAGCGCGCGAAGCGTAGATGTGCTATTAAAGCATTTCCAAATTGACAGGCAGTCATGCATGAGCGTCCCAAACCTTGCAGAGGAGGAGGCCGTAGGGATACTGTTGGAAAGGACATTCCTACAAGACGTTCTATTGGGAGCAGAGGACCGAAGTTTTGTTTTGAAGTGTGCAAAGAGATGTTTGTTCAAAGATACCAGTTGTGACATTGGTCGGAGAGGTGGAACATTTCATCCGTTAGCCTTAAGAGCTTTTGGCGGTCACCTCTTCGGTAAGTGCGGTTCGAATTTTCAAAAATGGGTTACTGAGATAGATGGCTTGGTAGACCGATCTGGTTACGGTCTGGATAATGTGTTCGCTGTGCTGAGTAGAGCTTTTGATGATATGAGTCCCAAATACCGCACTGTATTCATGCTTCTCACAGTATATATGCTGCCAAATATGTCTGCCCACAAAGTTACTGAGTGGCTGGCAATAAATTGCAACGAAGAGATATTTTTTATTGAAAAAGCAGTGAGTTGAACATTTGCTTTTAAACCTGTTTAATCTGTGGTTTTAGCGTTTTAATTGAAAAACCAATGGACGCTTAATTTATATGTTGTTTCAGGTTGAGGATCTATGTAAGAAGGCATTTATTGAAGAATTTGTACCTGAAATTCGCATACACGACCTATATATTGAGTTTGCTCAAAGTAAAGCAAAAGAAATGGGGAGATGGCTGTGGTGGAAGGGTGACCAACGTAGTACACGTGGGTTAAGTCCAAAAGACAAGCAGGAAGGCTTTGAATTAGTGAAGTTAGAGAATTGCAAGTATCGAAGGCCGTCCCACATAGCCTTCAGGTACCTTCAAAATGTATTGGCACTTCAGCTCGTAGGTGTGGAGAATATGAGCAAGCTTGACTTGGGTTGCATGAATGGTCTCAGAAGTATCGCATTACACAATTGCAAAGACTTAGCAATAATCGAAGGTATTAAAAATTTGTTAGAGCTAGCGTGCATTCAGATAAGCGGGGTACATAAAATGTTTAAACTTCCTGAGCTAAGCAGCCTCACAGGGTTGCAACATATTGAGATTGAAATTACAGGCAGCCAGGTGCTCGCTCAGCTGGGAGATCTTACTTCTTGCTTTTCTCTCAGAGAGATTAAAGTTCGCTGTCCGTCCCTTCTGGAATTCCCAAGATTAAATGGTTTACCCCATTTGGAGAAAGTGGAATTTAGCATGTGTGATAAAGTGGAGAGGCCTCTCGACTGTTCAAACTGCGTGGAGCTTCAAATTGTTATTCTCGACAGTTGCTGCAAGATGGTTGACCCACCGCTCCTCGCAGGATGTAATAAAGCATCCAAAATTGCTTTGTCAGAATGTGATGCGGTGACTGCATGTCCAGATATTGATGTGCCGGGTGCTTTAAAGACATTAGAGTTATTCATTTCATCAAAAGCTGCTTTAGTTCCCAAAAGTTTAGAGTCTTGTTACGCACTAGAAAATCTTCAACTATGGGGGATGGCGAAACTAAATCAACTTCCGAGTTTCAGAAGTCTATTAAATTTGACTGTGCTCAAACTTGGGAAATGTGGAATAAAGGAGCCACCGGATCTTTCATGTTGTGTCATGTTGGAGATAGTTTGCTTTTTCTCAATATACAATTTACAAAGGTTTCCTGATTTCTCCTCACTGAAACAAATGAAGAATTTAAGTTTATATAATTGCAGAAGGGTTCAAGATCCTCCAGATATCTCGGGATGCCATGAATTACAGGTGTTTATTCTGCTCTACAACGATAATTTGAGGAAACTTCCAAGGATGGATGGATGCCCACGATTAGAGCAAATCCAAGTGAGCTGGGGTTGTAAGAACGAGGTCGTTTATGATGGAATTGATCCCGAGAGTTGGGAAGTCGATGATGATGATGAATCTTGGCTGGATCACTTTAAAGATGAGATATTCCACTTTAGGGAATTGCCAGAAGCATTGAGAGAGTGGGAGTGGTTGAAGAGGAAGACAATGGTGGGGAAGAAGTATTTACGTGGAGTGAAAGTGTATAACTCTATCATAGCTCCTTATGAAACTTCAAAAAGGTCCAAGTTTTATGGCCAAAACTCTATTACCCTTAGTTACCGAGATGACAAAGTGGTCGCTTTGCCGACACCGGACGGAGTTATTGAAGATCCTGAGTGGTTGAATAAAGTGCAAGAGTATTTTGCTCGAAAGTAGGATATCGCTCCTCCAAGTGCTGCCTCGGGTAAGGTTTTAATATCAGCTTTAAAGGTATATATTAAAAAAACAATGAATTCTCAGATTATTTATTTGATTTTAAGATTAAAATTTAATGACACTACATTATGTATTCTCTTGCTTTTAAAAACCAATAAGGCTGAATATGTATATATGTTATTTTCAATGGATTTAATTTTAGCAAAGGTTCTATTTATGCCTATAAATTCCTCCTTACCTTTATTAGCAATACCTATACTAATTTCATTAACAATAGGTATAACTTCGAGAATCTCATTAGTTGTTAGGAAGTTATAGAACGAGATAGAATTACAGATTGAGAATTACTTGATTTTGAGAAGGCTTATGAAAGGGTTGAGTGGTGTTTTGTTTTTATGACTCTTAAACTTTTTGGAATTTCTACTATATATTTTTGAATGGCAAGAACCTTAATTAATGATGCTACTGCTCAAAGGGATATGAATGGTTCCCTCTAGAACCTTTCTAGCAACAAAGGTCAATAAAGTAGGGGTGTTCATTGGCTCTTGCTCTTTTTATGATTGTTATGATTCTAAATTATACTAATTTAAAAAATTCTAACAGAATGCATGGTAATGGTCTTTATCTTTCAAATAAGTATAAGCTCCTAAACAATAAGTTTGCTAATAAAATTGCAATGTCTATAAAGTTAGAGAATGTTTTTTTTGCTATTTACTTTACAAACTTAATATCTCTTATCAAGCATCTAGCCCTAAGATTCCCAGGAGTAAGTGTATGTTGCTAAGCTATAACTCATCCCCTTTTGAGTTGTATAAGAAGTTTTAGTTGAGTTGGGTGGTCCTAGTTTGTGTACCTAAGATACCTTGGTATTCCATTGCTATCAAGCCTTCCCTTAAGTAAATATGGGAGTAGATTAAAGGTAAAATCGAAAGTAAAATTTCCAAATGGAATAGGCTCTATCTCATTTTGGTTGGTAGAAAGTAGGTTTGTGAGAAGATTTTAGCCTCTTATAGCCTATAATGTGTTTCTATTTGGTTAATTGGTAGTCATCAACAACAAAAACTTTAGTGGCGACTATTTGCCATTTGGCAAATGTCGCATGTCGGCAACCAGGGATTTGGAAACTTTTTTCATATATTAGATTGACCCTATCGCCCAACAATTATTAATACCGGGTCCAATGCCTGGGCCCATCACCCATCACTTTATTTAATTTTCTCCCTTTCTTGCACACTATCGCCAATGGAATATAATTTTTGGTCGCCGTAAATTTAAAAAATTTGCCTATAATTTCTAAGCGACCCCAAATGGATGGCCTATATTCGCCAATAGTTTTGTAAATATATATTTATAGGTGGCCCCAAATTCGCCTAGCATTTTGAGGACGCATGTCTCAAACCAACGTAAATTTGCCAACTTTATTAATCATACGAAGGTATTGGATGACCCATAATCACCTCGGAAATAACAAAAGACATGTTATAATTATGCGACCTTTGCCAAATATTTGTATACCTTAACCTAATACCTCCCGCCGAATTTGCCAAATAAGGATAGTATAAAAACATTTGATCGATATCGAAGTTTCAGACTGTTGAGTGCAACTGCATACTGCATTGGCAAGTCGCGACTGTAATTTAATTTGAAGAAAAGGTAAGTGATACTTATTCCACGACTCTGTAATTTTTAGTTCATTATTATTTAGTGGTAACCATTTAGTGAATAGTGGTGACCAGGGAGACCTCGGACATGATTTTAGGGCGAATGAATCCAAAATCATATTTATATATACTATAGTCTATTTCCAATTTAACATTTTTTTTTGCACTGGAAGTCGTTGGAGAATGGAGATGTCGAACAAGAATAAGGGTAAGGCTCCTGCAAGTGGGGAAAGCCAAGAGAGACCAGCAAAACATAGAACCTTATCATCATACGTTGGTCATGGTATTGGAAATGTTTCTATCCAAAATCGGGAAGTTGCTTCATCACAAGTAGATTTTGAAGATTCACAACTGGAAAATACATGACATATTGAAGAAGTAGGCGATCTTTATATCTCAGATCATGATGAACTTGAATAAGAATTTCAGTTAAATACCCAAAGTAGCCATAATGATATAATCGACTTGGATGAGACTGAGAATGTCAGAGATGATGATGGTGCCAGGAAAAAGAAAAGAAAAAACAATTCAAAAAAGGATAGGGAATCAAAAAATGATTGGAAGTGGGAGTTGTCAAGGAATTTTCGAATAGAATGGGTGTCAAAGTATCCATTCATTGAACCAATAGACAATCCAATTGAAGGCCAGCCTCTGGTAGAATGCAGATGTAAGATTTGCAGCAAGATTAATAAGAAGGAAAAGAGGTTGCAATTAAAAATTGACACCATAGAGAAGCATATGGGTAAAGTTTACAAAAAGAAAACCATAGATGGAGTTGAAAAATCAGTGATAAGATGGAAAACAAAGGATGAATCTCTGCATGTTAAGAATGCAGAATTATATGAATTTCAGCAGAATATACAGACGAAGCCTGCTCAAGTTAAAGGCTCTATTGAAGCTTGTTTTGGAAAAGCATTGGAAGCAGAACTAATGGGAAAAGTTGTTCAGTTAAGTGTTGTATTTAATATTTTGAGCAGAGGGTGTCCTATGAAAGACTACCCATCATTGAGTGCTTTATTACCATTTTTGAAAGTTTGTAACTATCCTAACAGTCATTGGTTAGTAAATAGTGGATGGGAATGGGCAAGTTGTCTTGCCGAGGTTGCAAAAGAGGATCTAAAGGAAAAAATTTAAGAGTCAAATTTTATTGCATTGCCTTTAAACGAGGTTACAACAATAGATAATACTTCGTGGGTATGCATGCATGTTTATACTATACATAATTTTGTCCCCCAACCACATCTACTAACTATTGCTAAAATGAAGGATAATGCAACAGCTGAAAATTTATTTGAACTAGTAAAGAGTTCTCTAATTGAATATGGAGGTGTAGATGACATGACGATTGCCAATAAGTTGGTGTGTGTTGGAGCGGATGGAGCTTCAGTAATACAAGGCCATAGGGGCGGTCTTTGCACAAAGATACAATCTTCTTGTGCGGCCTACATTACTCCCATTCACTACATGGCCCACATAATGAATCTAACTTTTAGAGTTGTCAGCAAGTATGCTTTAGTACAAAAAATTGAAGTTTTAGTCAAAGAGCTCTACCAATACTTCTATCGAAGTCTGAAAATATTGAGCGAATTTCAACACTTTGTCGAAGGACTAACCGATGGGAACAAGCTTCTAAAGGATAATGATACTAGATGGATCTCTTTGGATGGACCAGCACATCGAGTGTTTTCAGAATATCAATCATTGCTTGGTCTAATGAACTCAAGTCGTGAAGAAGAAGGGCTACCCAAATTTCTCGAGCTACTGCGAAGGTTAAGTAATATAGAGACACTCTTAATGTTAGCAGGTATTCTCCCCCTGTTGGAGGAAATGAGAAATATAAATAAAAAGGCCCATCAAAGAGCAATGTATATTACAGAATATGTTGTGCTTTGTAAATTGACATGCATGACGCTCGATAATCTCTATCGATCGTGTGATGATGTAGAATTTTCCAGCTGGCTTAAAATCAACGATTTGGACAATCTTGGAAACTTCTTAAAGATTGGTGCAAATGGGGAGTTATGTGCATAAGTACACGGAGTTGAGATACCAATGTACTACTATGCTAGGGTCGAGTCTGAGGTACCAGGAAGGAACCACATGAAGGGACCACAGGAAGGAACCAAAGAGTTAAATGGAGTAACTCTAAATGGAATTTTAGATGAATCTCATTTGAGAGATCAAATGGGCCATTTTTAACAGACAATGAAGGAACAATATAATATTATGCGGAACCCCCATGAAGATGGATCAGAAACAAGGCTTAAAATATCTAGCTAAGAGTGAAATGTTGATTGATTCAATATCAGAATTTTCAAGCTTGATGATTTACGTCTGACTATGATATTGGGGTCAGTGGAGGATGAGAGAGTTTTCAGTGCTTTGGGGTTCCTAAAGTCAAAGCTAAGAAACAAACAAGACAATAATTTGAAAAATTGCTCAAGGCTCTATACATCTAGGTATGAAGTCCATACTTTTATTTATGACAAGGCACTGAAATTGTGGAGGAAGAAATGTCAGAGAAGAGGGTTGGGCAATATTTCAAACCAAAGTAGGAGTGCCAGAGACAATGATGTGACTGTCATTGACTCATGTACTGGTACTGGTAATGCTAGCGGTGAACTTGAGTTAAGTGGAGGTATGCAGAGTGAAGAAAACATATCAAAGAACCAAGGAAGCTATGAAGTTGATGATGATGAATCCGAGGATCCTGATAATCATATGATGTGGCAACTTCAACCTTTGTAGAAGTAGTAGGTCCTAGGTATTTAATGAACTTTTTGCTATAGTCTACTGTTAGTTTCTATCAGTTTCTGTATCTCATCATCAATCATGCATAAAATCATATTCCAATGTCAAAAACATGAATGTGGTTGATAATGTCATGAATTCTACAATTAATAATGGTTTTCATTTGCATTATTCAGCTCATATGGTATAATTCTTAAAGATTTTTTTTTTATAACATAGCAATTCATATGATACAATTCTTAGAAATAGAGATTCTCATTAATTTATTTACAAATCTGACACAATGTAACAATTCATTCATTAATAGCAGTAAGAACACAACTCTGTGTGATTCTGTTTGCAAAAGTGAATTGATAATGAATTATGACTCAAGAGTCAATACCCAATTTCATTATCCTTTGCAAATGACCCTGAATTCCATTTTATAGAAACAAGGGAGAAACAATAGCTTTAGGTCGATTTGCCTAATGTGAAGTCTAAAAATCAAAATCAGTAAGAGTCAAGACCAGTACAACATCTCTACAACTGTATATTTCTACATTTGACAGACCGGTTTAGTAAATTAGCAATAGCATTATAGCATCTGCGCATTGATCCTATTAAAAAGACAAAGTTCAAACTTGTTACTTTTAACTCAATTCAAAACAATTGACAAATAATATAGAGATGATTGAAATTGAAAGTACTTTCACATACTATTTTTGATGAGATGATTCTGCCAGTTTGTTTAGTATGCTCCATTCTGCATCATTTGGAAGGTCAATATTTGTCAAGTTATAGTAAATGACCTGCAACCTCGTCAGCAATTCATACTTGTTAGAGTGACTTGAAAGCAATGATGCTTCCATACTGCATTCAAATTTGTCAATGGTTTGATGCACTTTGCAATGCCTTCATTAGTTGTGTCCTCAGGAAGCTTTCCTAAATCAGTCCTCATTGTGTCCTCCAACCTTTTTTTGTAAGCTTCTCTTCCAATGAAATTCATTAATGAGTTACTAGGACCAGGACTCGACAGACCATGACATATCATTTTAGTTGTTCTTTGATTCATCTTGGAAAGCTTTCTCTCAAATAAGGAAAGAGTTTCCTCTACTTCCTTTAGTTTCTGACATTTTTGAAAGACAAAGTTTGTTTTAATTGATGCATGAGCGCAGTCATGAATTCCCTTGCTTGAAAAATGCTTTTCATTGGTTGTTTTCATTTTTTGTTTTGCAGTTTTCTCTCTTTGACAAAAATTTTCATTCTTCTCAATGTGCTCTTTGAGCTTCCCAAAAAAATCTCTAAGACTTTCATTCAATTCAAACCAACCACACAACCTATCACCAGTCACCTTTATTTTCCCCCAAAGGTATCTTTTTATTTGCTTGACTCTATTTTTCATTTGGTCAATCAAGCTATTTTTTGTAAGTTTTAATTGTGTTATTTTCCTTCTTTAGCTCTTCTCTCAATTATGAAAACTGGTGTTCACTCTATTTTTTATTTTCTTTGCTTCCTCTTCCCAGTTGTTTGCTTTCTCTTCCAACTATTTTTCTTTTACCCTCTCATCCTCCAATTATTTCTTTAAGTTATTGTTTACTTGTGCCATACTCTCCACACTTTTGTATAAATTTAATGAAGAGGCTTTTTCATTCTCAAGATTTTTATTGCTCTCTTCCAATTTTTCCCTCACAATTTTCAGTTCTGCCTCCATATACATTCTTGGTGTCCAATTGCTTCTTTAGAGGATGAATTTTTTATCCTTTTCTGTAATTTGTTGCACCTATTATGTGTTGCTTTCTCTTTTGCCTTTTCATTTTCCAGGTCTACCTTTAACTTTTCTATTCTGCCCTGAAGCTTTCCATTCTCTTTCTCCAACTTCATCACTGAACTATAGACCACTTGGTTGGTCATTTTTGACACATTTATCTTGTCCACATTTTTAATTTTGGGTAAATCCATTTGGAGGGTGCTAGCTTGAAATTCAGATGGATCTATCTGATTCTCTCATGTATTGTTATCTCTAGCTGGGGGCATAATAAACATGAACTCCATAATTTGTTTGCTTGGGTCATATGTGGGAAATAACCTATATGATGCAGGTTGTGCATCACGAGATGCAGAAAATGCATCCCTCTTCAATGTCTTTCTATTTAGCTTATTTCTATTATTTGTTTGTTCAAAGTTAGTTACAAAAGATCATTTAAACGAAAATGAGGGTTTTCTGACACAATTGAATGTTTGAAAGGTGAAATAGAACTTGCAGCGATGTACGAGCTTCCACCTGTGGCTCTAATAATTGCACCATCATGATTAGTAACAGTAACACCTTGACCCATTACAAGTGGAGTTATTGTACTGTTCGGAGGGTTTTGTCACGAAGATGTGGCAATTGTTGATCCACAGTCATAGACATCATTGGCATTGTTGTACTTTTCATCACCTTTTGCTTCTTTACACTGCCTTGATCTTTGGGATCCACTAATTCCTTGTCCAGTGGTAATGTTCTTTTCAAACCAGTAGTACTACCCATGCCATCTCCACTAGTGAGAGTGACACTTGATTCATATTCAATCTGAGTGCTTGGCAAAGGTGGAACTGTATTTGAAGCTGGACGAAATGAAGGTGCAAGGGTATGAGACTGAGTAGTACCTTTTTTTGATGAAACTCCAATTACTGGTTTCCCACCACGTTTTGGTGGAGCAGGTGTGGCAATTGGATACCAGGGTGCCAGCAAGAAGTTGAGTCCATTTTTTGGGCAAAAAGTAGAAGTGTTTTCTCTCTTTTTCAAATTTTCTGTCAATTTATGTCAAAATTTGAGGCACTTAGAGATTGAATCTAAAAACACTTCACTAATAGAAAATGTAGTGCTTGGAGTCTACTTTTCAAATATTTAATTTATTTAAATACCCACATGGTAGAAAGTATCTTTTAGTAGGCATGTTTAAAAACTACTTTTTCAAAATGCCTCTTTCAGGACCATACCACACACATGTACGACCACCATATTTTGACCTATATAAATAAATTTTTGTGAATCCTTCTGGGAAAAGATACCTAAGACACCAAATATTGATGAGAATATTTTTGCTTTTTATTTATTGAATTTTTTTTTTAATTTATTTTTAATTGACTAGAAAATATATTTTTGAAACCTCTGGTGTACGACCACAATAATTTGATGAAAAAATCACATTTTTTCAAAATTCTTTTTTTTTTTTATCTTCAAGGAAATTCAATGTAGATTGATGTGATATAAATTATTTTTAAAAAAATGTAAAAAAAAAAAAAGTTATTAAAGTTTTAGTGAACCTTACTATTTTAAGTTTAGGTACCACTTTTGATTAATAAATATTGTAAAAATAGTAAAATTGATCATATTAGTATAAAATTTATATTTTAGAAATCTAGACAGTAAGCTCTCTAATGGGTTTTCATTTTTTCAAAAAATTTGAAAAGGAAGACCCTCAAAAAATTACGGCAAGACAAAAATCTGGTATTCAAATGCCTTAGCCATTATTTTGGAGGTCCAAGCATAGGCTTGGTTCCCAAACCAAAGTCCAATGCAAAGGGTGGCCTTGTAAATTCTAAATTTAAAAAATGGGAACACGTTTAAAAATGTGTATTTGTTTCTTAAATATAATAAATCAACATAGAAAAATATGTTTCTAAAAAAAAAGAATTAAAAAAAAAACTAAAAAATGAGAACCCGTTTTGAAAAAAAATGAGTACCCATTTTTTGAATTTTGGATCGGGTGTCCGATCCTAAGACAAATGCCAATTTTTTCAAAACGGGTGTCCGTTTCTAGCAGCATTGTTTCAAGTCCACAAGACTTCCACCGAATTAGCACCCAACTTCTTGCACTTACCCACCAATGCCCTTCTCCTGTGGGACCCAAACCACCCCTACCTGAAAAACCCATTTTTTCTACAATCTCTGCCCCTTTGCCATATTTTTCTTTTGTGGACACATCGAATCTAGTAGCAATTTTTACTGAATATACATCAGTTGATGTGGGATTCACACAATCCCGCTCATCCTCATTATCTTGATGATTATAATCTTTTTTATATGCTTCAGCTAGATGCTCCGTATTCCACAAATCTCTAAATATTTCATCCTCATTCACATCATAAAGATCTGCAGAGATCTTTGGCTCGTCGAGATTCTTTCTCATTTCCCAAAAATCAGACATTTTGGTTACAATCCAATTTTCATCTTTACATTGAAGCACTAGGCTTTTTGAAATAACTTTTATAAATGGTTGAGCAGCTTGCTAGTAGAAATTGTAAGATGTCTTGCATTGCACTTTTCCTTTTTGTTTGTGCAATGCCATAATTTGTGATGACAATTCTTGTATTGAAATATTATTTTCAGTAGCGTATTTCTCCATCTCTTTTTTGACCTCGTCCCAGGACTCCATGTTTTTAAATTTTTTCTATCAATGGAATACTCTAATGTTGAGATTTGCTTGCAGAGTTCCCATTCACTCTAAGCTTTGTTCCAATTATGTTTCGTGGATCGCACTGCCAGTGACTGCCAACAAAAAAGCAAAAAATTGAAAAAAGTCCTCTGCCACTTTGAATCCTTTTCTCTCAAATTTGAACCCTCCCAATGAGAAAGGAAAGGAAGGAAATATCATTTTCTTTTGCTGACCATTAAAGAGTATCTATGCTCTCCATCTGCCGAACATATTCCAATGCAAATACCCTCTCTGTAACATGTATTGGAAGTTTGTAGGGTTCTACCGCTGAACTGTAAAACCTTAACACAGTGTAGTCTTCCATGAAGCACCAGTCAGCCAATTGTATTTGACTTCCGAGTTGAATGCAATATCTATAAGGCACAAGCAATCTAGGCAATGGAGTGCCTATAATTTTATGATACATTGGTGCCAAAAAGAATACTACAAAATTGTTATAGTTCCTTCTATTATCACTCATCCTTATCTCAAGTGTCCATTCATATATTGCATTTTGGACCTGACTTTGAAGCTTGTTATCTGAAATATTGCACGATGCTTTGCTAAAAAAAGATAGCACAAGTAGGTTGTGAACCTAAATGTATTCTATGAACCTCTTTTAATCATTAGTAATTGTTCTTGCACGTAATGAACAATGTGCTCAATAAAATTATATTTTACTGGTTCTTTTTCACAATGAATATGAAAACTCATTTCAAGAATGTTGGCACCCACTTCTTTGTTACTATCCAATCCCAAACAAAATGCTAGCTAGGAAATACTATATTGAGCCCATTGCACAAAAATATCATAATTATAAGGAGGCTTATGATCTAGATCTAGAGATTCTAGACAAGAACTGCTTTTTATTCCTATGATATACGATCAATGTGCATGTTTGATTTTTGTGCTCCAAACCCTAGGTCCAATAGACTAGCGAATTCAGTCTCAGTTATCGATAAAATTTCCTCCTAAGTATTTTTATTGACAATTGCTTTTCTATTTTCATCATAATTTTCTGCACAGAGCATGACAATTTTTGGACAAGGGAATACTTGAGGTAACACCATGTGTGTTGACCCAACAACCTACGCTGCAATTTTATTTGTCTTTGCCTTTAACATGTTAAATGGACAAAAATTTGAATCGTTCATTGGAACTTTCCACTTATTTTCAAGTGCAAATCTAATTTCCATGATTCCCTTATTTCCATGGATAACAAGATCAAAAATATCATGAAATTCATTAGTGAAACCTAGTATTTTAACCAGTTTGTGGAAGTCCATTATCTCTGTTTCCTTTGTTTGCCTTTTACTCATAGTCTAGGTATTTGTTTTTTCCATCGTGGACTGTGGTATACTGGTATTACTATTTACTTGTAGGAAAATTCAAAAAATTCTACACAGGTGACAACTAAAATCTACTGGCGTGATTGAAAATCCAACCCTAATTCTACGACTACAATCTAAATAGTAAACCACTAGAATTGAAAAATTTAAAGGGCGGGACATGTGTGTTCAAGATTTTACCTTGAAATTCAATTTGTGCATACTGTGAGTGGGTAGAGAGCTGAGAGACTCTATTGCATTCCTCAATCCTCAACCTAGAAGTTGTAACGCCTTTCTGAATCTCCAATACAATATTCTAGTAAGAACTGAAAATATAAAAACTTAGGTTAAAATTGTACAATCGTGAGTACTGAGTCGTCAGTTGTGACTGCTCACTCGTGTTAAATTTTATTGCTTCTCCAGATATCTGAGGTCACTAGGACACGTGTTAGTTAATTGTTTGACATTACAAATATCTCAGGTCAAATTGAGCTTATTGCTAATTAAATGTTAAGTTATTATGTTACTCCAATTTTGATTTTAATTAAGCTTAGCTGAGTGTTGATTCATGACACATGCCCTATTTTTGGTGGACATTTACAAAAAGAAGTGACCGTTCCCCAAATAGGCCCAAAATATACCTTGGTTTTTTGATACATTTCTCATCCAACAGTCATGGACGACACTATCACGTGTCACGGGTCCTATTTACTTTTGGCTTGTCACTTGTCAATAGTACAATATGTCATACATAGACTCGTAGACTTGTAGTCATCATCATATGACACGTGTCTGATTGACACATTGTCATCAAATGACACCGATTGTGTGAGTGTACATGTGTCATGATTCTGGAATAGGTTTTCAAAAATGGGGTTTCTTTTCCTTTCGACCTGAAATACACCACACGTTGTTGATCTATGCTCATCCAATGGTCACTGGTTTCTTTTAATCTTCCTTTATATTCAGCCGGGTCCCATCACATATCCACGTGTCATAGAGGTGCAATTCCTTGATCATTAACTGACAAACATCTCCTCTTTAATGTAGGATTTGAGAAATACAAATCCACAGAATGCCAAGAATACCTGCATGCAAATAACCTGTTACAAGAGAGAAGCAGAAGGAGGAAAAAGCAGAACTCAGAAGTTGCTCAGAAAGTGAGAGCGAAAATATAATCTGAATTAATGAA
>MU223774.1:3368881-3425030 GCA_018584345.1 Thuja plicata | reverse complement strand
TATCCCATGCTAATTTTCCCTCTGAAGTGGCTAGTTCAGGTATGAGATCATACAAATAAGGCAATATATTAAGCCACCTACAATGTGTAAGTATACCATTTGCCCATGACTCATAATTACCCCGTTCTAGAGTAACAATTGAAGGGTGAGTAGTAAAACCTATGATAACTCTGAAAAATGAAACAAACTTAGAAATCTGACCTTACATCATTTAGATCAAATTAATATTATCCATCCCATGCAAACAGAACCCATGTAGGTGCCAGAACGTCCAAGTAATTGAGAAAAGTGTAAAAACACACAAAGCTGAATGAAACATGGTAAAATTTATGATAAAATAGATAGTAAATATAGAGAGATCACTACAACACCTTTCCAACGCCTATTCATTTGCACAAAATGGAGTTCGGATGCAAAAGATATGCCCCCGAGAGTGAAAAAAAGAAGTTCTAACTTTGACTGGAAAAATAGATATCAAAACTAAAAAACCAGAAAATCAAACCTATATTATGAGATAGATCTCAGAAAGAGCTTTCCGACGATATAAGGAAGTCAAAAATCCGATACCGTATGCTCAAGATATGGCTAAAATACCAAAAGTGCTCAAAACTGCCCCAAAGAAGGTTTGAGAGTAAACTCTGGTGGTTAGGTTAACCGCTAGAGGTTAACCACTAGCGGTTAACTAACGGCGGCGCCCATTTACAAAGTAGCATTGATTTTTAACACTCATGCGTTAGTTTTTAATGCAAAAATCAATTAAAAATTGATTTTTTTGATTTTTTTTTAATTTTTCACCTCGAAATTTGAGCCAGAGAGAAATTTTTTTCCAGAGGCTACTGTGGCCAAAAATGGAAAAATTTATATGAAAATGAACTCTCCCGAGCCTTCTGAGCACGATGGTAGTGTCTGTTTTAGCTCAAAGTGCTCCAAAAAAAAGTGTATCTTCCAGAATGAAGAAGAAACCCCAGAAAAGTTGTGGTTTTTGCCCTCGAATCGCAGCTTCACAAACCCCAGACCAGGCAATAGCAGTGTGGCTCTGATACCATGTAGGATTTGAGAAATACAAATCCAAAGAATGCCAAGAATACCTGCATGCAAATAACCTGTTACAAGAGAGAAGCAGAAGGAGGAAAAAGCAGAACTCAGAAGTTGCTCAGAAAGTGAGAGCGAAAATATAATCTGAATTAATGAAAATAGAATTACAAGGTTCAACCTATAAAGGTGAACAAAACCCTAAAGCCTAAAAAATCTAGGTTGCACATTAATAATTAATAAAAGAATTAATTATTAATGCACCTAAGAGAAAGCTTAAGCACTAAAGAGTAATAACTTAATTAATTAAATCAACATGATTTAATTAATAAGCAAACTAATGATTAATCTAACATTTAAGGCTTTATGCCAACCGTTATATCAACACTAACTATACTGAACATTAATCTCACCCTTGGCTTCAAAACTACAAGTCCCACTAACCAGGTTGGACAGGTGTTAGCTAGGCGTAATGCCTAAAACATTAGATCTTGTGAACTTTTCCATTAAGGCTTTGCGCTAACCACATGATCAAATTTAGCTTAACTGTTCTTTACCTTTCTCTTTCTGAATTCAACCGGACCCACTTGGACACATGTTCATTAGGTGTAATGCTTCAATGACTAATTTGACTACATCTTCGCTTCAAGGCTTTATGCCCACTGTGAGATCTTTTAAAACTTGACTGCATATTAACTTTACCCCTGGTTACAAAAATGGAGGTCCTACTTAACTAGAAGGACACGTGGCACATAGCCACGATGCCTTGAAGACTATCTATCTACCTTATTTTTTCTAAAGCTTCACGTTGACCGTTAGATTGTCTGCAATTTGACAATCCTTTACCTTAATTACCTTGACGTTGATCAGAACCACTCGAGACACGTGTTCATCGAGTGCAATGCCTCAATGGTTAGATCGGCCACATCTCTGCATTAAGGCCTCATGCCAGCCATAAGATCTTCACCAACTTACTGCTTCTTTAAATTGTGAGTCTACGTATGCAAATTTTTTTCATATATTAGATTGACATGTCGTCATCGAATGACACTGATTGTGTGAGTGTACACATGTCATGATTCCGGAATAGGTTTGCAAAAATGGGGTTTCTTTTCCCTTTTAGCCCAAAATACACCGCATGTCATTGATTTGTGCTCATCCAACGGTGGCTGGCAGTCACTATCATGTGTCGCAGGTCCCACTAAAGAAATAAATGAAAAAAAATTGAATTATATTTATTGAATGACACCGATTGTGTGAGTGGACACGTGTTGTGATTTCAAAATAGGATTGCAAAAATGGGGTTTCTTTTCCCTTTTGGTCTGAAATACACTATACGTCATTGATCTCTGCTCATCCAACGGTTGCCATAAAAATAGTTACACGTAACACCATATGCCAAAAATTTATTAAATTTAAATTAAATTAAATATTGAAACTATCTAATATAAAAACAACTAATTAAATATTGCAATCACAGATTAATGTCTAATTATTTATTAATTTATTACTACCCATAATTTATAAAGTGCAAACTGATAAATGTCTAATTATTAATACCCATAACTGGAAACTGATAATTCCACTTTAAACTTTTACAATTTGACATTCGCACACATGACACATAATACATTGACATGGAAAAGTTAAGTCATTACTCTTAAAAATAAATCACACACATACATTAAACATTGTTACATTTTTTTTGGTTCATATTATATGATATCACACATCAATATGACAATGTGAATGGGCATATAATTTATTATTTATTATTTATCAATAGTAAAGTCTTTAGATTTCTTTACAAAATTGTAATTAAACAAAATTACATAGATAATCTATCATCTCACACACTGATACGTGTCTCGTTTCCAGAGGAAGATAGAAAAATTACAATAATTATGCAATTTAAACAAAATTACAGAGTCGAGAGTCCAGACAATCTATTATCATTCATTAAGAGTCGAACAACAAAATTTTCATTAATTATTTCAAAAATTTACATCACTAATATTATAATATACTTTATAATTACAGAGTTTAACTTTAGACTATAGTCGCACCGTAAACCCCTAAAAAATGGTGTGACTGTGAGTGTGAATCACTAAATAGGAATTATCAAAATAGTTACAAAATTTGTTGCCACAAGGGCACTGGTTGATCATATAAGAAAAAACAAAAAAACAAAATGAACTACGCAAACCCCTGTGTCAAGAACAGAAATACTAAGGGTCTTCATCTCCATCCCTATCTGAGAAGAATTATCTGTGGAGGGTAATCTCCCCAAAATCGTCAACCCAGGTGTAGTCTGTCTCCACCCCGTCGTCAAGGTGAAACCACTTCCGCAGGAGGTTCCTCCCCAATCGCGCCCACTTTCAATGCCGCGTCAACTGCATTTCATTAAGGTTCAGTAGGAAGGGTTGCCTTTCCACATTTCTGGCTCGCTAGATCAACTTTTCAATTTCATCAGCCCAAGGGATACCCAACCCCAGTTTTGTGAAGATAACGACTTGGACGTCGTCCACCAGAAATTGTTCCTTGAAAACATTCCACAGCAGCAGAAGCATGTCTACCTTATCTCCTCTGAGGTTGATAAGAGACGCTAGGAAATGGGACATAATGTCCATGCTGACGAGGTATCTCTTCTCGTTGTGAATGAAATCATGGTTGAGCACCATCAACACAACATTGTTAATTAAAGCACCCACTTCCTTGCAAACGGAAGTGAGAACTTCGTCTAGTATCATGCCCAGAAAGGGATTTTTCTCACCAATGGATGTGGTTCTCAACCTAATTGGTGTGTCCATCTCTACTTACAGAGCCTCGATACCCTAAACTGAGAACCTAAATCTTCAAACTACACACAGAAAATTAAAATTCTATGAATCTATAGAATCACAGATCTAAAAACTTAAAACTAGAGAGCAAAGGCTGAAAGGCAAAAGAAAATTGAAATTGATGAAGAAGAAAGAAAGAACATCTATAAATAGCCCTATTCCATATCTTCCATATATTTAGGTAAATCATTCCCATTAATGTACGAGTGTGGGAAATTACTAATATAGTGACTATACTAATAACTACAGTCTGTACTAGTACAATTTTAGAAATCATGCGACGTGCCTGATGACTAACGAGTGGATCATCGCCGTTAAATAATTTTATTGTCACTTTGAGAAGAAATTTGTGCCAACCTTATGACGTGTATCCATTCCGCAGTCTTCTTGAAAAAATCAGCTTCTTTCAAGAAACTGTGCCCGAGATAAAACTCCAGCCATTGATCTATGATCAATCAATGGTCTCAATTAATACATTTACAATTTAGGGTTCTAAGAAAAAAAGTTTAAGGTATGGGTCGATGGTATCAATACGCATAGTTGATAGTACAATGTACATACCACATGCAGATTCCAAATGTACATACCACTTGTAGTTGCCAGTGACGGCAGACAACTCCGCTACCAAAGAGGCAATATTAACTCGACGTGACTGGGAGTCCAAAAATTGTAATTATTAGATGTTTTAGGAATTGTCATTTGGCATTGGCTAATTTTAGATTTTATTTTTACTTTAAAGTTTAAAGAATAACTACTTTAAACTTTCACAATTCGGCAATCACACAGTCACACATGTGACATGATACATGCAAAAGTTAAGTAATATTAAGTTATTACTGTTAAATAAATAACACACATACATTAACATTTTTTTGGTTCATTTTCAATTTCACAAATTATAAAATCACATATGTCACACATACATATTTTAAATTTAAATCCATAAAAATACACTTAAATGAAGTTGCAAATTTTTCATTAACATTTTCTATAAATTTACAATATTCAGACTTGGAGACTTGAAGTCCCTACAAAAATTTAAAGATAAAACTTACTAGAGTGAAAATTTCAAAATTTCAGGCGGAGGCCATAAGGACACAACACTAAGGATTTTCCCCTCCATCTAAGTAGAACTTTTTCAGAGACGATAAGCTCTACAAATGCATACAACCATCCGTAGTCCACCAAGTCATCCAACATAAACCATTTGCGAAGAAAATCCCTACCAATCTGTGCCCATTTCCTATGGCGTTTCAATTACGAAACATCCAATTTTAAAAGAAAAGGTTGAATGGCCACATATTGGTCTAACTTGAAAACCTTGCGTAAATCACTTGCCCAAGGGATCCCCACACCTAATTATGCATAAATGGAAACCTCAACAACGTCACCCAGGAATTCATGTTTGAATAACTTCCTTAATAGAAGGAGCATATCCACCTTCTCTCCCCTGATGTCCATAAGAGATGCCAAAAAATGGGATGTAATGTCTGTGTTAACTTGGTACCTATCGATGTTTTCCAAAAATTCACGTCCCAACACCATCCTCACAACCTCATTTGTTAAGTGTCCAAACTCCTTGCAAACCGATTCAAGGGTTTGGTTTGAGATCGGGCCCAAAAAGACCTTCTGTTCCTTTGTAGATGTGCTTATCAAACGGATAGGAGTGTCCATCTTCAAAAAACAACTAGAATATCTAAAATTATACAGCCTAAACACCTAAACTAGAGGAAATCTTTCAAGCACTAACAAAGGCAGACCCAAACGAAAGGAGAATTGAAGAAGAAAGAAGCGTAGATCATCTATAAATATCCCTCAATTCTTTCTCTATCCTAATTAATTCATTTTTCCTTCAAAATTTTGTAAATCTTTCATATTAAATGCACGAATATGTGAAATTAGTTCATTTGTCCTTCAAAATTTTGTAAATCTTTCATATTAAATGCACGACTGTGTGAAATTAGAAATAGCCAGATTTAGTGTCAGTGATAAAACATTTCTTTTATTAACAGAAATTGTGATACATTATTAACCGTCCACATAAACAGATGTAAGACTTGATACGTGTAAATAATGATGTCATTACGTGATGTTCCATTAATTAGATAATGTTAAGGGTGCAGATTAATTTGATACGTGTCATCATTCTGGTGACTTCTTGGATAACTATGTTTCCTTTAAGAAATTAGGCCAAAATTAAACTTCAGCCATTGATCTAGGATAATTAAACAGTCTCAAATAAGACATTTAACATTATAAAATGATGGATGTTACTGTTAGGTTGCGTGTCAATGTAACTTTTCACGCTTATCGATACCAATCTGTTTAATCTGCAAACAAGTTATTAGTTGGCGTTGACCCACATGACACATTGACGAGTCTAGTCTTTTGAAAATCGCCAATTGAAATATTTATTTTTCCCATAATTAACGATAGATTAGCCAATAAAATAAATATATTTTCAAACGGCACATAAAATTCTCCTATACAAATATTTTATTTCGCTTCAGAAGAAAATCATTCGCCTCATATATTATAATTGTTTTTACTTCAAAAGCAAAAAAATCGCCTCATACAATATACATTTTCCCCCACATTAATGTATTATTCGCCAAGATTTTATGGAATTTTCATTCGACAGGGAAAAATTTGTCTTCGCCTTTATATTATTTTCCTAATTTGGAAAAAAAATTCGCCATCATCAAGAAAAAAATTCCCCTAAATTAATGTATGATTTGCCAGGATTTTACACTTTTTCCTAGGAGGGAGTTTCTTAAAGTTATCCCTGGTCATCAGGTTAATGAAATTAAAAAAGAAATTAGGAATTTTTCTATGATTTTATGGAAAAGGGAAGAGAAAAGAGATCACTATCAAATGAGATTTATGTTTCTTAGACAAAGGTAGTTGTGGTTTGGGTCTATAGGATCCAAAAATGCAATGTATTCCTCTAGCTACTAGATGGAATATGAGTATTACTCTATTTGCTCAATGGACTAAGAATTACTTTACGAGCAATGATCTTTTCAAGATCTTAACAAGGAATAATATTCAATTGGTTATTCCTAAAGATGCTAGGTTTTGGAGAGGCCTTTATACTTGTGACACTTTATTTGACAAGGTGACACTTTCTCCATTTTTATCTAATGTCTTAATTTGAAAATCCTATGAGTTTGTTATAAATTGGATCAAAAGTACTAAGTCATATCACAAGGATGGTAACAAATTTTTTATCTTTAGATCTTTATTGTGGAATCTTTAGTAGAATAATAAACCTTTGGCATTCCTTTATGGATACTCTACCAAGAGCCAAGATAGTAAAGGCATTAAAGAATTCGATAGTATCACACATAGAAGATAATAATTTATTTAGTGCCAAGGGATGCATGCAATTTGTTTAATTTTTTTGCCTCATATCTATTTTGAGACATATGATAACTTAAATAGTAGCTCCATAAAGTGGCCTCAAAAAATATTTATAACTCTCACAAGCTCTTTGTAGGCCTTTAGGAACCATAGCTATTGTCAGCTTAATCTTAGTCATCATAAATTTAGTCCAAAATCGTCCACCATTCTTTGTTCATTTGATTGAACTAAAGAAAGCTAATTTCAAATGGTTATTCCTCTTAAGAAAGCTCCCTTTAAATTTGAAACATATTAAACATAATGACAACCTATATTTTGTTCACAAAATCCTTGAGATTTTTAACCATATATTTTTTTAAATTTTTTTCCAAAAAGAAATTGCATTTTATTTTGTGGTAATTATGACACTTGGGATAGTAAATATATTTTTTGTTGGTGAAAAATCTCATTTTTCTATTTCAAAGTCTTGAAGAAATGTTTTAACATTTTTTGGTTAGACCTACCTAGCGATATTATTTTGTTTTTGTGGAAAATGAGGAACAAAGACTATTTCCAAGGTGAGATGTAACTTAATAATTCTTATACAATACTTATGTTTCATTCCATTTCCATACAAGTTTCACTTAAAGTAGAGGTGACTAAAGAGAAGTTTTGGGAGCTTCATGATCTAGGTCTAGTCAATATTTAGATGTCTAGAGCAAAAATATTCAAATATTTTCCCTATGATAGAGTGGAAAATTAAGAGTTTGTAAAGGATTATTTTAAATTTAAAGAAATATATAAGAGCTATAGCTATGATATGTTTTCTGAAGATAAGGGTCTCAAAGAGAAACACAAAGTTTCTTAGGATGATTCATATCTAGAGGTTGTTAGATCCAATGATAAAAAAATTTAAAATCTATCCACCATTAGGTTCTATGACGTGGAAAACAATAATGAAAGTTACTGTTTAGGTCATTTGTAAACAATAATTTTCCTTGTATGTAATTTTGTGGACCTACACTCGCTTCTAGATTGGATTTGTCTCTTGCAAGTACATACTTTTTACTGTTAATTTCATTTTGGTTACTAATACATAATGAATTCAAAAGAATGGGTCAAATAAAACTATTAATAACTTATCACTTTACCTTATCCACATGCATCCTTTAAAAAAAGGAGGATCTTATACACACATCATATAATATTAATATATTCAATTCATCTGAACCTTCTCACTTGCCATTGTGATGCTACCTAGTACATGTTTTTTATTTATTGTGTTCTATGTTGATTTTTAATTATATTATTAATTACTTGCACCCAACTGCAATTATAGTCATTCAAACAAGATAATATATCACCACCTTTGCATCCACATAAATAGCACAATTATAATTTTCCATATTTTTTCCTACAAAAGGATACAAAGTTCAATGGATCTTGGGTTCTAGAATTGTAATGTTGCTTTTCTCCCTAGAGTGAACTAAATATTGTTGGAAATCTAATATGGGAAACCAATAACTGAGAGCGGGGGGGTGAATCATATCTATTAAACTTCTACCAAATCTAAGCAAACTGATTCAACCATGTATTCATAAGTTCATAAACTGAAATGTTGTAAAAGATCTAATATCTAATCATATCCAAAATGAACACATAACACAAAGATTTGGTAACCCAGAAACCCTTGAAGG
This sequence comes from Thuja plicata, assembly GCA_018584345.1. NCBI lineage: Eukaryota > Viridiplantae > Streptophyta > Pinopsida > Cupressales > Cupressaceae > Thuja > Thuja plicata. The sequence continues at coordinate 3,416,119 of MU223774.1, read as the reverse complement.
TAAAATTGGGGTGGGGATGACAGCCACAAATCTTCACTACTACAGTAATAAAGTGTGCCTATTAGGGCTACAAAGTTTTTATCACTTCTCATGATCTACCCTGAGGGGTCTGCCCTGTTAAGAGCTTTTAAACTTATACAATCTACCTTGTTAAAGGATTTAAACTTACAAAAAACTAAGAAATTTGTTAAGAGATTTACAAAGGCCTATTAGGACCACTCTATTAAGAGATTTATCAGCACTTGATCCTTCGGTCTGCACTACAAATGTTGATAATGGATCTCCTCTTTCCAACTCTTAAATGATCTCTCAATCTAATATATCTTTGTTCTTCTCTTCACTGCTCTGCTTGGTCAGTCTGTCTTGTCAGTACTTTAGATATGCAAAACATGCATATACTCCTGATCTCTTCTCTTCATATCCACATCCACACATACATATACTTGCACACACATAGATTAGGGTTTGAAACATCCCATATATAGATCAATGATGAAACATTCAGATCAAGATCAACAATCAAGATTCATCACCTTTTTTCGCTTAGGCATCCCAAATTTTGATTGGTTGTGTGGCTTGCATAGGGATCCATGATCTCAAATATAACGTGTAATTAATGCATTAAATCTTTGTGCATGATCATTAAATGCTTCATAGAAGTTGGCCAAAATGGTTTACCTTGGTGTTTGTGCCATTCCAAAGACATACAAAAACTATCTTACTCGGCATAGGAAAACTCTTGTGCCTGGTCAATACTGTCTCGCTCAGTATATCCATATGTTGTCGCTCAACACTAAATCTTGTATGAAACTCAGCAATCATTCTTCTCGACAAATTTTGAGTAGGTGATGACCACTGAATTGCTCAATAGTAACTACTGCTCGGTCAATACATAAAATTACACAAGCCATTTACATTGCTCAGCCTTAGTGGTATGGCTTGGTCACAATTATGTCTGACCAACCTACCTTGATTGTGACTAAGTGTATGACACTAGTAGACAAAAAAACTTAGATATCAACAATATCCCCCTTTGACATTAGTGGAAAAAATACTTTGTCATGACTCTTCAGTCCTTTACAAAATAGTACTCAAATAGACTCAGAACTCCCCTAGGATTCTGACTCGGTCTATCTGCATTAAAGACTTCACTACATATAAAATATATACATAAAGTTAAAAATATATACTATAGCTTACATTGCCATCAATCTTAAATTTCCACCTTGTTTTGTCACTCTTATCTGTTGGGGTAGTTGGGTTCAAACCATATTTATCCAAAAATGGTTTATGAATCTATAGGATCATTGCTAATGCATTATCCCAACTTGTTCTAATAGATTCCAAAACCTGTAATTTGATTTCTAGCTCGGAAGCTAGATCAATCAAACTCTCTGTAATATTCAAAGGTGGATCTTTCTGTGCTAATTCCTTTGCTACTTTCACCTCTTTTCACATAACCTGTAAATGAGGTATCAACATGGTTTGAATGAAAATAAAATTCTCCCTTATTCTTCCATCATTTTCTATGAGCTCGGCTAGTCTTCCTTGAGAATGTGTTAACCTGTAAAAATGAAAAGATATGGAACTCACATCCATGCTCAGTGAGTGACCTGTTGACTTCAAATCTTCTTGTAGCTTCTCAATAAGCTTTTGATTCTCCTTTGTAAAAAATTTTGTATCACAAAGTTGTTTGTACAAAGAGAGAACAGTTTCTATCACTTCTTCTAGGTTGTTTACCAAATCAGAAAGTGCAACCTGCTTCTCAGTAAGATTTACTGCAACTTTCTCTCAAGTACTTTGGTCTCAAATTTTCTCTCAAACCATTGCATGAGTTTCTCATTAGCATCTATATCATCAGTGTTCACCTTCTGAACAATATGAACCAATTGTTCCAATATACACGTCTGCTCATTTAGGTCTTGAAACTCAAATGCATCAACAAAGATATCTTTAATTTCATGCAATACCTTCTTTTGTTGATGTTCCCTTTTCAATTCCTCTTGCTTCCTTTTTCTGTTCAATAAATCCTACAAGATTAGCATTTTCTCATAAGATAAGTTATCAGTATCCCATTTTGGAATTACTATAACTTCGTCAACTGTTACTTCAGAGCTAAGAGACTTGTCCTTTTTCTTCTTATGTGATTTCTTCTTCTTGGTCTCTGGTGAGCTGCTACTTGGTATGTGTTCAGATTTCAAAGTACTAGTCACACCACTGATTATAGCTATCTCCTTTTGAGTATTAAGTACCTTCTTTTCACATGTATCAGCACTTTTGACTTCATTAAGTACCAGAGGAGTGACATTAGGTAATTGTACCAATGCTTGAATATCTTCCTCCCCCTTAGGTTCATGTTTCTCCTTGGTTTAAAGATTCTTGGTCTCCTCCATGTCTTCTTCATGTGATTTGGAGATATCTGATGCAGACTTATCTGCTTGATCTTCCTTCCTTTCATCTCCTTCTGCACTGACTTCAAGTTTTGCCTTGGTAGGTGAATCTAGAATTATGAGTGTTTCTTTACCCTTTTCCTCGGCATTTAAACCTTGAGTAACCTCATCAATTGTTAAGTCCTCAATCTATTCATCCTCAACCTTATCCTTCATCTCTTCTTCAACATTATCATTTATCTCATCCTCATCATTATATGGCTCATCAATATATTCTTTATTGTCAGGCTCAACTTGTTTTGATGTGCCTTCATCTTTGTTCTTGTCCACTACCAGTCTAAAGATAATCTTCCATGTCCTTTGACTGTACTACACAACACCTTCAACATCAGTCTTCAATATTGAATAAGATCTCAATTTAGGAATGAATCTATTCCTATATTGGTCCATGAATTTTTCTTTCTTCTTCTTTGTCAATTCAAGCATAATTTGAGCTAATGCTCCTTCTCTGATCTGCCTCTCTATCATAATGGCATGCTGCCATCTCTCATCAATCTTAACTGCTAGTTCTTTAGGGACTAAATTTCCAATCTCTAATGGTGTCATCTTGTATGAAACTAACATATCCATCATTTCTTCTTCTATCTTTGCCTTATCAACTTTACTCAACTTTTCAAACTTAATAAACTTTAATCTAGACAGACCTGCTGAATTCCTGATGTTGTGACAAATCTCATCAACATTGGTAGTATGTTTGTGTGTAGCAACTTTGAATTTTCTGATGTTCTCTATTTCTGTCAATTTTACATCTTCACCATCTTTTCCCATAATGTATTTCCTTCTTGAATTCCTCTTAGGGTGCCTTGACTCAGATTCAATTTGAACTTGTTTTCTCTTCCCTGAGCTTGCCTCTTCAGCATTAATTACTAATGTTCTCTTTGGTGGATCGGCTGATATAGTAATTTTAGATGCCCTGGTTCTCGGTCGAGATGTGGATGGAGGAGTGGATTTTTATTCAAGGAGGGATGGAGAAGGGGCCAAAGGCTCTCCCAACTACCAAACCATCTTGTAGAAACAACACGACAGCTACAACAACATAGTGAGAGAAGAAACAACATAGATCCTTTTCATTAATTGATCAAACTTGTTACATGTCGGGATATAAGGCCTTCCCATTTTGGGCCATATACATTAAATGAATTACAAATTGATCTTCATACATGTGAGGTCACAGACCTGCCTTACAATATCTCTATATATAATCTTCTATTACAATCTGATATCCCAATCCTATCCTCTAGCACTGCTACCTAAAACTAAGAACATAGAAACAAATATATACAAGAGTCCAACAGAGAGGTCGACACTCAAATCTATAAGTGAGACCTAGATTTAGGTCTACATAGATCACAATGAGAGACCCCAAATCAATTAAGCCACAGAAAATAACTGAAGAAGTCGGCCACCAGATCCAACTCCAAAATAAACATCTCGGGCAAAGGTTGACTGAGCAACAAAGTGACTCAGGCAAGGAACACCCTGAGAAATAGGAAAAAAAACCGAACGTCAGAAGAGAAACCCGAACAATAGAAAACAAGCATGCTCGAGCGACAAAACCCAAGCAACAGGAACAAGCATGCCCAGGTGACAAAACCCAAGCAATAGGAACACGCATGCCCGAGTGACAGAACCTGAGCAACAGAAAACAAGCACAACCGAGCGATAGACCCAAGAAATAGAGAAATTCTTGAGCAACCTCCAAACAAACTAAAGAACAAAATAAACATCTTTTTGGTTGAGCAGGATTTCCAATGACCCAAGATGCTCCTGCATCAGACACCTGGGGTTGATAGAAATGATTCCATAAATCATATATCAGGTCCAACCTAAAATGAATCCAACTTAGATTGAGAAATCCAAGATGACTCCTCAATCGGTCTGTTCTTCCACTTTACCAGATACTCCATGTAATCCTTTCCTCTTGTACTTCTATCAATTCTCTTCTTCAAAATCTTTTCAACTTCTTCTATCTGCTTTTTAGGATAATTATTTGGTACTATCACTTCTTCATCAGGTTCCTGATATTCATACAAGTATGAAATATTGAATATAGGTGATATATCCATGTCCTCAGGTAATTCAACTTCATACACATTTCCACTGTCAAACTTCTCATTATTATGCAAGGACCAAAATTCTTCATCTTCAATTTACCATATGTTCCAATAGGAAATCTTCCTTTCTTCAGATGAACCATTAAATCATCACCAACTTCAAATGTTTTATGTCTTCTTGATCTGTCTACACTATCCTTGTATTTGTGATTACTTTTCTCCATCTTTTGTTTTACATCTTCATGAACTCAGCAAATTCCTTTGCTTCAGCACTTACTTTTTCTTCTCCAACAATATCTCTCAAATTTGATATACCACTCGGTTGTGTGCCATGAACAATCTCAAAAGGTGTCTTTCCATTACTTTTATTCACTGAACTATTGTATGCAAATTCTGCTTGTGCCAAAATAAAATCTCAATTACTTGGTGTGTCTCCAACTAAGAATCTCAACAAATTACCCAAACTTCGGTTTACAACCTCTATTTGTCCATCAATCTATGGATGAAATGTAGAACTAAACTTCACCAGTGTCCAAATTTTTCCAGAGTGTTCTACAAAAATAGCTTGCAAATTTACTGTCTCGGTCAGAGATGATACTCCTCGGTAATCCATGCAATCTGAAAATTTCCTTAAAGAAAAGATCTGTTATATGTACTACATCTGATGTTTCCTTATATGGTATGAAATGAGTCATCTTAGAAAATCTATCCACAAAAACAAATATGGAATCATTATCTCTTGTTGTCCTAGGTAAGCCAAGGACAAAATCCATGCTGATATCACTCCAAGGTTTCTCAAGAACAGTAATCGATGTATACAAACTAGTATTCTGACTCACTCCTTTTGCAACTTGACATGCTCCACAACTTTTCACAAACTTCTAAACATCCTAATATAACTGAGGCCAAAAATACCTTTCCTTAAGCAAACTCAATGTTTTATCAATACCAAAATGTCCAACCAATCCACTACTATGTTTCTCCTTAATAAAATTAGTTCTCATTGAACCTCTTGGTATGCATAACTAAATACCTTTGAACAACATATCTTCTTGAATGAAATAGTCTTCATACTTACTTGATTGATTTGAATTAGGTTCTATGCACACTCTCCACTGCTCAGAGAAATCCGGATCACTTTCATACAAACTCTTCATGTCATCAAAACCAAGAACTTCAATTCTCATTTCAGTCAATAAAGATCTTCTTCTACTCAATGCATCAGGAACTTGGTCACAAACTCCACTCTTATGTTTAATCACAAATGTGAAACTCTGAAAATACTCTACCCATTTCATATGTCTTTGATTCAACTTATTCTGACTACCCAAATATTGTAAAGCCTTATGATCAATATACAACACAAATTCATTTGGCTTCAAATAATGTCTCCATTTATTCATAGCTTGAACAATAGCATAGAAATCTTGATCATAGATAGAATATTTCCTCTTAGCATCATTCAACTTTTCACTAAAGAAAGCAACATGTTTACCTTCTTGAGTCAATATAGCTCCAATTGCACTTCCACTTGCATCAAATTCAACCTGAAATACCTTATTCAAATCAAGCAATGCTAACACGGGTAATTCAGCAACCTTCAACTTCAAAGTCTCAATACTCTTATCAGCTCCATGTGTCCATTTGAATTCTCTTTTGTCTCCTCTCATTGTCTCAGTCATTTCATTACAAATAGAACTAAAATTTCTGATAAACTTCCTATAAAAACTTGTCAATCCATCAAATAATCTTACCTCAGTGACATTCTCAGGTGTAGGCCAACTAAGTATAGTTTCAACCTTCTAAACATTCATCTTCAAACCATCAGTTGAAATTACAAAACCCAAATACACAAACTCTTCTTTCATGAAGGAACACTTCATATTTATCAGCAACTTTTCCTCTTTCAATCTCTGTAACACTTGCCTTATATGCATCAAATGCTCTTCTCTAGTCTTACTGAATATCATAATATCATCTAAGTATACGATCACACACTTATTCAAGAATTTATTCTAAACTTCATTCATTAACCTCATAAATGTACTCGGTGCATTAGTTAAACCAAAAGGCATAACCAACCACTCACACAAACCTTCCTTTGTCTTGAAAGCAGTCTTACATTCATCACCTTCTCTAATTCTAATATGATGATATCCACTTTTCAAATCAATTTTGGTAAAATATCTTGCTCCACTCAAAAAATCCATAATGTCATCCATTCTCGGTATAGGAAATCTATACTTCACTGTAATCTTATTGATTGCTTTTGAATCCATGCACATTCACCATTCTCCATTCTTCTTAGGTGCCAACACAACAGGTATTGCACATGGACTCAAACTTTCTCGGAGCAAAACTTTGTTCAACAATTCATGGACTTGTCGGTTAAGCTCTTCATTCTCCATCGGTGTTAACCTATGTGGTGCTTTGTTTGGTAAACTAGCTCTAGGAATTAGATCCATACAATGACTGATATCTCTCATTGGTGGAAAACCATCAGGTACATTATCTAAAATTATCTCCTTGTACTCAGTGAGTAACTTATCAACTTCTACAGGAGCTTCATCTTCTGTATTCTTACTCAGTTTGTTAGGAATCAAAGAATAACAGATATCATTTCTTTTCAAATCCTTAACAAACTGTCTACCTTCCATCAGAAAAACTTCATAGATGTATATATCTCACCAACAAATTCTTCAACCAAAGGTAACAAAACTTTCTTCTAACCATCAACCCAAATAGAATATCTATTCAATCTTCCATCATGTATAGAATGTCTATCATATTTCCAAGGTCTACCCAACAAGATATGACAACAATCCATAGGCATAATATCACACAACACCTTATCATAATACTTTCCAATTTTTAGATTCACAAAACATTGTTCACTCACCATTAATGTATGCTCATCTTTGATCCATGAGATCTGATAGGGTTTCAAATGTTTCATCCTTTTGAATTGCAATTTGGTAACCATTTCCTCAGATGCCAGATTATTCAAGCTTCCACTATCAACAATCACCTTCCAAACTTTGTTTACAACTCTACATCTAGTCTTGAACAAACTGTTCCTGACAGGATCTTTCTTATCTTTCTCACTCCATAGTATCATTTGGATCATGATATTTCCTTCCTTCTTAGCTTCATTTGGTGACTCCTCTTGCACCAAAGCATTTTTTCTACTACTACCTTTCTTTCTTACATGTGTACACTCAAAGGATTTATGTCCTTCCTCTCCACAGTTATAACAAGTTACCTAGAATCCCTTTCTTCTATAACCACCTCTGGAGTAATTGCCTCTTCCTCGGTATGATTTACCACCTTTTCTATTCAGTCTTTCCTTTGTCTTGAGATGTGTCTAAATTCAACTTGTCTAGTTCAAATCTACTATTTTCACCATGAGAGCTACCTCTTCCTCTAGGTAATCTACCACCTCTGCCTCTTTGTCTTTGTTCATATCTTCTGTTCAACTTTTCCTAAGCTTTTAGGGAAAAATGATATGTCTCCTCAATGCTTTCCATCTTGAACAAACTGATCTCATCTTGTATAGAACTTCTCAATTCATTTAGCTATCTTACTACTCTTTCCACTTCATCTTAAACATGTCCAGATATGATGTCCAATCTATATAATTCCTTAGTGTACTCTTTTACTAATCTGTCTTTCTGCTTCAAACTTTTCATTCTCCTAATCAGGTTAATTTGATAATCACAAGGTAGAAAATTTCCTTTCAATTTGTTTACCATCTTGTCCCATACCTTGATTTTGTCTTTACATTTCTTCTTTTGATCCAATTGCAGATAATCTCACCATAAGGATGCATGACCTTTCAACTTTGTGCTTGCAATCTTCACCTTATTGTCCTCTGATACATTCTCATATTCAAAATAATTTTCCATCTCAGTTATCCAGTCAATCAATTCATTAGGATCCAATTTTCCACTATACTTAGGAGGATTGAACTGAGGTGTGGATTTCAAACTTTTCAAAGATCTCAAGAACCTTTCTTCTTCCTGATTCATCACAGGTGCAGATACAACTTCACCTTGAACCTCTTCCAATTCATCATCACTAACATCTTCAAGATGTCTTCCTCTATGTTGGGCAGTCTCAATAGCTTCCAATCTAGCAGCCATCTGTCTAAGCATATCAGCTAGACCTGTATCTTCATTTCCTCTCCCATGAACCATCTTGAATCCCTCTATAATTGTAGGTCATATCACAATTTGCTACCCCACAACAATACCAACTAGGGTTAGGGTTTACAAGAAGGACCTTAGATCTCACCAATACTCTGATACCACCTAATGCAAGGAGGGATGGAGAAGGTGCCAAAGGCTCTCCCAACTACCAAACCATCTTACAAAAACAACACGGAAGCAACAACAACACAATGAGAGAAGAAACAACATAGATCCTTTTCATTAATTGATCAAACTTATTACATGTCAGGTTGTAAGGCCTTCCCGGTTTGGGCCATATACATTCAATGAATTAAAAATTGATCTTCATACATGTGAGGTCACATACCTTCTTTACAATATCTCAGCAGATAATCTTCTATTACAATCTGATATCCCAATCATATCCTCTAGCACTGCTACCTAAAACTAAGAACATAGAAAACTATATATACAAGAGTCCAACAGAGAGGTCGGCGCTCAAATCCATAAGTAAGACCCATATTTAGGTCCACACATATCCCAATGAGAGACCCCAAATCAATTAAGCCATGGAAAATAATTAAAGAATTTGGCCACCAGATCCAACTCCAAAATAAATATCTCGGGAAAAGGTTGACCGAGAAACATAGTGACTCAAGAAAGGAACACCCCGACCAACAGGAAAAGAAAATCGAGTGTCAGAAGAGAAACCTGAAGAACAGAAAAAAAAAAAAAAAAGTATGCCTGAGAGACAGAACCTAAGAAATAGGAACAAGCATGTCTGAGCGATAGAACCTAAGAAAAAAGAACACATATGCCTAAGCGACAGAACCCGAGCAACAGAAAACAAGCATAACTGAGTGACAGACCCAAGAAACAAAGAAATTCCCGAGCAACCTCCAAACAAACTTAAGAACAAAACAAACATATTTTTGGTTGAGTAGGATTGCCAATGACCTAAGATGCTCCCGTATCAGATTTCTGTTGTGAACTCCTCTTCTTGGTTGGCTCGACAACCATCACTTTCTTACCCTTATTTTTCACTTCCACATCTTCTTCTTCACTTTCTTCAGAGTCACTAGATTGGTCCTCACCTTGACCTTGTGTGATCTATACTGGTGCATCTTCCTCTTCTTCTTCTCCTAACATCTCAATGTTTTTCACAATTTTCTTTCTCTTTCTTTCCATAGTTGCAACCTTCAAATTTGTGGTTATCTTTGATTTTTCCTCATCATAATTTCCAAATCTCTTAGCCTTTCTATCAACTGCCTCTACTAGTAGAGTTGATGTCTCATCTATGTTTACTTCATAGGGTAATGAACTTAACCATGCTACCCTCAGCACTATAGCTTGTACATAAGTGTAATCAGTATCAACTAGAAAGTAAGCATCATCATAATGCTTTTCTACTAGTGATACTGGGATTCTGCTCCTTAATCTCATTTTTTCCTTGAATTCAACAATGTAGTTTTCCATGATATTATCAAAATTCTCTCCTAACTGTTGTCTGAACTCATTTATCTGTATAGTTACCAGTTGGTCCTGACTCCATACTACATTGCCTATAGTAGGAAAAGTGTTCTGAAAATAGAAAAATATGCAAACTAGTAAGGATCTGAACTTACACATAGAGTTCTTTGCCTTCCAAATTGATGAAAGGTTCTCGACAAGTTGAGTCATCTGTAGCTCGAAAAGATCATAAGTATGATCATTTTTCACTATTTTCCATGCCTGATCAGTTGCTACACATGGAAGACTATCCAATCTACTTGATTGGTAAAAATTGTGTGCAATGACTTTGACTCTGAAATAAATTACAGGATCTGTAATCATTGAAATTTTCATTCCCCATTTTTTCCACTCGGCTAAAGTGTATTTTTCAATGTCTTCCTTATTCTGACAGTGCATAGTTCGCTTCCCTAGCACAATGGGGTAACTAGTAACTCGGTGGATGATGACTTTAGTGATCTTTGCTGGTCCATTCTCAAGCCATACATTCATACCATGAACTCTTCTTAACACTATCATGATCCAATCAACTTTGAAATCATGCAATAAATCTAGGGCATAGACTAACCCTTTGTCGGCAATGTGCTGGTGATCATCTTTCAATGCCCCATTATCACATAGCCTATTGTAGGCTTCCCTCAACTCAAATTCTCCAACTTCTCCAATTTTGCACATGTAACATGCTCGCATATCATGGATCATGAGTACCTTAGGTGGAATAGATGATAGAGCTCCTGTAAGATCTCTCTTCACCGTAGTCTCAGGAATGGCTCAAAAATTAGGCGGTGCACAAGCGTTGCTCCTAACCAACTGAACATGCTTCAGTTCCTTATTTTGTCTCTGCACACCAACGGATGAACTGGCTACCATTTCTACAGACTAGGGTTTGTGAAACAAATTTTGTGTAACTCGGCAACAACGAGTCTTCAACCTTTACAATACGTGCCGAGGATAAACAAGTTGAATATTTTCAAACTCTACTCAAATTGCTCTATAATCACCTTTGAAATGCTCTGAAAACTCTTAATCACTTTTTGAAATGTAAAATGAAGGACTGAATTCATTATATACCCTTAAATGGTCAAATTAGGTCTTCAATAAATACTTCTGGTAGCGGTAGGTGGATAACAGTCATCCTTAGTTCTTGAATAAAATAGCTCGGTTATCACAAACTATCACTCCATCAGAACAGTGAATTGATCACTACTGATGCTTGGTCAACATATAAGCTCGATCGGTATGGAAGCTCAGTATACACACTAACACTGATGCCCGATATCAACTATGCATAACAATTCTTTTGCTCGATTCTTGCCTCAGATTTTTCCTAACGCTTCTTAACTTATACAGATATGCACTTTAATACATCTTATTTTAGGAATTGGTGTAAAATATAGCATTTAGGAAAACAGTTCCTTACATTCCTTTTTACTTAATTGGAAGTAGTGTGATCGCCTGATCCATTGGATTGGGTGATCTCGGCTTCACCGGATCCACTACTGCTAGTAAATTTAAATAAACTAGTATAAATAAATAAGTAAATTTAAATTTTCTAGTATAAAATTTCCTAAGTAAATTTAAGTAAACTAGTATAAATAAATAAATAAGGTAATAATCTAATTCACACATACTTTTAATGCTTTATTTTTTACTTTAATCATTGTTTCAAAGCCATTAAGTCAATTTTACTAGGAACTTTTTATTGGAAACTACATTTGAAACAATTATTATATTACCATTGATGTCAAACCTTAACTGGTAAGACGGTTTCTATCTTGTAAAGTGCCATATCAATTGATTGATGAAGAAGATTTGAAAAGCAGAGATAACAAGAAGACCTCGTGAAATGGTTGAGTTATGTGAAACTACAATGGGTACTTGACAAGATGGCACCTTGACAATGTAATATATTGTTTATTTTAAGTCTAAGTAAAATTTGGATGAATGCAAGATTAGACTTGACCAAGTTACAGAGCAGAAGTTTAAGGAACTTAATTTTGTGCTGAGTGATGTGAATGTCGATCGAGCGCCAGTATATGTTGAGAAAATTTAGTGTCGGCCGAGCATCCATATTTTCTGAGTGTCAGTCAATTACCGAGGTATCTAGTGATGACCGAGTAGAAGAACACAATATTGACCGAGTGTCAGTATTTTGACAGTTTGAGAAAGATTTGAGATCCCAGCCGACATAGTTGTTTTTCTTGGGATCTGTGAAGCATATTTAAGACAAAGATGATTGTTGTGGAGAACTAAATGAGAATTTAATTTATGTTTAACCATTTTTTGTATGGATCCAAGGAGTTTTAGGATGTATTCTACAATGTAGATGGAAATAAAATGTTGGAAGGATTCGTTGGATCTGACCAAACCCTAAGATCTACGGTGATGATTAAGCAGAAATAGATCAAGCTCCTGGATTAGAGAGGTATAAGATTAACCTAATTGTAGGTTATGTGTGTGTGGTATAAGGTTAATTTAGTTGATTGGAAAAATATAAGAAGAAAGAAGAAAAGGCTGAAGAGAGTAGTACAGGACTACATAGTGGTGATTTCTTGAATGATTTCTGCGAAGATCTGAATGATAGAGATAAAAATGAAGGTCATTTGGTGAATTAGTATTCGAGCTATAATTGGATCTGTATTTGCAAAGTGAGCTATATGTTTCAGATAACAATTTGTTGTTACTTTCAAAATTGTATCAGTTGCAAAATCCTTTTAAAAAAGATTGACCTAACAATCATATTGTTAAATCCTTTAATCAAGTTGACATTCTAATGGAATGGTTTAAGCCCTCTAACAAGGCTCAGTTTTAATAGGGTGATTAAATCCTTTAACTGGTTCACATTTAATAGTGTGTATTGTAACCTTTAATCGGGTTGGCTTTTCACAGAGCTCACTTCAAAAGAGTGAAAAATTGGTAGCATGTTACTCATGGTTTTCACCATATTGGGTTTCCATGTTAAATCCTGATGTCATACTTGTGTGAATGTTATTTTACGTGTTTTTACTGTTAAGATTTTTATATTCTTCAAGTTGATTACATTAGGACAACAAACTTCAATTTAATATTATTGATTATATGTTATAGAGACCGAGTGGATCTGAGTTGGTTGAAGTGTTTGAAAGTTCAATTGGTACATCTAGACCTAGGATAACTAATTGGCCCCTCTCTCAGTTATTATGAATCATTCTAACAATTGGTATCAAAGCTTTGTGGTTCTTGTAGAGAAAATTTTGAAGGTACTTGAAGCTAAAGATCAAAATGTATAAAAAGGAGGTACTAAGGTTGAACAAAGAGAATTTCCCTGCATGGAAAAGTTTGATGAAGCTACACCTAGATGGAATTGGAGATGCTGCAAAATACTATGTAGAAAATAATTACATAAAAGTGCCTACTGTTATGATGGCTCAGCAGATGAAATAAAAACAAGAACACAACCAAGCAATGTTGGATATTGCATCATCCCTAAGCTATCTTGAATTTGAAGACATAAAATATTGCAAAACTTCAAAAGAAATGTGGGATACACTCGAAAATATCTATGGAGGCTATACAAATGTACTGAGAGAAAAATCTGAAAGCTTGAGAGGTAATTTTGATGAAATGATAATGCAAGAGGGTATGTGCAGGATCATGGTATGCCAAACAGGTCCTTAAGTGGAAATGAAAATTCAAAAAATTAGGGTTAGACAAGTTCACATAAAAATTTGAACAAGTTATCGATATTATATCAAAAATATGTAAGAAGATAATATATAGAAAATTGAATTTAGTTTCTAAGATACTAGCCCTTTTTTGAAAAAAATTTATTCTATATGGTAAAAATTTCAAATATTAATGCTGTAATATGAAAAATTCGGGAAAAAGAAAAGAAGTAGGTGTATGTCTGACCACCTTAAACGCAATCAAATTATAATATTATTTTACAATATTCTAGATATAGGTATTAGACTCATGTCCTGATGTGACACATATTTTTTTGTAATTCTTTTCCAAGTAAATAATTAATTATGATTTTTCTACTACAAATTTTCCAGAATATACCTAATCTCGTGTCTGACCACCTTAACTTAGTCTAAACTTCATCAAATTGAAAACTTTTAATTTTTTTATTATAGTAGGTAAATCATAGAATGTGACTCAATTTTTTTTATTTCAAAAATTTTATACCATTTGAAAGTTATAGTTATTTTTTCAATCAGTCTATCAACCAGGACTAAAAAGATAAAAAGTAGGTGTATGTCTGACCACCTTAAACACAATCAAATGATAATATTTTTTTACAAGATTCTAGATATAAGTAGTAGACTCATGTACGGATGTGACACATATTTTTGTGTAATTTTTTTCCAAGTAAATAATTAATTATGATTTTTCTTCTTAAACTTTTCCAAAATATAAAAGCTCCCGTGTCTGACCACCTTAACTTAGTCTAAACTTCATCAAATTGATTTTTTTTTTCATTTTTTACTGTGGTAGGTGAAGCATAGAATGTGACATATGTTGGATATTTAAAAAAATGTTATACCATTTGAAATTTATAGTTTTTTTTTCAATCAGTCTAGCGTTCAAGACTTCTTTTCACATCGCCACTTTTTGGCATACCATGATCTTGCACATACCCAAGATGGTGAAACTATTGTTCAGTATCGTAGTCGAGTTAAGGAGGTTGTAAATTCTATTAGAGGAGCTAATGGAACTATTAGTGATGATATTTTTATTAGCAAGGTACTGAGAACCTTACTTCCTATATATGCTATTAGAGTATTTGTTATACAAGAACTGAGAACCTTACTTCCTATATATGCTATTAGAGTATTTGTTATACAAGAACTGAGATGTACTCCTGGTAAAGGCTTAACTCAAGAAGGTCTAGTTGGTAGACTTACTACTTTTGAAGTTTCAAATTTTGATAATTTCAGTCCTCACCTTGTTGACTCTGCATTCAAATCAAAATTGACTATTCATAAATCAAAGAAAGGAAAATAAAGACATGTGAATAGTGACATTGACACTTCTGATGAAGATCTTGATGAACTTGATGCACTTATGGCTAGAAGACTACTGAGAGGAAGAGGAAAATTCAAAGGTAAACTTCCTATAATCTATTTTTCATGTAACAAATTTGGCCATATTGCTGCAAGATGTCTTGACAAGAATGAAAAGGATGAGAGAAGAGAAAGCAAGTATAAAGACAAAAGGGAAGAGAGAGATTTCAGAAGGTATAAGGACTATAAGGACAAAGGTAAGAAATCCTACTATATTTCTGAAGAAGAAAATGATATTGAATCTAATGAATCCGATGACAGTGATATAGAAGTTGTTTATGTTGCTATGAAAGATGATTTTGATGAAGATGAGAAAACTGCACTTATTTCATATATGAGTAAAGGTGAAAGATGGATAATTGATAGTGGTTTCTCACATCACATGACTAGTGATAAAAGTAAATTTGAAACCTTAAACTATTGCAAAGGTGGTAGTGTTAAGTTTGGTAATGACAAACCATGTCCTGTGAAAGGAAAAGGATCGATAAAACTAACTGTTAAGATAACATGTGACAATGCCTATTGAGTTCAAGGACTAAACTATAATTTTTTGAGTGATTCTCAGTTGGATACTTGTGGATACCAAGTTGAATTCCATCATAGAAAAGATAGAATATTTGATGCTACTGGTGAACTGATTGGAAGTGAAGAACAAAGATGAGGTAATTTGTTCTATCTATATTTATCTGATGAGACATGTTTGTGTGTATGCTGAAAACCTACCTGTTGGGATAACGCTTAGACATACAAATGTTAGAGCATATAAATCATATTAACATATCAAAAGAACAATCGAAACAAAGCTTCCACCATAACCTTCGATGAGCCAAACAAGTGCACCCAAGCGTTGTTGATTTTCTCTTAGAGAGGAATGTAGGTGTGCTCTCCTAATAAAATAAACTAAATCCCACTATGATTGGATGATGATTAAAATGCAAACTAATGAGTATGGAAAAGAGCTCAAGAACAAGTATGAGGAACTTGTCTCAAGCCTTCACCAAGATGATCACGCAAATGTAAAAACTAAGCTAGAATATTATGCATGATCAAGATAAGTTAAGATTCATTGCCATTATCCTAACATGTAATATATAGATGATTAAAACTTGAAATGAATTAAAATGCTAAAATTCTTAAAGAAATCTAGAGCTAAACTAGCATGATAACAATGCAAAAAATAAGAGATGTTGTGCTCTTGGCAAGAGCCTCTATTTATAGATTTTTTGAGAGAAGGGAAGGGATTGGATGAGGTGGAGCACATGTGGCATCCACATAGATGCCACATAGAGGACACAAGGGAAAAATTACATGCCATACAAAAGTAAAACTCAAGCCTTTAGTTTTGAGAGGCTCAAGGTTTCTCACACATGTGTGAGCAAACCTTGGAGAAAGGAGTGGGGGACAAAAAGGTGGCTACATTTAAGGAAGTTGGGTGGCTTTCTTGGGAGGAGTTTCTCACACATGTATGAGCACTCCATTAGTGCTCAAAAGGTTAGGAATCACACTTTAAGTGTGATTAGTGTGTTCTTAGGTTTATTAAGAGGGATATGTAGGGTAGGGTAGGGTAGGAGTAGAGTAGGTTTCTAGGTAGGATTAATAGGTCTTTAGGATAGGCTTAGATTAATGATTCAAATTAGATTACAAAGATACCAAGGTGATAAATATTTCACAGTGTTTGTTGATGATTACTCTAGAATGATGATTGTAGTGTTTCTCAAAGAAAAATCTGATGCTTTTTAGTTGTTTAAGTGGTATTTTGAAAAAGTTGAAAAAGAGACATGTAAGAGCTTTAGATGTGTGAGGTCTGATAGAGGAGGAGAGTTTATATCAAATGAGTTCTGCTTATTCTACAATGACAGAGGAATTAAAATATAGATGTCTACTCCAAGGACTCCCCCCACAGAATGACATAGCCGAGAGAAGGAATGGATCAAAAATAGATTGTGCTAGACCATTGATGATAGAAAAGAATGTTGCACAAAAGTACTGGAGAGAAGTTGTAAGTACAAAAGTCTATACCTTGAACCAAGTACAAGTCAAGAAAGGTACTGGTATTACACCTTATGAGTTATGGTATGGTTATGCACCTAATGTAAAATACTGAATGATAATAGAAATGAAAAATTTGATGCTAAGAGTGATGAAGGAATATTCCTAGGTTATTCCACTAAGAGACAAATGTATAAGTGTTTGAATTCTAACACTAACAATGTTGTGGAAAGTGCAAATGTTAGAATTGATAAATATGAAAAAAAGAATAAAGTGGAATGGAAGCAAGAACCTGAAGATTACAGATCTTTCATTTATATGAATAAAGGAGAGCTAGCAGTGTGCCTAAACTAGAAAATGATGATTTCAAGAAACAACAAGAAAATATCGAGTCACAGAAAGACATTACCGAGCATCAGGAGGATACTTCCAAGGAAGAAGCAGAGACGCAAATGAACCTAAAATAAATTTTGATGATGAATCTGAGGATGAACAATAAGAGAAAAGAAGATCATAGCCTACACTAGCAAAGTATGTAAGAAGACATCACAAACTAGATCAAATTATTGGAGATAAAGATTAAGAGGTCATGACAAGAAGAAAATTGAAAAAACATACATGCTTATTATGTAAATTTGAGATTATATAGATTGATACAAAAGGTGGTCACACTTTAGGAGTTTCTATTAGGGAGGTTGAATGAATCAATCACTAATTCATGCTCCTAGTCTTCACAAGAGACTTTTAGGGTGTCTTCATCACACTCCTTGGAACCTATAGGACTCTCAACCAATGTTGATCCCCTGGTCACTCTGGCCAACCCAAATAACAAGAAATATCCAGTCAACCAAGTCTACACTTGGTGCATTCTAGATTTACAAGCTCTTACCTTTACACAAACTTAAAGGCTTGCAACCTCCATATGCATAAGTTAATTTTGCATAGGTGTGGAGATGTCTTAAACTATGTTAAATCACTCAAATAGGGATGTTAGGAGTCCCACCTAGTTCAACCATACAGTTAATTTCTTCAATCTTTCACAAGATAGGCCTAATAGGCTAGTAGCCCTATTAGGTCTCCTACTCCGAGAATTTTATTTTTATTTGTATAAAGGAAAAGGACCACAACATGCCAACTGCTCAGCTTTAACGACATAAAAAGTGGCATTTGTATTTAGAATTTGAGGATGATGTAAACTGATAAAATGTGGAAAAGTGGATGATGTTTATGCCTATAATTTTTTAAATTTTTTTTAACAAGAATTGACATAGTTTTTTAATTTTTGAAGTCCATTTTTCAATTGCTGAAAATATGGGGTCTAGTTCCCACCAAGCAAGCATATGCAAATAATATATTTTTCCTCTAATTTCAAAATATGTTATAGATAAAATGTATAGCTAGTGCAAAAAAGAAGAAAGATTGTTTTTTAATGTACAATTTCTTTTTTATAACTGCTCAAAGTTGAACTTATTTGAAATCGACAGTTTTCATCTCCCACCAAATTTCCCCTATCAAATCTACACCATTCAGAAAAAAAATTACATATTCTTGAAGAGGACTCTCTCCTCTAGTGCTAAATATAAATTTTAATTTTTTTTATATGATTTACTATTATTTTATTTATTTGAAGCAACATCTTCTCGAATGTTAAAATACCTACTTGTTGTATTTTGAAATTATAATATATTAGATCTAATCAAAATACTATAAACTTTATATATAACAATAATCTTGACTCTGAGCTCTACAAAAGGGCATTTTTTTATATTTTTTAAAAATATCATTAAAAAGAGTAGGGGTTATTGAAACATCAATTTTTTGAAATAATTTTATTTCTTTGGTAATTGGTATAAAACATGCATTTAATAGATATTTCCAATTGGAAAAGTTGAACCACTTATCTAGATTAGCTAGAATGAATCTAGCTAGACCATATGATTGATGAAAAATAATTTTTATTTAGAATTACTCAAATTTAGCTGTGCTGATAAGTGGTCTTGAAACATGACACAACTTTGTGCTTTTACCAAGGGATTTTATCCCAACCATTCCAAAGGAACCCTGAAAATTTCCTTGGGATTCTTTGAACATTTACCAAACCCTCATGGATTTTTTGGGTGTTGGGGTCACCACCTTCCGTATAGTAGCCTAACTCAATACGAGTGATTTTAGGGGTTTTTGAGGTCTTCACTGGCTCCTTACCAAGATGGAATGAATTAGACCATCAGTTGGATTGGTATGACCCTCTCCTTAAAAAATCTGGGAAATACTCCTAACTTCAATCTCCAAAAGGAAATTTTTCTCTAGCTATCCACCTTTGCAAGTTGTGCTCTCTACAACTTGGTCTTCCCTAGCCGGACTCACCACTGGCTCGCCTAGGGAAAGAAATTAAAATGCACTCCTCTCCATTTGAGGGCCCAAGCTCCTAAAAAATATATGTATATGGAGTCTACTCACTATTCCCAAGGGTCCGTAGAGAATGGACTGTGGGAAAGTGAGTTAGAACTCTATCTTTGCACATTGCCTGGATTGAACCAGTAATAGTGCCAAACCAAACTTATTTACAAAAAGAACACAAAATAAAGAAAAAAACCTATCTAATGGAACATATAATTAAGAAAAAACCTACTCTAAGCTAGGCATGAGTTACAGTGCAATATTTTAATCCATTAACTACCTATTGTCATACAATAACTACAAATTGCACACAAAACAACACACAATCTTGATTTCTCCAAATCACTGTCTGTACAAAGGGTGTCCAACCTTGCATATTGGTCAATGCATGTCTTATGTAGGGTTTTTAGGTAGTTATTTTCCTCTTATATCTCTTTTTAATCGGGTTGTAAAAACTTGACAATATTGTGTGAGCAACATTTCAAAGTTTCAAAGTTGCAAAATGTAACTTTTACATCCTTTTGACAATTTCTTGCAAAACCAACTAAATGAGTTTCAATGCTCACCAAACCTTACCAAAGACCCTAACCATGGTTGAAACATGGTTCTAAACCATTCTAGACCCTATTGACATCATGATGACATCATCATCCTACTTGTGCAAATCAGGAGGCTTTACAACCTTCTAGCCCCTAATTGCAACTTACAAAAAGGTCCTAAGACTCTATATACCAAACCCTATTGCACTCTCTAACATGGTCAACATGACCTTAAGGAAAATATACCAAAATTCCTCAAAGGCTTACACACAAAAAATTAACTTGGATTGTCTAAGCAACCCATGGGTGTTCCTGCACCATTGTCCCCCTCTACACAATTTTCAAGGAACTTGAGGACAAACTAGAGACAAATCAATGTCTAATTTCTTGAAGTTACCTTCCTCCACCAATGTAGCTTCAGATTCTGGTTGATCCTTCCACTGTGCCAAATGCTCCATGTATACCCTGTGTCTAGTTGACTTCTTCACCCTGGATTCTAAGATCCTCTCTGCTTGGAGCTTGGGTTTGGGAGGTAAAACCTCAGTACTGACATCTTCTAATATCTCATTTCTGGTCTGGTTCATATATGACAATGGTCCCTTGAACTTCACTAGTTCTGCTACATTGAACACTAGGGAAATGCTCAAATTTGAGGTAAGCTCCACCTTATAGGTATTCTGTCCATATTTGGCTAATACCTTACATGGTCCCACTCTTTTTATCTACAAGTTAGTTGGCATTCCTTTCTATAACATTGACTTGTTTAGATGAACCATGACATAGTCTCCTACTATAAATTTTACATCTCTTCTTAACACATCTAGTTTAGCTTTCAATTTGTGGGTAGCTTTTGTGATGGTCTTCTTCACTTTCTCTTGTATCTCCATCATTGTCTGTGAGAAATCCTCTACATGGCCACTCCTATACTCCATAGCTCCTAAATCTCTGAGTTCACACACTCCCCTTGGATGCATCCCATACACTATCTCAAAAGGAATTCTTCTAGTAGTCTGATTTACATTGTCATTATAGGCATACTTAGCTTGTGGAATCACCAGATCCCATGTCTTCCCATATTCCTTAGTGATCCATATAAGTAATTTACCTAACACTCTATTGATCACCTCAGTTTGACCATCTGTTTGTGCATGGTAAGATGATCCAAAAAAAAAAAATTATACCCAATCTACTCCATAGAGTCTTCCAAAAATGACTCATAAACTTGACATCCCTATCTGACACAATGCTTAGGGGTAGTTCATGTATCCTCACAATCTCTTTTAAGAAGATATGAGCAATATAACTCATATCATGGGTGGTCTTACAAGGGATAAAATGACTCATTTTATTGAACCTGTCTACCACCACATAAACACTATCCAACCTTGTCTTGGTCTTAGGGAGACCTACAATAAAATCCATGCTAATGCACTCGCAAGGTCTATTGGGAATAGGTAAAGGTTTGTACAAACCCGCATTTATATCTCCCCCTTTGGCTTTCATACAAACCACACATTGTTCAACATATCTTCTGACATCTCTTGGAAACTTGTGCCAATGATAAAACCTCTGTACTAATTCCATTGTCTTGTTGACGCACAAATTCCCACTTAGGCTACCATTGTGCTCTTCCTGAATGATATTTTATCTCATTGAACTCTTAGGGACACATAACTGGTTTCCCTTAAACAAGAGTAAACTTTGAAGAGTATATTGTACAAACTAACCGTGAAATTTGTTTGCAAAATCGGAACATACCTTATATGCTTCAGAAAAGTATTCATCATCTCTGTAGAGGTCCTTGAAAATCTCTATGCCAATACTTTGAAGCTGAACTTCTTGAACTATCAACATCCTCCTACTCAGTGCATCTGCCACCTTATTCAACTTTCCTTTCTTATGCTTTATATTAAACGTAAAGACTGGTAGATATTCCATCCACTTCAAGTGCCTATTACTCAATTTGTCTTATGTGTTAATGTAACTTAATGCCCGATTGTCTGTGAACACTACAAACTCCTTAGGAAGGAGATAATGCCTCCATTTCCTAAGTGATTGCACTAGAGAATATAGCTCCAAATGATAACTAGAGTACTTCTTATTGGATTCATTGATATTTTCACTAAAGAAAGCTATAGGCCTATCCTCTTTGCTTAACACTCCTCCTACTGCCACTCCACTTGCATCACACTCTATAGTGAATAACTTATCAAAACTAGGTAAAAAAAGGATAGGTTGGGTAGCCAATTGTTTCTTCAACCTTTCAAAGGCCTCCCCTGCTTCAAGAGTCCATATGAACTTGGTCTTTAACCCACCCTTAATGGTGTCCAACACTGGTGCACAAATGTCACTAAACTTCCTTATAAATTTTCTATAAAACTGAGCTAACCCATGAAATCTCCTTACCTATGTCCCCGTGGTTGGTGTTGGCCAATTAAAGATAGCCTCCACCTTTCTTGAAGATATTTCTTGAAGAACTAACACTTCTCTAGATTGATGGACAACTTCTCCTTCTGCAACCTTTTGAGTACAATCTCCAAGTGTTCCAAGCATTCCAAGCGTTCCTCTGCTATTTTTTCTGAAGATGAGTATATCATCTAGATACACCACAAAAAATCTTCCAATTTAATCCTTAATCACCTCATTCATGAGCCTCATGAATTTGCTAGGGGCATTTGAAAGCTCAGATGGCATAACTCTCCACTCATACAACCCTTCAATGGTTTTAAAAGTTGTATTTCATTCATCCCCATATTTTATTCTAATCTGGTGGTATCCACTTTTGAGATCCAAATTAATGAAATACTTGGTTCCTCCAAGACAGTCCATCAAATCTTCAATTCTAGGCATAGGGAATCTGTATCTAATAGTAATTATATTGATATCCCTAGAGTCAGTGCAAAGTCTCCACTTAGCACCTTTCTTGAATTCCAAGACTACAGGTATGACACATGGACTAATGCACTTGTCTAGCCACTTCTTGATTTTTTTCTGATGTGAGCTTGTAGGCTTCTTTATTGGGCAATGAAGCACCTGGTATGAAGTCTATCTGGTGAGTGATAGTCCTTTTAGGAGGTAATGTTTCTGGTGTTCCATCACTGATTATGTCCTTGAACTTTCCAAGTAAGTTTTGGACTTCCTCTAGTATAGGTGCTTGAGTAACCTTTTCTTCTTCCTTGGGTACCACAACTATAGCATGGCCTTTACCTCCTTGTTGTAGAGTATTAAGAAACTCTTTTTCACTGCTTAGTAACACACTAGGGGTCTTTGACTATGTTTCTTCTTCATTTAACAATGATTGTATCTTGAATGTCCTACCATCCTTCTGTTAGAAAAACTGAGAGGGGGGGGTGAATCAGTGTTTGTCAATTATCTTTATTTCAGCAACTTGATACTTAAAGCAATTAGATAACAAAATGAAACATAACACCATAACACATAACACAAGATATGTTTACGGGGAAACCTTGATCAGAGGAAAACCCTGGTGGGAGTTAGTACCCACAAATGATTGTACTAGTGTTGCAAAATTGTTAAGGTTCCTTTGCCCTGTTAGGAGTAGTCTTTACAATGCAAGTGCAATGACCCTATTAGGAGTCTTTACAAAACCTTGTTAAAGGTGAATGGTTCACTGCCTGAGCTCACTGCCCATTAGAAGGCTACAACCTTCAGGTAATAGATATACACTATATCAAAAAGATGAACTATTGTAATGATACTGTTGTCTGATCAATTCCTTTTATGTGTTGATGCTTTAGTCTCTTGAAGAATTCTACTTCATACTAATTTTCTTATCTTGATCTTTTGAATATATTCTCTGCATATTTTCCACACTTCTTCTAAGTACAAAATTGCATGTCAAGTATATATACATGATTGAATAGATGCGACCAAAAACAAGACCTTAGTCGGCCCAAAACAACATACACAATGCTTCCAAACAACTTGGCTTAAGAATTTTTACATGAGTGTTAAAGACAGAATAACAATCATATTACAATAGGCGCATGGCCATTACAAAATAAAATATTATACGCTAATCCAAAATCTGAGGTCCGTTTCATACTCTATTTTCTGAAATGCTAGTGGCACTTAATCTTGCTGTAACTTCTCCATACTTTCATACCGTACCATGCATGTATAGACTAAGCTTAATGATATATCATAAAGCTTAAGTCTGGAGGTGCATAGTCTAATTCGATCGTATGCTCTGATCAACTACATATCTATGTTCTATTCTTTCTTCTATACTTAGCCAATTTGATCTTCAAAGTTTACTTGTCAAAACTTTATATGACTTTGTTGCCATAATGAAAACACAAAATTAGTCATGTACACCTTAAATGTCAACTTTCCAACAATCTCCCCCTTTTTCATTAATGGCAACAAAGGAATGTGGCCAAGTTACTTAAACTTTGTTTTAACAACAAAAACTGTAAGTTTGTTGTACATCATAACTTCGGCTATAAATATCATACTCATTTATATACACTACTCCCCCTTTGACATTAAATACAAAGGTGCCAGAAATGAAAGACCTAAGTACTTACTCTGAGTACACATCTAGGTAAGCAATCTGAAGATTTTTTATCTCTTGCTGCCAGAATGACTTGAGTACATCAATAGTCTGAAGATGAGCGCATAATGCATATGTGAGATTCTCCATTTTTGTCAGATCCATGCAGGGGCCATTATCATATGTGAAAATGGTTGTATCTATCTATTTGATGTTCTCATTCAATATAGCTAAGGAGGGCACAAGTGCATTTCTCAATTGGGTCTGCCTGGTCCTTATCTTGTCGATCTCTATCTTGGCTTTTTCAATCTTTTCTATCTTCCCTTGGTAGATGTTGTTGCACATGTTGATATCTTGGGAGGATGTTTCAACTAATTTCCTATTGTTTTCAACCAAGATATATTCTTCTTCAATCTTCTTAATGTGCTCAGAAGTGAATTTTCCCCTGTCCATAGAATTTGCTATCACCTTCCTACCTTTTGCTGTTAACTCTTTCAGAATTGAGTGACCAATCTTCAATGAGTTTAGATCTAATTGGAAGTTATTTATCAGTTCATCTAATTGTTCCTTTTTTTACTTCTCCTCTGTAGTTTTAGTAGCTGAGTCTACTAAACTTGTGAAATTTGTTTTGAAGCAAGTTAGGATGTTGTCAACATCATCCACTGACTGAATATTTGCCAGTTTCTTCTCTGTTGGCACTAGATTATTCAAAATGTTTACTGACTCCAGAAAGAGAGGGTTTCTCATAAATTGTTTTTATTTGGATTTCTCCATGGCTAATACACTGATTTTAATCAGGTCTTCTTCTCCCCATGCATCTAGGTTTGCTGAATTAGGGGTTAAGCTTGATAATAATGATACTGATGGTATGATAGATGGAGTGATAAAAACATTTTGACTATCCATATATTCAATTTTCATTGGGATCTCCATAGAGGGTGGTTCATTAGGTTCATCCTTTCTCTCTTCATCTTGTCCTATTGTTTCTCCTGTAGGAACTTGTTCTTGCTACAAAGAAGTATTATCAATTCATACCTTCTGAGCTTCTTCAGTACTTACAAATGCTTCCTCAAACTTATTTAAGTCATTTTCTGAGGCTGACATGGTGATCTCAACATCATTTATCACAATGGTTTCATCTGAGTCTTTGACTTTGTCATAGGGTGATGGAACTTTGGGCGCTGAATCCTGTGGACCATAGGCACATTGAGAATCTCAGGTTCTTTTACTTGTTTTGGAGTCACTTTAGTTGTAGGAGCCATTGATGGATACATGTGTCTGTCCAAAAACACTTTCTTGAATGCTCTTTCAGTCTCTTTTCCAACCAACTCATACTCTTTGTTCATGATGTGAAGAGTCCTTGTTTTGGTTCTTAGATGAGGTTTTACCAAATCTAACAATATTGCCTTCTCATCATGTGAGAAAATAGGGAGAAGACTGTCTAATGTTTCTTCTCTAATACTCATATATTCTTTAATTGCTTGCCTTTTCAATAGGTCTAGTATATTCCATACTTTGTCTAGAATGACTGTCTTGAGTTCTAAAACTATCCTTTTAAACTTGATTATATGAGAGATAATCATAGAATGTGTTTCTGATTTATCTATCTCTTGGTACTTGTCATAGGCATCTATAATTGAATCTAGTCTTCCTTCATTAATGATTCTATTCCTTAAGACTTCAAGACTAGGTCTGAATCCTACCTCAGGAGGGGCTTGAGTATTCTTTACTTTGATATGTGTTGTTCTTGAAGATGGGTGACTTGTGGGAACTTTCTTCCTTCTTCTAGTCAATTTTCTTGGTACCAAAGGTGGAGAGGATTCTAGGTCAATAGTAGTTGAGGGCGCAGATGTACCTTCATTAGACTTCTTCTTTCTCTTCTTGTGGATATCATTTGATTTCTCTATCTTGACTTCTGCAGGTGCTTTATTAATCACTCTATCAATCTTAGCTTCCCTAGCTTTATCTAGGTCTTCTTGTGTGACCCCATGAACTTTTAGGATGTTAGATGTAATCCTTGATGCCTTCCTCTTATTATCTGCACTGTATAAGACAAAATCAAATTGATTTGTCTTCTCTCTGTATGTGCCCCATCTTGGCTCTTTTGGATCTTTAGGCATAGACAAAAGAACTTGTGCATATCCTTCCAACACGTGTTCTTCAACTTCATAACCAAGTGGGTGAATCCATTTGGTTCTTGGCTCAACTGCTTCCACACAAGTATAGTCAGTTTCCACCATGAAGCATATGGTGTCCTTGTATTTCTCAACTATCTTCTTAGGTATTCTAAACCTCTTCTGCATCTTGATCCTAAATGTCTTGATCTCCATATTCATAGAGTCCTTTACACTGCTTTCTGATGTAGCTTTTAATGAAATTTGTAACATAGTAGGTTTTCTCCTGTCTAGGTAAAGATCATAGACTTTACCAACAATGTGGAAGTATAGGTAAATAATCAAAGAGCCAAATCTGAATATTTTTCTCCTATCATGCTTGATAGTTCTAATGTTCTCAATTAGTTGTGCGCGCAATATCTCACAGAGACTATATTGTGTGTTATCTCTTGTCATCCTTATTGCTGCCAGAACTGTAGCTGCGGATACACTATTCAGTCTGCTTGCATGCTGAAACTCGTAACCAAGTATCATGGTGATAAGTTTGATGTATTTTTCCACAATGGGATCAACAATCATCCAACACCTATCTCTTCTAGATAAGCAAGCCTGCTCAACCTATTTCTTTACATCCTTTCGAGTAGGAAGAACAGGTCCAACCTTGGAGAGTCCAATCATCTCATGAATGAGGTCAGCAGTAATGTAGATAGGAACTTCACCAATCCAATACAGATCATAATGAATCCTATTGAGTAAAATTTTAACCCATTCTAATTCATAGAAGTCGTGTGCATTTGTATACTAAAAAATAGGGTTATCAGTGAGATGTGAGTATTCATCCTTGAATGAGTAATCTGGTTTCATCATTGATGCCATGAGTGTTGTTATGCTATTGTCACCAACAGACTCCTTCTTACAATAAATGTAAGTGCGAATGTCTTATACATGTACGACTCCTAACAGAGTCTTGGAGAATGCCCCATTCTACATCATCTAGCATAGACTTGAATGGATGCTTTTTAAACACATATATCTTTTTCTCAGAGACAAACACTGTAGGTGTAGCCATTACTTACTTGTAACTTTCTTAATTAGGGTTTCATATAGATTTTGAATCGACGCATCCACTAGGGTTCCATTTCAACTTTGATTCTCCTTGCTAACCAACCAACGATTATCTTTTAATGCTTTGATGCTAAATTCTCTTGTGCTCTCCAAATGCTTTGATCTCAAATGTAAAAGTGAGGATAAAATATCTTTCATTGACTTATAAAGAGTTTCTACATTTAATGCTTGATGTCATAATGTTGTTTACACTGAGAATTTAAATCTTTGTTCTTGTTGAAGTACAAGCTATGCATCCATACATACTATCTCAACTTGTGACCAAATACATGAATCCATAGGCGCATACTCAGAGGTGAGTATACCATCCACGCAAGGGTTCAGAGCTTGAATAGCTCCCCCTATGACCATGAGGGTCATCTGACCAAAAGTAGAAGTTGCATCCACTATGGATGCATCTTCTACCTTGTTAACATTATCATCTATCTTTACTTCAACCCATATTTTACCTAGACCTTCTGTAGCTTTTACAAACTTGACTTCTCCAGATTCTTCAAAGAATGATCCTTTAGGCTTTTCTTGTCTTTGTGTTCTTGATCTACAAAACCTTGAGATATGTCCATCTTTGTTACATGAGTGACAAATTATTGGAGGTCTATTGATATTGTTTACCATACTACACTACTTGGCTGTGTGTCCATTATAATTACATATTTGATATGTAATTTTCTGATAGTTTCTCTGAGGTTGATTTCTCTGATTGTATTGAGTCAGGTTTCTTTAGTTTTGCAATGATTGATTTCTCTGACTAGTTCTGCAATGTATATCCCTATGACCAAATTTATTACAGGAGTAACAATAGCCATTAAAGGGTCTTACCTCTTTACAATCTCTTTCCAAATGTCCATGCTTGTTACAGGCATAACAAGTTCTGTTAACTGTCTTGTGTTCATCTTTAGATGATTCTGCTCTAGCTTCTATGAGATTCTCAATAACCTTTTCTTCTATAGATTTTTCTTGTACTTTCTTACTTTCTTGTATTGTATTGGTTTCACTTTGTGCTACACTATATCCAACACCAACAGTATCTCCTCTTAATTTTTTTGCATAGAGTTGTGATTGAATTAGATCAGAACTTGTGTGTAGTTTTTCAATATGATTCTTTGCTTCTGTCAATTCAGATTATATCTTTTTCTTGATATTTTCTAACTTCAAGATCTTCATATTTGCTTGCATAAGTTCTTTATTTAGTTTCTTACTTTTTTGGGTCTTTTCTTCAATAGCTATTAGGCTATTTGTAAGCTTTTCCTTCAGATCTTCAATCTTGTCCTTCAGAGACATGTTTTCTTCATTTATCTTTTTTACCATTTTTCCTAAATCATTTGTAGAGCGATCTTTCAAATCTTTTCTTAATTTTTTGATAAACACTTGGGAGCCATCAAATTTTAGTTTAAGTTCTTCATTTT
Organism: Thuja plicata; assembly: GCA_018584345.1. NCBI lineage: Eukaryota > Viridiplantae > Streptophyta > Pinopsida > Cupressales > Cupressaceae > Thuja > Thuja plicata. The sequence continues at coordinate 3,386,803 of MU223774.1, read as the reverse complement.
CTTTTTTAGATCTGTCAAGATCATCAAGGGCTGCTTCAAGATTCTTCTTCAAATGTTTCTCCTTTGATGAATCCATGATCTCCTCAAGTGGTTAAACTTTCTTTCAGAGGACCAGAGCTCTAATACCAATTGTTAGAAACACTGAGAGGGGAGGGCGGGGTGAGTCAGTGTTTGTCAATTATCTTTGTTTCAGCAACTTGAAACTTAAAGCAATTAGATAACAAAAAGAAACATAACACCATAACACATAACACAAGATATGTTTATGAGGAAACCTTGATCAGAGGAAAAACCCAGTGGGAGTTAGTACCCACAAATGATTGTACTAGTCTTATGAACTTGTTAAGGTTCCTTTCCCCTATTAGGAGCAGTCTTTACAATGCAAGTACAATGACCCTATTAGGAGTCTTTACAAAACCCTGTTAAAGGTGAATGGCTCACTGCCTGAGCTCACTACCCAATAGGATGAAGGCTACAACCTTCAGGTAATAGATATACACTATATCAAAAAGATGAACTGCTATAATGACACTATTGTCTGATCAGTTCCTTCTATGTGTTGATGCTTTAGTCTCTTGAAGAATTCTACTTCATACTGATTTTCTTATCTTGATCTTCTGAATATGTTCTCTACATATTTTACACACTTCTTCTAAGTACAAAATTGCATGTCAAGTATATATACATGCCTGAATAGATGCGACAAAAAACAAGACCTTATTCGGCCCAAAACAACATACACAACGCTTCCAAACAATTTGGCTTAAGCGTGTTTCCATGAGTGTTAAAGACACAATTACAATCATATTAAAATAGGTGTATGGCCATTAAAAAATAAAATATTATACGCTAATCCAAAATCTGAGGTTGGCTTCATACTCTATTTTCTGAACTGCTAGTGGCACTTAATCTTGCTATAACTTCTCTGTACTGTCACACCGTACCATGCATGTATAGACTAAGCTTAATGATATATCATAAAGCTTGAGTATGGAGACACATAGTATAATTCAATCATACGCATGTGCGCTGGTGCTCTAATCAACTGCATATCTCTGTTCTATTCTATCTTCTATACTTAGCCAATTTGTTCTTCAAAGTTTACTTGTCAAAACTTTACATGACTTTGTTTTCATAATGACAACACAAAATTAGTCATGTAAACCTTGAATGTCAACTTGCCAACACCTTCTTGAATGAGATGGTGTTCTCTTTCCCATCATATATGGATTCTCTATCATATTTCTATGGCCTTTGGAATAGGAGATGACATGCATCGATAGGAAACACATCACAAATCAACTTGTCTTTGTATCCTCCAATGGATAACTCAACCAATGTTTTTTCATTTACAAGGAAACTTTGCCCTTTATTCAACCATGCCACCTTATATGGATTAGTATGGGGTATCTTTTCCAATTTAAGATTCTTCACTACCTCTTCTGAGATTATATTATCTATGGAACCATAATCCACAATAACCTTGCACACTTTACCAAGTATTTTGCACCTTATCCTAAATAAGGCTCTCCTTTTCTTTGGTTCTTCTTTGACTAGTTGTCTGATTAGAACTCTCCTAAACATAAGATTTTCCCCCATTTTTGATTCTATATTTATAATCTTTGGTGACCTGACACTTGATGTGTCTTCTTGACCTAAGTTATTCTCTTGTCATTGTTTGAAGAGGTTTCTTTCTCCGGGCACCTATAGGCAGGATGACCCACTTGTCCACAATTATAACATTTCATGCTAGCAAAGTAAGAGTTACTTCTACTTGCACCTCTTCCTCTATTAGAACCCCCTTGAGTTCTCCTACCTCTTCCATAGCCTCCTCTAGATTTTATTTCACTTGAACCATGCTCTCCAAGTTTAGACTCTCCCTGGCTTTTTTGCTCAGTCCCTCTACCTTGGTATCCACCTCTGTGACCTCTCTAGTCTCTTCTTCCTCTACCCTTGGAAGTTTGATCTTGTTTCCTCCTACTCTTATCTTCAATATTATAGCCAATTGATAACATTGGTGTACTATTTTGGGACTTAGAAGAGTCATCTCTTCTTGAATACCCCATTTTAGGCCATTTAGATATCTAGCCACCTTAAGGCTCTCATCTTATAACACATTTGATCTCATACAAAACTTTTGAAATTCCTCAGTGTAGGAATTCACATCAAGATCCTTCCGTCTTAAGCTCTGTCTCTTCTTGTGTAATTGGATTTCATAATCATCTGGCATGTATGCCTCTTTCTCTTTGACAACCATTCCTTTCCAAGTGGAAATTGGTTTCTTACCTTCTATTTCCCTTTCTACCTGAATGAACTTCCACCATGTAAATGCAGTGCCTCTAAGTATTGAATTTTCCACCTTGACCTTCTGAGCTTCTGCAACTCCATAATATTCAAAGTGATTCTCCATGCCTTCTATCCAGTCCATGACTAGATCTGCCTTCATCTTCCCACTGAACAGTGGTATACCTTCAAGAAATTTTCCACTCATGGCTTTCAAAGCCTTCAAGAAAGGTTCTTCCTTCAACAAAGGGTCAGGTTCAGGGACTTTATCCTCTTCTGCAACCTCTTTACCCTTATCTTCTTTCCCTTCTTAGAACTGATCACTGACTTCATCAGTCTTGGTCTACACTTCACTCAATGCTTGTTCATCTTGGGTTATTCTTTCCCTTAATAGCTTATTGTCTTCCTCCTGGTTATCGACCTTATTGGAAAATTCTACATTAGTCACCATGATTGTGGACCCACTGGACTCACAATCTGACATGCACTATGCAATCCCAAATCTTTTGGGGGCTCTGATACCAATCTATTAGGGAGGTTGGATAAATCAATCATTGATTCATTCTCCTAGTCTTCACAAGAGAATTTTAGGGTGTCTTCATCACACTCCTTGGCACCTATAGGACCCTCAACATATTTTTATCCCCTATTCACTCTTGCCAACCCAACTAACAAGAAAGATCTAGTCAACCAAGTCTACACTTGGTGCATTCTAGCTTTACAAGCTCTTACCTTTACACAAACTTAAAGCCTTTCAACCTCTATATGCATAAGTTAATATTTCATAGGTGTGAATATGTCTTGAAATATGTTAAATCACTCAACTACGGGTGTTAGAATTCCCACCTAGTTCAACCATACAGTCAATTTCTTCAATCTTTCCAAAAAAAGGCCTAGTATGCTAGTAGCCCTATTAGGTAGTCTACTCTAAGAAAATAGGGATTTTCTCCCAACCCTTCCAAAGGAACCCTGCAACTTTCCTTGGGATTCTTGGAAAATTTACCAACCCCTCAAGTATTTTTGGCTTCTTGGAGTCACCACCTTCTGTATAGTACCCTAACTCAAAATGAGTGATTTTAGGGGTTTTTGAGGTCTTCACTGGCTCCTGACCAAGATGGAATCAATTAGACCATAATTTGGATTGGTATGACTCTCTACTTCTTACCAAAGATTTGCAAGACTCCTAAGTTCAATCTCCAAAAGGAAATGTTTCTCTATCTATCCACCTCTACAAGTTGTGCTCTCTGCAACTTCGTCTTCCCTAGCCGGACTCACCACTGGCTCGCCTAGGGAAAGAAATTAAAATTAACTCCTCTCCATTTGATGGCCCAATCTCCTACACAATATATTTATATGGATTCTAATCACTATTCCCAAGGGGCCTTACAGAATGGGCATTGGGAAAGTGAGTTAGAACTCCATCTTTGCACACTGCCTGGATTGAACCAGTGACAGTGCCAAACCAAACTTATTTACAAAAAGAACAAAAAACAAAGAAAAAGACATATCTAATGGCACATATAATTAAGGAAACACCTACTTTAAGCCATGCATGAGTTATAGTGAAATATTTTAATCCATTAACTACCTATTGTCATAAAATAACTGAAAATTGCACACAAAATCTTGATTTCTCCAAATCACTGCCCGTACAAAGGGTGTCCAACCTTGCATCTTGGTCAATGCATGTATTATGTAGGGTGGTTAGGTAGTTAGTTTCCTCTTAGAAATATTTTTCATTGGGTTGTAAAAACTTGACAATGTTGTCTGAGCAACATTTCAAAGTTGCAAAGTTGCAAAATGCAACTTTTACATCTTTTTGACAATTTCTTGCAAAACCAACTAAATGAGTTTCAGTGCTCACCAAACCTTACCAAAGAACCTAACCATGGTTGAAACATGGTTCTAAACTATTCTAGACCCTACTAAAATCATGTTTACATCATCATCCTACTTATGCAAACCAAGAGGCTTTACAACCTTCTAGCCCCTAATTGCAACTTACAAAAAGGTCCTAAGACTCTATAGACCAAACCCTATTGTACTCTCTACCATGATCAACATGAACTTAAGGAAAACATACCAAAATGCCTCAAAGGCTTACACACAACAAAAATTAACTTGGATTGTTTAAACAACCCATGGGTGCTCCTACACCAGTTTCCTAAACCTATGAAGTGTTAAGCAAAAGATGTTGATCAGTCATAAGGAAGATGACAGAGGGAGCATACAATTCAGAAATCCTGACACTGAGATATCTACATGATGAAGAAGTATGTCTTTGGCATTATTGTCAAAGAGGGAAATATACTATTAGTGAAATCAGTAAGGAAACAAAGAGGGAGATATACCATTGAGGGAGATAAGCTACAAAGAGAAATCTATCCTAGAGGGATAATTATTTGTATTGGAGAGAATGAGAATGAAGCTAAGGACATTAATGAAAATATGTTTACAAAACATACTTTTTGGATTGTTTGGGAACCTTGCATATGTAGTTTTTTTTTATGTATTTTCCATCAATGCCAAAGAGGGAGATTGTTGGAAGCTAAAATTTAAACAATTGTTATATCCCCATTGATGTCAAACCTTAACTAGTAAGGCAGTTGCTATCTTGTAAAGTGCCATATCAATTGATTGATGAAGAAGATTTGTAAAGGAGAGATAAAAAGAAGACCTTGTGAAATGGTTGAGTTATGTGAAACTACAATGAGTACTTGATGAGATCACACCTTGACACGGTAATATATTGTTTATCTTAAGTCTAAGTAAAGTTTGGATTACTACAAGATTAGTCTTGACCGAGTTACAGAGCAGAAGTTTAAGGAACTTAAGTTTGCGCCAAGTGATACGAGTGTTGATCAAGTGCCAGTATATGTCGAGGATATTTAGTGTCGAGCAAGCATTAGTATTTTCTGAGTGTAAGTAAATTACTGAGTTATCTAGTGATGACCGAGTGTCAAGTATTTTGACAGTTTGAGAGATATTTGAGATCCCAGTCGACATAGTTGATTTTCTTGGGATATGTGAAGCATATTTAAGATAAGGATAATTATTGTGGAGAATTAAATGAGAATTTAATTTATGTTTAACCATTTTTATATATGGATTCAAGGAGTTTTAGGATGTATTCTACAATGTAGATGGCAACAAAATGCTGGAAGGATTCATTTTATCTGACCAAACCCTAAGATCTACGGTGATGATTAAGTGGTAATAGATCGAGCTACCTGATTAGAGAGGTATAAGATTAACCTAATTGCAAGTTATGTGTGTGTGGTATAAGGTTAATTTAGTTGATTGGAAAAATCTAAGAAGAAAGAAGAAAAGGCTGAAGAGAGCACTACACGACTGCACAGTGGTGATGGCTTGAAGGATTTCCAAGCAGATCTTAATGATAGAGATGACAATGAAGGCCAGTCAGTGCATTAGCATTTGAGCTATAATTGGATATCTATTTCCAACGTGATTTGTATGTTTCAGATCACAATTTGTTGTTACTTTCTAACCATTGTATCAGTTGCAAAATCCTTTTAAACAAGGTTGACCTAACAGTCATATTGTTAAATCCTTTTATCAAGGTGACATTATAATGGAATGATCTAAGCCCTCTAACAAGGCTATCTTTTAACAGAGTGATTAAATCCTTTAACCGGTTCACATTTAACAGTATGTATTGTATCTTTTATCGGTTTGGTTTTTCACATAGCTCACTTTAGAAGAGTGAAAAATTGGTAGCATGTTACTGGTGGTTTTTCCCATATTGGGTTTCCATGTTAATTCCTGGTGTCATACTTGTGTGAATGTTATTTGATGTGTTGTATTTTTAAGAGTTTTATATTCTACAAGTTGATTACATTAGGGTAGGAAACTACAAGTTTATATTATCGATTATATGCTATAGTGACCGAGTGGATTACTTAGTGGATCTGATTTGGTTGAAGTGTTTGAAAGTTCAATTGGTACTTCTAGACCTAGGATAACTGAGTCACCCCCCTCTTAGTTATTCTGAATCATTGTAACAAGTTTTTGAACAAAAAATAACTAAATTTAATTTAGTGGGTTCTTCTATAAAGTGTTTGAATAAAATTAGTCCTCACTAAATTTCAAATTCCAAAAGGTAAGGATAAAATTTATAACAGCTATATTTCTACTAGTTCATTCTTGTAGGATAGGTTCCGGTCTAGGTGTTAGTTCACTTCCATGGACTTAGACTATACCCAAAGTAGAATGTTTAAGCACTTTCAATGTTATTAGATATTTTCCTTATCAAACCATAAAATTTTAATATTCCGATAATTAATTTATGAATTCTTTAACATCCATATTTTATCTCCAAAATCTAACTAAACTTAATTCTAAATTTATTTAATATTTGATTGTTTTTAATCTTCATTTATATATCTAAATTAGTTAATTTTTGAAATGAATTTTGAACATCTTAATTTAACCCCTATAATATTTTGAAGATGTTTTAGGCACTCCATTTGTACTATCTGTATAAGGCTCAATTATTACTTAGTCAATTTTTATTAAGAGTTCTAGACATGTTTTTAATTGATGCTTTCAATTTATTTACTTGTATAAATGTATATATAATTCTTTATAACTTTTCTTCACTAGTAGTTTATCCATGCATGGTGATGATCCATGTCCAATTTACGATGTGAATAAATATTAGAAGAATGTCGTGTAGGGGAGTGTACCTTGACACTGGAGGAGAAATCAACTAGCAACAAATATGTGCAAGATTGGACTTGGAAAAGGTATAGTACACATTTTGAGATAAATAACATCATTATCAGGTGAGAAACCTTTTAGTTATACACTTTGTCTTTTTCTACCAAATAAATATAATGTTGATGCTCACTCTTTTCTTTTTAACTGTTGTAGTGATCAATGGAAGGATTTTGTAGTCATTACCTACATACTTGGATTAATTTTGTTTGTATATCTAGGGATTATTGTATTGATAAAAGACAAGTGAGATACATTTTAGTTGAATGTTGTTTTATTTCACTTTAAAATGAATATATAATGATAACGCTAACTCTTTATTTTAACTAATAGTGGCAAGTTAAGCAATACATCTTCCGATGAATTGACCATCTTATTAGTGTCTCTCCTATTACTAATAATGATCTTAAGGTGAGATACATTTTCTATTGAATGTTGTTGTCTTTCTCTACCAAATGAATCTAATTTTAATACCCACTCTTTATTTTAATTAACAATTTTGGATTAAGGGAGATATATTTAATTCATCATCATAACATGTGTCAAAGTGCTTATGATAAACATTTGTACATCGACAAATGTCAACTTCAAGACAATTAGGTGAGATGAATTTTAGTTGAACATTGTTATCTTTCCCTACTAAATGAATCTTTTGTTAATGCTTTCTCTTTATTTTAAATAATAGTGACCACTTACAAAAGAGTTATTGGGTTAAAATGACAAAATTTCTCCACATGGTATGTATGTATGTATGTATATATATAGGAAAGGAAATGTCCTTTTATAGTCCACGACACTAGCCATTTATGTTTGGGTCTACATATGGTGATAGGGATATGAGACTACCTCATACTCCTTGCGGGAGGCACCTAATTGTGCTACAAATGAGGCTTACAAACCCTACCGGCCCCCTTGTAAGATTTTAACTTGTGACCTCTGTTTCAAAAGTACAAGTCCTCTACCACTAAGCCAACTCAGGCTATACCTATGTATGTATGTATGTATGTATGTATGTATATGAATATATTAATGTGTTCGTATGTGTATACACATATACATATACATTGTTAGGATTTCCATCCTATACCCAGGAGCCAGTCTATAGACATCCTCTAGAAGAGAGATAATCAACACAAGATTGTATTGAGATGAGGCAATGAGGTGATTACAAAGGAATAAAGGCTCTACTTAAATAAGCAAGAGTAGATAGGTAGAGTATACAATGTTGAGACAAGTGTTTCAACTTGAAGGAACTAGAGTTCTAATAGAACTCAACAATATCCTCATGGAGAAAGTAGAGTTCAAATATGACTCTACAATATCCATCTACCTAATTAATGTTGTTGACCTTATTAAACTTAACTAAAGAGTAAACACAATGACTATTTACTCCAACACCCCCCATTAAGCGCAACTTAGGGACTACAACAATGTAGTGGATATGCTTTATAGGTCCCAACAACAAAGGCCATGTTAGGTACTCATGTACAACTACAATGCACAAAATCTCATAACCAGAGAAAAGGAGAAAACCCAGCGGGATAAAACTTCTCTCCAAAAGAGAGAACATGAAGGTTTGAGAAGCCTTCAAAAAGATGTTATGAAATCATGAACATGAACATCAATGAAGCATGAAGAATCTATAAACAAATGTCAATGAGTGATATGGTGCAAAATATGATGATACTCATCTGAAAGGATGGTGATGAAAAAGACAACAATCTGTATGAGTGCTCCAAATAGCACTTCTTGAACATTGATCAGATGAAAATAATGGCAATAGCATTTATCGATCGAAGATACAGATGACACATGAATTTGCATGAGTGACCTTCACAACACAACCAATGATGTTTTTTTAGTGATATCATTTGCACTTCTTAACATGTTGAAAATGCAAGTGCAATTGTCTAAAAAGAATACAAGAGTGTCGCAACACACTTCAAGCGAATCCAAGGAAGCTTCCACAAAAGGGAATGCAAGAGTGTCTCAATGCATTTCAAGCGGAACCAAGGAACCATTAGCGCCTCTCAAATGCACTTCCCACTTGTGAAGCACCAGTGGCTCTATGTGACCTGAAAAGGCACTGATGGCTACAAAAAAAACAAGTGCGGCTACCATGAGCTATAAACAACAAAAAATGAGGGTTGTCATGAGCTCAAGTTAAAGAAAACACCAATGCTTCATCATACAAGCAAAGGTATAAGCATATGAACCGTTGATCGAAATTTACGGGCACTATCATGAACAGATCAGCCGAGCAAATCTATATGCACGGGATAATAGGCCACGAGCCTTACATGACCCACAATAACAAGGAGTTCATGATCCCTTAAACTAATGGTCTCATGAACGTCATTAAAATCTTCAAATCAAATCATAAGCGTAAGCAAAGCACAGATGATTCCCTTGCAGTACCTTCACGCAAGCACAGCAATCCTTTAGCCGCCTGCAAGGAGGGATATGTGGTCCAAGAATAACGGATAGTCTAAAAAATAACCACCATTAATGCAAACTTCCCTCAACAAGAAATCATGTGGCTACCAAGTAAAGGTTTCAATAAATGGTTCCATCTAGCAACTACTAAAGGTCCAAAAGTAATATGCAGTCTACAAATCTACCAGCTCGTTTGGTCCCAAAAGTATGAAAGCACAGAGTATTAATAATGAGGAACCCGCAAATCTAACAAGATTAGAAGAAATACGTAGGTGGGGTATGGTACTAAAGTCTCAAGTACTCACTATCCGACTGTTTTGCACGGGCCCACGGACATTATGCAGCCAACTAATGCTCCGTTGAATTAGAGAAATGACGACAATCACTCGCCAAAGGCTTTTCAGAGAAATCCACGCAGGTAAATGAAATCACCAAATGCAAAACGGCAGGACAAAATACTGATCTCACCAACAGAAATCATATATGAAGTATGAAGCGCCCGCTAATCCAGTAATGGAAGTTGATCTGATAGAATTTGTCGATGACGTGAGTATTGTGGATAAGGGCCAGGTGGAGGTAGATCCGCCAGGGACAGGTGCCCTTCGAACAATCAAATGCGATGCAAAGTGAAGGCTAGCATGATAATACACCTCCCAATAATAAAGTGGTTGACGATAAAGTTTGAAATACGAGCCAAAGATATCATTGAATAATGAGCATCATCTACTGTTGAAAAGATGTGAGAGTAGGGTTCGGTCAGCCAAGTGTCCACCCAAATGTGAAATGCAGTGAAAAATCACAAGCGCGACAAGAGATAGCAGGGAATGGACAGAACATTGGAGACACCGTACAGGCTAGCTCTGCCAAACTCTCCACAAGACGGTCGATTTGCACTTTCAAAAGACTCAAATAGCTTTCTGAAGTGCGCAGTCTGCCAATTGCGGAAGCAGAGGCAGAAAGAAATGGCGGACACAAATAAAGAAACCCGCGAAACTACGCACAAATCATCAATAAACAGAAACCAATTGCAATAATTTGCCGAACGGCTATGCAGCCGACAAATCCCACCTAAATTGACAATTTAATTGTATTTATTAATTAAATTGATAACAAGAAACAACTGTTACATGAATTTAAATATAATTAATAAATGCAATTAAATTGTCAAATCAAGTGGGATTTGTGGGCTGCCTAGATAATATTTTGTGGTTTGACCATTTGATTTCAGATATCCAAATCATTTGGCCAGCAACTTCAGACTTTTTTAATGCTGTATTTGCTTTGCATTGGAAATCCTTTCTTAGTGCGCAATCTATAAGCAAGGCACATTTCTCTGTGGTAGCTCCATCGAGAGCTCGTTGATTCAACTTGTGCGGCTGTGTCTATGCAGCCACATATTTGCACCTTAGTAAACAAAATATGTTGTTAACAAAATGTGTTAGCAACATGTGTGTTAGTCTATTGTATTAACGTGTGTTAGTAATTTGTAAACAATTACAATGGACTAACATACATGTCGCTAACACATTTTGTTAACAACATATTGTGTTTACTAAAGTGCAAATATGTGACTGCATAGACACAACCCAACTGTGCCCACGTAGAGTTCTGACGCAATGTTCCTTTTTCGGTTTCTAGGTATATGTGCCTATCACCACAATTTTAATGCATCATATAATGTAATAATGGTGAAATGATGATTTCTAGGTATATGTGCCTATCACTGCGATTTTCTTTAATAATGAAAAGTTCACCACAATTTTATAGAATTTTCATACGATTGAAAAAATATCACTAGTACAAACTAATATTTTTTCCTTTCAAATTAAATAATTCACCAACAATATTAATTTTTCCCCCAAAAATAATGGAGGATTCGCCATGATTTTGCACCTTTTCTCAGGAGGGGGTTTCGTAAAGATATCCCTGGATGTGTCTGTTGTGCGAGCCTTTGTGCGTCCTGGGCAAGGGCTTGCTCTTTCCTCTCTCGACAACTTGTTCTCTATTTCGTGTGGCTGTGTTGTTTTTTAGTTTTCTTGGGGGTTTTATGTTTTGGGTCTTTAGGCTTTATTGTTGTGGTTGTTGGTGTTTTGCATTTCCCCATACCCTCCTTGTGAATCTTCAACATGTATGCAGTCATATCCTTGTTTGGTCCTTTAATCTGTTGGGCTACATCACCAACTTGGTCTAGTAGGGGTTTAGATTCATCAATTGTAGCTTCAGGAACAATGTCTTGGAAAATTTCCTTCACATTTTCTAATATGTTTACCTTCTTTTTCTTTGCCAATAACTTCTCTTGTTCAGCCTTTTGAGCTACTATCTCAACATATATAGCCAATCCTTTAGGCTTCATCACATTAGGGTCTCCCTTCGGTATGATGATAGGATTTATCAAATCAATAATTCTCTTCCTCTTTTTGTTCTTCTTCTTCTCAATCAACTTACTCTTGCCAGTAGAGTGTTTGGAATGTGATGCCTTAGTTGCACCTGGTGACTCGGTATGTGTACCGACTATGGTTTCTTCTGCTTTTACTTCGTCTTGGGGTTTCTCTTCTTTTTTCTCTTCATCGTTCTATTTCTCTTCAAGCTTCTCATTAAGATGTGATTCTTGCAGCATTTCACTTTTAGTGTCTTGTGTCTTCTGTACATTCTGACCATCGGTGTCGGTTAGGGGTTCCAACTCACTGTTCTTTTCTTGTTCGGTCTCGGTGGCCTTAGGTTCTTCAACCTTTTCCTTATTTGTATCTATAGGTGGCTCAGTTTTCACGTCAGGCGTGTCTTGTACAAACTCAGTACTGATATTATCATCAATTGTATAACTTTGTACTTGTGTCATGATTGGATCTTTGCTTGGAAAACGTGCATTGTCAACATCCATACACTCAGTATCATTCACTTGTGTGTCGATGACATCTTCATCTTTTGACAATTCTTTTGCATGATCTTCTTCCTCAAGTATATCTTCAATAATAATCTTTGCATTATTAGTAGTTAGATCAATAAGATCTATTTGGTTTGTGCTTTCCTTTACCTTATCAGTAGTGGCTGCATCTTGTTCCTTTTCTGCTTCTTGATACTTGGTATCATCTATGTGAAATATATTTTTCCATTTTGCAATTGTTTCCTTCTTTATAGATTGTATATCTCTATTCATTATCCTTAGGGCTCTTCCCTTCACTAAAAATTTGTTCGAATGCTTCATTAATGCTTCATGAATTTCAAATGGTGCAAGGTTGGGATTAGTATGTACTACAGACCTCTCTCGCATTTCCTTTTTTGCATTGATAGCATACTTCCATCTTGCATCAATTTTGTTGTATAGTTCCTCTGGTAACTTGTTTGCAAGTTCAATAGGTGTTAATTTGTATCTTAGCAAAGTCACCACAATAGCTTCTTCAATCTTCTTTTTATCTTCTTCATTCCTTTTCTCATATTTATATTTCCTCAAACCTCCAAAACCTCCTAATTTCTTTAGTCCTTCCAGAAAATCATCAAGAATTTGTGGAACACGTGAAAGGTATACAACTAGTATAGACTTGTTCTCCTCATCAGGCTCTATTCCACTTTCATTACCAAGTAGTAATTTTCTTCTTATTCATGCAGGTTGTTTCCTTCCTCTAGATCTTACATAAGTCTTTCCTCTCAGTTGTACTACCTCTACAACTTTCTTTTCTCTTGGTTGTACTGAAGATCTGGGGTTCCTTCCAATACCTCTTTTAATCGGTGAAGACAATTGTACATTTTGCTTGTCAATCACTGCAATGGCTTGTTCATTGTCAATGTCCTTATCCAATGTATCATCAACTTTAATAGTCTTTGATAAAACATCAATCATATTTCTTTCTTTCTTGATTGACCTAGGTGTACCATTATACCTTGTTTAATTTTATCTTTTACTTCCTCATAGGTGCCATACCTCTTTTCATTAGGATCAATTGGTTTAGCTAATAAAGCTTCTATATGTTTCAAAACAATATCAATATCCATCTCATATCCCATCAGTTGAATCCATTCAACTCTTGCTTCAATGGCCTTGATTATACAAACATTAGTATCTACCTCAAAAACATATATTATCCTAATATTTAGAAATTAGTTGAGGTGGAACTCTATATCTCTTATGCATTCTTGCTTGGAATTTCAAAAAGTAATCAGACATTATTTCATCAAAGTTGTCTCCTAGATTCTGTATATACTCATTTATTTGATAGATGACTGGCCTATCAGTTTTCCATACTATATCTCAAATAGAGGGAAATGAATTCTGGTAGTAAAACAAAATACATACCAATAATGATCCAAATTTCAAAGTTTTGGTCTTTTCCTTTCTTATTGTATTCATGTTATCGTGTATTTGCTTCAAAAAAACTTCACAAAGATCTATCCAGAGTCCTTTCTTCACTATCTTAAATGTCAGGTAAATGTATTGCATGAATTAATCCTTTTGTTTCCAGATGTGTGTGCTCATCCTTGACTTATCCATTCACGCACATCTTATTGAATGAAGCATCAATCTCTGCTTCACACAAATCTTTGATCTTGCAATGAATAAACATGTGGATGTCTTCAATCAAAAGTACTCACAGTGGGATTGAAGATAATGCTCTCTTCATATCTATCTTTGCGGCTATAGCTCAGGGAAACTTGTATTTAGGGTTCACCGGTTTGACATTCATTACTAGTACTAGTCTTTGCATCCTCAGTGCCAAGATTACTTCCAAACGTAACCTTTGAACAAACTAGTGCGTGCTTTATAAAACATGCATTCGCAAACACAACTCAGTATAAACAATTATCACAGAAATGTCTCGCAATGTTCTTGCAAAGATTCAAAAATACCTCCAAATTTCTTTGATTGCTTGACGGAATGATCGCTTTGTAGTGTGCTCAATTGCTCTTCAAAAATGTTAGGTTCAAATGAATAAAAAACTGACCTATTTATAGCTTTTCCTCGATTAGGGTTTCCAAAGGCTTTAATTATTTGCATGAAATGTGCTTGTCGAGACCCTTTTTACCTTCATACCAACAAAATAGTTTCTTTTCTTAACCAAATAAGCAAAATAACCAAACATTACAACTTTCAACCAAAATTTCACAACTTATCCAAATGCATCTTTGATATGATGATATGGATCTTAACTCTAATGCTTAAAAACTGTAATAAGAAATTTATAATAAGCATGCAGTTCCTACATACCTCTCACCATTTAGGTGGAGCTTGGTGCACCAGACTCGGTAGAGATAGTGTTTTCTATGGTTCCAAATGATGCTCCATCTTCCTGAGTCTTTCTCCTCAAGGTTTTGTTCATTTGTTCTCTGATTTCTTCAACAATAGATGGTGCACTGTTTGTAGATTCATCTTCGGTTGGTGCATCTCCTCGATATTTGCAATTTCTTGTTGGGTGTCCTACCCTATGATAGTGGAAACAATGTGCCCATGCTCCATGATCTTCTATTATTTCTTGCGTACATCAATATGCAATTTGCAACAATGTGTCCATATCTTCCACAAGATAAAGATGAAATTCTTGTATTATAATCCCATGGTATAGATGTGCCTTCTTGGTTAGTATTTGCATTAATTTGGTCAGGCATCCACTTATCATTTCTTTTCTTTGTTCTACACTCTTCAGTGTTGTGACCATACTTGTTGCAATTCTTGCAGTAACCATCAAACTTTCAATTTCCTTGTGTTGTTAGTAAGGTTGGTTTAATACTCAAAAGCTTGATGTCCATACTTATTGCATCTAAAGCAATAACCATCAAATTTAGGTGTACTCGGTGCTTTACCTTTCCTTCTTCTGCAAACATTAGTAGTGTGTCCAAGCTTCCCACAATAATTACAGTTTGGCTTCTTTAGTTTCAGTGGGGGTATAGTACCTTGATCTTTATGTGCTTTAGATGATTCTCCTTCCTCGGTAGTGTTGTTCTCACTGAATCAAATTCATGGTCTGTCATTCAGTTGCTTCTGATTCTTAACCTGTTTGTCCAATGATTTCAATGCTTCTTCATTTCTTCTCAATATTTCATTTGCATTCTTCTCAGCTTTTAATCTTTTGTCAATTCTTTCAATCTCAGCTTTCAGTGCTTGGTTCTCAAATTCCTTTCTTGTACAATCTTGATTTGCATTCAAAATTTGGTCGGTCATATTATAGTGAACTTGGGTCATCCTTAAGATTTCATTATGTTTCTCATTTAACCTGATTTCAACTTGCCTTTTTTCATCATCTTCCATTTTCTTATCGTCCTCAGCTATCCTTTTATCTTCAATCAATTTGGTCATTCTTATGCTATTAACTTCAAGATCTTTCTTCATCAAATCCAACAGCTCGGTAAGTGAGTCATTCTTTTCAAGTAGTTCTCTTATAGCAGTCTCAGATTCATCAGTCATGCTTCCTTCAGATGCAGTCTCAAGTGTATGAACTTGTTCTTGTGTAACCTTCAGTTCATCATATAGTTTCCTTCATATCCTCAGAGACTTCTCAAGTTTATTTCTCAGATCCATGAATAAATCCCGTGCACTTTCCAACTCAATTTCAAGACCATCAATCCTTTTAGATTGCCTATAAATTTCCATGACTATGATCTTTAACTCTCAGGTGGTCAAACCTTTAACTCAAGAGTACTCTCTATGATACCAATTGTTGGAATAACTATGGAAAGTTGGGACTAAGAGGGGAGGGGCGAATCAGTACCACTAAAAACTGTCTAATCACATTCACTGATTAACCATATACTACTGCTTACTAATTACCGAGTTCATAACTTTGAAATGAAAGTAATATAATACTTATAAAACCATAACATCAAAACATTAAAAAATTAGAACTCATAACACCATGATTATTGTAACGCAAAAATCCTTGGTTAGAGGACAAAACTACGGTGGGGATGACACCCACAACCTTCACTAATTGCAGTACAAAGGGTGCTTGGTTAGAGCTACAAATTTTAGCTCTTTCTGATAGCTTACCCGATTAAGAGTATATATAAGACTTGTTAGGTATACCTGATTAAAGGATTTTTAAAAACTCTACACTTAGAGTTGTACCATGTTAAAGGATTTACAAATATAAGATCGGTTAAGATCTACCCATTATTGGGATTTAAAGCTCTTAATACAATAGTATTAAATAACTTAACAATGTCTGTAAAAAGTGCATCAAATGTAAATGCTGATCAAAATCTATGTGCTTTGATTTGTGTTACCTCAATCTCAAACTATAACATTGTTCTATTATGCTCTTACGTAACTGAATTTCTACTTGGTTCTCTCTACTTTGCTCTTGTTCTTTAATAACTCCTTTAACTTTCTCAGCTATAACAATAACAACTCTTTGTTCTCTATCTCCTTCTATGTCTTCTCACATACAAATTCATCCAATATATAGATGATTTTTTCCTCTTAATCTTATGTATTAGGTATGCTCTGAATTTCTTTTGACCTTTAGATCCTTTTTCTAGCTTGGTGACCATGTCACTTTTACCTTGGCACTTGTTATTTTTCTTGGAAAAGAAATTTTTTTTTTATTTGATCTATGCCTTAGATCTTCACTCTAAATTATTTAAATCATTGATCATGTAATAAACCATTATAAATGCTTGTAGACTATTAATTAATGCTCTGACACTCATTAAATATGATCTAATCGCGTTTTGAATTAACTATCTAACTCAGTTGAGTAACTCTGCAATACTTGGTCAAACGATCTTCATCACTTGGTGTACTGTCAACTCGATGTACTACATATGCACTCGGTGTAGTGTGTGACTCGATAACTATAGGTGTTTGGTACTTTGTTACTTTGTTACTTTACTAACTGGCTCAGTGTGCATTACCAACTTGCCTTATACTTGACTAACTCCTTTTACCGATTAATTCTCCATGACTCCATAAATTTGAATAAACTAATGAAAACAAAATATCTTGTAGAGATAACAATAATCATAAATTAAATAACAATAAACTCATTCAGACTCACAACCATAACACTTTTATTTTGGTTATGTAGAAACGCTTGGTCAGAGGGAAAAACTACAGTGGGAATGACACCCACAACTCTTTTCTGGAGATCTAAAAAAAATTTCCTGTTAGGGCTAAAATATGTCACCTTCTGAGTGACTCATCAAATTAGGAGTGAATGATACATTATTAAGTGCATCTATAGTCCTATTAAGACTACTTGGTTAAGAGATTCAATCCTGCCTATGTGCATTCACTTTGTTGAAGGATTTAAAAAATTTCATACAATAAAGAACTTCACGTCCTGTTAGAAACTAGTCGGTCAAGGAATTTACAATACCTTGTAGAAACTGTTAGGATTCTTTACAAAGCAGTAATTGTATGCACCCTAAAATGGTCGCCTAGACTTTGGACCCCATTTCTCAATTTATCAAATCCCTGAATCAATATTTTCAAATATCAACAATATCAATTATATCAATTTCCTTGATCAAATCATAATC
>MU223774.1:3340841-3357878 GCA_018584345.1 Thuja plicata | reverse complement strand
AGCCAGAGAAAGAACCAAACCCTCGAACGCTTCACAAGAACTCGAACAGCCGGCAGCAAGATGGCTCTGATACCATGTTGAGATTGCTGATACGCAATGCAACCAAGATCACCTGCATGCAAAGACTGCTTACAAGAAAGAAGAAGACAGAAGAGAGGATAGAAGAATCAAACAGCTATGGCGGCCAAAATGAAAAAGACTGCAAATCCATTGAAACAGAAATGATTTCTATTAACTAAAAGATTTACAATGTAATCTCCTTATGAAATACAAAGATGACAATCCTTATAAAGGATGTCGAAACCCTAAACGGACAACTGCTAGGAAATAGAAACTTTCCTAAGACAACTGAAACTGCCTAAGTGAAACTTAAGCACTAAAGAGCAATTGCTAAATTACTCTAACAGTAACCTCTTAATCCGTGTTATCATTCTCCTCTTAAGCCGAATTTGAGACTTAGGAAGCAGAGTAACTATCTTCCTCAGTGGAATCAGCCATATTATCATAGCCTTCCACACTGTCGGCAGAGGTGTTTGTATCCATGGTAGTCTCCTTATCCTTCTTTAATTTTTTACCAGTCGAACTCTTATCTTTCACATTCACATCCCTAATTCTCTTTTTACCTAGACCAGATTTAGACGGGGTTATGACAAGGCTAACACTAGCCATCTTCTTTATGTGTTCTACAATTAATAGAATCAACCCTTCATGAAGAATGGGTTTCTTCTCCTTCTTCTTGTGTTGGGAAATGCTTGAACGGGGAGATTGCAAAATATAGAAAGGCAGGGAAACCCTAATTTTATGTTGAAAATAATAGAGCAAAATAAAGTGGTAAGAATGGGCTCTTTTAAACCTACCATCCAGGGTTACATACTCCATGACCGCCATCATAATAGTAGCCCAAATTTCTTTGAACGATGCCACATCATAGCATCCTCCAGACTCTTTTACAAGACTTTTTTTCTCCTCCTTACTCTTGGGAAAGTGTTGAATGGCCTTTCATGATACCTTACTACCCCAGAAGAATTTGATGCCCTTCGTGCTAAGCCCAGAAATCTCAGCTATGAAATCCTCCATGATGTTCATAGTGATGCCCGCTATGGTAACAACCCCATTTTTCCAGGAATCAAAAAATAATTTGGTAGCACTATCTTTCGCCCCATGCAATCTTTCCATGTAGGTGGTAAGACCCCCCTTCTCAAGAATATCCCAAGCTTCCGGCATTTTTCTCCATTTGACACAGTCCTTCGGCTCTTTACGGTTAAGCCCACCTCCCATGATCACACAGCTCATAGAGACGGTAAAAATCACAGAGAGAATCCAACTGTTATGAAAACTGGTAACATTGAAATTAACAAGGGTTAACTCATGTCTATAATTAGAGTTCTTTGGAAAGACACCACTTTTTGTCCTCATTTTCCTCTGATTTTTTAAAATGTGTCTAATCATCATAACTTCTCAAGATACGCCCAATCAACCCTCTTGCTTTAGGATCTGTCGAAGGCCAACTTGGCTTTGATATCGATAGTCAAATTTTTATAATCGCGCCAAATCATGATGTCCCTGGCTTTAACTGCAAAATTGGCCAACTCATCTGTTGTACCATTCACTTCCCTATAGGCATGAGAAATAATGACTTGATTAAAGGAATTAATTATGATCCTAGCCTCCTCGATGATCTCCTTAATTGTCCTTGATGGCTTAGTCTTGTCACTAATACATTTTAAAATATTGAGTGAGTCACCCTCGATCCACACCTTCTGTGCCATGTGTTTCTTGACAAGTTTTAGCGTCTGAAGAAGGGCCATGGCCTCTGCCATGTGGTTGTTTTGCACCCCAATAGGTAAAGCTACCGCAGCCAGGCAATTAGCCATGTCATCACGGATGAGGCCCCCACAGCCAGCTGGGCCAGGGTTGCCCTTGGCAGCGCCATCGAAATTATTTTTTATCCATCCAGGCTGAGGAGAAAGCCAGATGGTGTTCTCTCTAGGATGAGGTTTGTGACTAGCCGTCCTCACACCCATATCACCAGCATTGAAATCCAGCATTCTACTAGATGACATCTTGAAGTTTTCCTTAATACTTCTCTTTATCTTCTTAGCTATCACTTTTGGAGGAAGATCAATGTTCCTAAAGACTCTGTCATTACAGTCTCTCCATAATTGCCATATTACATGGGGGGGAATAATATTCCACAAATGTTTATCAATGGGGGAATCTTCTTTTCACCACTGATTACAAAAGCTTTCCATGTTATTGGGAAAAAACCACTTAATCTCCCAACATTGTAATAACTCATTCCAAACCTCCCAAGCATATCTACAGTCAATGGCTAGATGAAAAACCGTTTCCTCAGCAGTTTTACATAAAAAGAATCTATTACTCAGCATCATTCCCCATTTCTGGAGATTGTCAATTGTAAGGATTTTATTCTGCAGGCAAGACCAGCCAGAAAAAGATGTTAATTTTAGGAATTAAAGAATTGTCCCACACTTGAGCCCAAAAGGGGAGGGGATTTGGTTGCTTTAATAAAAGCTCAAAATAGGAAGCAACCGTGAAGATTCTAGAAGGAAGAACTCCCCAAAGGAGCTTGTCTTCACTAGAAATCTTAACCTTCCAGATCACAAGGTCAAGCATAAGAGGTTTTAACATCTCATAAGAAAGGGACAAATCAATCCATGAGCCATTCCTCCAATAGTCCCTGACTATAGTTCCATATCTCTGAATGCACTGATTGATAACGGGTTGAAAAGCAGCAACAAAGTTTAGAGGATAATCTTTTATCTAGCAATCTTCCCAAAAATGAATTTTTCTGCCATTTCCTAAAAGCCGCATCCTTAGCATTCTGAATGCTATTCCAGATGAAAGATCCTTGCACTTTCAAGTCAGTTTTCCAAAATTCTGAAATATGGGAAAAGGAGAAGAGGTATTTTTTATGAATGATGTCATTCCATTCTCTTTTAACACCAAAAATTCTCCAAATCTATTTTGCCAACACGGCCAAATTGGTAGCTCTAATAGGGCGGATTCCCAGCCCCCCCACTTTTTAGGTGTGTAGACCCTGTCCCAAGAAACTAAAGCAAATCTCTTTTTTTCCTCCACTCCCGACCACAGAAAATTCCTCTGGATTTTTTCAATGATGTCTGCATATTTCCCAGGGATCTTGAAGAGACTGAGAGCATAGACAGGGAGACTTTGCAATGACGCCTTAAGGAGCTGAAGTTTTCCAGCTTGGCTCAGGATGGCTCCTTTCCAACCAGCCAGCTTCCTATTAAATTTGTCAACAATACCACCCCAGAAAGAGTCTGGAGGTCTAAGACCAAGAGGGAGACCCGGATAGGTAGCAGGAAGAGACTCAATTCTGCAGCCTATAATTCTAGCAATTTTATGCTGCCTTTCCTCAGGAGTATTAATAAAATATAAGGAGCTCTTATCCTAATTGATTATTTGACCCGATCCAAGGGAATAGGTAGTAAGAGCATTTTTGATAGTCCTGGCTTCCTGAATAGAGGAAAAACCCATTATGATGGTGTCATCCACAAACTGTTCATGCGAGCAGGGACTAGAAGTCGAGGAAGGGGAAAGGCCTTTAAAAGGCCCATTCAAGGCAATCTTCTGAAAAGGGTGCCCCAAGCATTCAGCCAAAATTGAGAAGAGGATAGGAGGAAGAGGATCTCCTTGCCTTAAACCCCTGGAAGGTTTAAAAAACCTAGAAGGAGATCCATTGATCAAAATGGCAGCTGTAGAAGTACTAATAAGCTAAAAAATCAATTGAAGGAATATTTCTCCAAACCCAAAGGATCTAACAACTTTGATCAACAAATCCCAATCCACCTGATCATAGGCCTTCGAAAGATCCAACTTAAGGAGGAAACCAGAATTAAGAGAGACCTGGGTAGAGTGGATGACCTCATGAACCTTCAAAATCAAATCAAGAATCTGCCTGCCAAGCACAAAGCCACTATGTTGTGGCAAAATAATCTGAGGAAGAAGATTCAGCAGACAAGAGGTAAGAACTTTAGGGAGAATTTTTTACACTAAATTGCAAAGGCTGATTGGTCTAAAAGCATCCACCGAATCAGCACCAAGCTTCTTACGAATCAAAGCAAGAAATGTCACATTTATCCCTTTAAGTAGGGATTTGGAGCCAAAGAATTCTTTGACAACATTGCAGATGTCCACTTCAAAAATATGCTAGAATTTTTGGAAGAAAAACATAGGAAACCCATCCAGGCCAGGGGATTTGTCACCTTCAAAAGAGAAGACCGCCGCCTTGATTTCTTCCTGAGAGGGAATAGCTACAAGAGCACAATTAGTTGAATCATTGATAATGGAAGGAATGTTATCAAGAAGCACATTCTGATTCACCAAATCAAGATTAGGATCTTTTGAAAGAAAGGAAGAGAAAAAATTAATCATTGCCTTAGAAATATCTCTATCATTAGAAATTTTCCCTTCCTCCACTTTGAGTTTTGAAATTCTGTTAGAAGCTCTGTGTTTAGAAGTAGATAAATGGAAGAATCTGGTATTCTTATCTCCAACTTTGAGCCAAATAGACCTTGATCTTTGCCTCCAATAATCTTCTCCTTAGAAATAACATTATGAGTCTTAGCCAAGATGCTTTCCTCCTTGTCCCTCAGCTCCACCGTCAACCCAGTCTTTTGTATAGTTTCCTGAATAATATCAAGATCTTTTTTAAGCTGACTTTTGGTTTTAAAAATATCACCAAAAATAGTTTTTCTCAATATCTTCACATGTCGTTTAACGTTGAGAAGTTTCTTAACCACTCTAAACATAGCAATGCCATGAATCTTAACCTTCCACCAATCTTTAATATTCTGCTCCATCTCCGGATGGTCCACCCACATTTTTTCAAACTCAAAGGTGGACGACCCTGTTTAGTAATTGGATCCATACTGAAGCAAATAGGGAAGTGGTCAGATCCAATATTTGAAAGAGAGGACAGAAAACATCCAAACTTATTTAGCCAACAACCACTAATCAAAGCATGGTCTAATCTAACTTGAATGAGGTCTTGGCCAACCCTTCTATTAGACCAAGTAAAATTAACACCCTGAAGCTCCATATCAAATAGAGCTTGTTTGTTAATGAATTCCATAAGCTCCATTCTCCCATCCAAAATATTTTGGTTACCCACTCCACTAGACTTCTCATTGTCTTTTATAGGGCAGTTGAAGTCCCCACTGATCAGCCATGGCAGATCCAAGAAAGCTTTTCTATGATTATCAATTTTCCTCCAAAAAAGAGATTTATCAGCTTTGGTATTGGGGGCATAAATAGCAGTAGCAACCCATTCAAAATCCAACTTAGGATGAATAAAATTTATACTAAGGCAATTTAGATCTTCTAAAACCATAGAACCCCTAACATTATTCAGGTTCCAGAAGACAGCAACCCCACCCAAGGCC
Organism: Thuja plicata; assembly: GCA_018584345.1. Taxonomy (NCBI): domain Eukaryota; kingdom Viridiplantae; phylum Streptophyta; class Pinopsida; order Cupressales; family Cupressaceae; genus Thuja; species Thuja plicata. The sequence goes on along the minus strand of MU223774.1, from coordinate 3,352,449 downwards.
CCTTCAGAGCTAAAGCCAGCAACACCATTATTTTTAAAAATTCTTATTTTTTCCACCTTCTCTTTACTCATCTTAGTTTCTTGAACAAAAATAATATCAGGTTTATGATCTCTTACCAGATTCTTGAGAATGTCTTGTTTATGAGGGGTATTCAACCCTCTTATATTCCATGAGATGAACTTCATTTTTTGACCGGAGTACAGGTTCCCTGAATAGTAAGTTGCTTACCATCCACAATGTCCTTTTTGCTTTCTCTTTCTCTGATTTCTCTGTTGGTGTATCTGCCTTGGGTCTTTTTATGAGAACCAACATTCGCTTTTAGCTTGATTCCTCCATCAGCTTTACTTCGAGTGGCGACTCCCTTGGATCCAGGAGTGGCAAATTCCTTATTCTTCTCTCTCCTTTTCTACTGCTTCCCTTTATGAATAGTCCAAGTTCCTGTCCCATCAATGGGTTCCTCTCTAGCGGCTAGATCTTCATCACTGCAACCCGAAAAGGTATCAGGAACTGAGGATGAATCATCTTCATCAGTTTTAAGATCTTCAACAAGAAATTTGTCCTATGATGGTCTAAGACTAAAAGCCTCTTCTTGAAAAGGAACCAGCACCACCATTGGTGTAGATTCCTCATCAAAAAGACCCATACCAACCAGGTTCTCAGGGGTTTCTAAGGGATCAAGGGTCTTCTGGATATTCTCACTTGATTCTACCTCCTTATTAGAGACTGCAACAGAAGCTGACACATGTGATACCAGATCAGTAATTTCACCCTCCTCCAACATAGGAGTTTTTTTAGACTCTATTTTCTCCTTGGAAGCTACATTGTTACTGCTATTGTCACCTTTAACCTCCTTCCAAACTTGTCTAGAGGTCATTTTAGGTTCCGACACAGTTGGCGGGGAAACCTTAGGAGTTTTTTTGGGGCAATGTTTTTCCCAGTGACCCATTTTGTGACAAAAAAATCAAGAAAACGGAAGCGATTCAAAGGTCACCTCCTGCTTACACTGACCCAGTTTAGAGTTAATGTTGATAACCGAACGCAGATTCTCAAACTGGGCAAGATTGACACAGATCCTAGCAAAGAATAGTCTGGACTTGGTCATCGTCATGGGATCAATTGAGATAAATTCTCCCCCAAAAGAAGAGGCTAGTCCTTTAAAGACCCCCTCATTCCATTATTCCAGAGGCAACCTAGGAAACCTAACCCAGACTAGAGTTTCTATAAAAAAATTATCAGAGTAGTTCCAGTTAGGAGTCCACTTATGAAAAGCAATAGTCGTCCTACCAAACATCCAGTGACCCCCACACAAGACATAACCCTGGTCTTCCTTGTTAGAGAAGGAAAAAGAAAGAAAGCCTTTAGAAAGGGCCGCAATATCCACATGACCTTTCAATGCCCATTTCTTTTTAACAAAAGTTCTAACCGCTTCAATATTAGGTCGTGGTCCAAGAAACTTACCAACCAGCGTAAATTCCATGGCTAAAATAGATCGATCTACCATAGTATTAGGAACAAAAAGGGTTACTTCTCCCTCCTGAAGAAAAGCTTTTACCGGTTCTTCAGAGGGTAAATATTTTGCCTCCTTTCTCGCTCCCACAAGGTCCGACCACTTTTTTGGACTTTGAGGGTTGACTTTCGCATCCCCAGCTTATGAAAAAAATTTTGACCCCACTAGTGGGTCCTTTGAAGGAATATCCTCAATATTCAACTCCTTAGGAGTCAGACTGGGCCCTTCTCCTAATAAAGCTTCACACACAGGCAGGGCCCCACGCTTCCTTCGAGGGGGTACCCGTGATGCCCCTACCCAGGGAGGGACTACCCTGTCCCGCCAAAGATGAAACTGACACCCTGTCTAGTTTTGGGACAGGAGGCATCCCCAGAACCAAAGGCACTTGACCAGTACTACTGCCAGAACCAGCACCAGCAGCCACTCTGCCACTATCCTGCACACAGTTTGAATCCCCGCCTTTCCCTCTCAACTTCTCTCCTCTCCTGCTTGAATCCTCCCCCATGTTATTATCTAAATAAATAGAGGTGTTATAGTCACATATTATCAAATTTAAAAATGACATTTAGGTGATATTTTTCACTTGTTATGTTAAATTATATTAGATTATAATATGATCTAGACCAAGGAAGAATTTTACTCTCTAAAAAAAAGGGAAAATTCCCCAAACCATCCTTCTAGAAGAACCCATCTAATTTCTTTGCAATATTGTTGAATCCTATTCGCTAATTTGTTAAGGTGCAATACCCATTACTTAAGAAGATTTCCATCAAAGAATTCCTTTCCACCAATGTTTTGAAATCTGCATGAGACTATAGCTTCTTGTGACCCCCCTCCTCTCACTGAGTTCCATGAAGGATTGCATTGGAATCCTCTCCAATAATATGGAAAATCAAGATGCTATTAATTTTGAAATTTCTCAACTTTGTATCATCTTCATCTTTGGCTAAAGTAAGCAACTGACATAAATATTAGTGAAAATGAATTGAAAATTAGAAGTTAGACTCCTACCCTTGCAGCATAACAAATTCCTCCTCTCTACAATCTTCTCCACTAACATTTCTTGATATCTAAGCCATAATTTATCTAGACTAGTGGAGGCACCCTCGTTCACACCCAAATTATATGACATAGTTTTAATCTCTTTTTCAAGAGGCCTCCTTCAACATTGATCAAATTTATCACTTGATTGATGATTATGTCTGCATATACTCTCTCCATCAGAAACTTGACCAAGCACTTATTTTAGGGGTTTTTAAGGCCCTATTATTCCATGTTATGAGCCTCATGGCTCCTTGGGAAGGTGCCCCTGGCAATAGAAATCTTGTGATTTTCATCTTTCTCTCCGCATCTTTGTCCATGTTTTGCTTCTCCTCGGTAATTTTCCTCCCTACTCATCTCTTTTCTTCTCAATATAAAGGTGATTTGGTGGATTTATTTTGACTGGTACCTAATTTGTATTCTTTCTTTCCAAAGAATTTTTGTTTCTTCTACTTTCTTCTTAGAAGGAGAGAAAACATTATATTCTTCAAGTCCCTATTTTACTATAGAAGCTTGGTCGCACTCTTCTTCACCAATATCTAAAGCTAACTCATTATTTTCTTAATATTTCCATTGATCAATTAAAATCCTAAACATCTCTCTTATAAATTCCTTATCCACTCCATATTTCTCTCTGAAAACGATACTCAAATACCCTATCTCAAGCTTTGGCTAAGAGCATGCTACATGATCCCTGAATATAGCTTCTTGATTGTTCTTCCCTCAACTAACTCTTGAAATTTTTTATTATACTTCATTGTATTTTTTTCTCATGGGGTTCAAAAATGAAAATTCTATAAAGGATCTAAAATGAGTGAATCCAAAATATTCACACCATCCATCACATCCTTGGTAGGAGGATCATCAAAAGTGTGGTTTTGTCCTCTTCTTATCTGCATGAGATTGATACATTAATGTAGTCTTAGGCCTTCTTGCTAATTATTTGTATTATCATTACACATGTAAAAGGAAGTCAAACTAAATATAAGGGCTCTTCTTTAGAATACCTCTTATCCTCTGATTCTTCTTCATTTATGCCCCCCTTTGAAGATTTATTTTATCTTCAAGCCAATTCTCCATTTGAAAACCAATCCTTACTCGTGTCCATAAAGATCTAAACTAGCACCTTTTTCTTCAATGAACCTATTTTATAAATAATACATATAATTCCTCCCAACAACCTTAATCTAAATCTAGCATTAGAAAAGTCCTTACAATTTATCTATTATTTCCTTTGAATAAATCCATAGTTGCCTTAGAAAAGGAACCAAACTCTTCTCTAATCAACCTAGCAAAGTATTTTCTCCAATATTTTATAGGTATGTTGGGAAGCATGATCTAATCAGGATCTTATCCATCCTCTACTTGTATAAGTCAAAATTAGGTTCTCAATCCCTTACCAAAATATCCATTTCCTTAATAATTTATGGACCACCCTACATAATTTCCTTTTTCATCCTTGTGATATGAATTCTATTGATAAAAACCATTCTATGGGGATCTAATCAATAACCCCCCCCATTTCTCTCTCCATCATTCCATAACTTTGAAGCTCTCTAGCCTTTGTTCAACCCACTTCCTGAAAAAAACACTCTCATTAAGCCTCTTCTTTCCAAGATCTAGGGTTTTTGAGGGTTTTATACCATGGCCTTACAATGCAGCATCTTAATATATTTCCAAAACATTTCCATTTTCTACACTCCTTATAATTTTTGGTTAATTTATTTATCCCTCGAAACCTTAGAACCTCCATAATCTTTATGTTGGTTTCCCTTTAACTGCTAGCAGTCCTCCTTTTTTAAACATGTTTGTTAAATAAATCTTTCGTACAAGGGAACTTTTTTTGTGCTTTTTGTGAACGATAGGGTTATAAATTTCACACAGGACTACAATTTTCCACTTTTCCAAACAACTCTATTCCTCTTTTGACACCTTTCTACTTTTTCCACACTCATTGTGCCTCATGTTCCCATTCACCCACCCCAACTTTACCTTAGGCCCTCTCTTCTCTTCCACAATCCACACTTTCAATGCCCTAGCCATTAAATGCCAAATAAAACCACCTTCCAAAACCCAGATAACCTCTATTTATAAAAATATACTAAAATATATCATTTTAAAAAAATATTTCAATGTTTTACATTTATTAGTTTCCTTTCATATTCAAAATAGCTATAACAAATATATGAGTTTATAATTTTTAATAGGCATAAAATCACAAACAAGATGGCTTATCTTGTTGATCTTTGTCTAACATCCACATTCATTTCCTTACAAGGAATCTTCTTTAAACACATTGATAAGGTATTTATATGCTCATCTCACACCCCTATTGTGGTAACTTTACAAGGATAATTTTGAAGGTCTTTCCCTAAAATCCTTTCTCTCAAACCAAAGTGGTGGGAAGATTATGTCGATGACACAAACATTTATGGTCCCCATATTTTTTCTAAGCTAGATGAATTTCATTTAAATCTAAATAATATTTTTTTTATTGTCTACTTAACTAAAGAGCTCAAACCCAACAATCAAATTCCCTTGTTTGACACCCTTCTCTTTATAAAGGTTGATGGCTCCCTTACCATGTATTTTTCAAATATATTCATACAAAATTTTATCTCCACTCTTTATCTCATCAAAACCCTTCCAAAAAAGTTCACATTGACCTAAAACTCTTGTCGCTAGAGGATTTTGCATTTATGATAATGACAACATAGAAGTCAAGTCAAATCATCTTTCTATGGTGTTTAAGATAAATGGTTTAAATATTAAACTCATCTCTTCATATTTTACCAAGTTAGGTCTTGTTGTGCTAAAAATCCTTTAGATTAGCTTCCTTTAAACTTCTCCTATCTACTTGTGTTCATTTTGTTGAAGACATTTCAAATAATTATTATTTTTAAATGGTATTAGATGCACTTCAAAACCTATCTTGACAAACTCAAAATCCACTCTCTCTTAGAACCCTTAGAGCATATGATGTGATCTAGGGTCTATATTATATCATTGTTTTGTGGGCCCCCTATATAGGTGAAATGAGTCACTCATTTAATGTCCGATTTTGAAAAAAATATTATATATTATGCACAAACATATTCCTATCTCCATACTTTGTAGAGAATTTTACCTCCACAAAACATTACATTTTCTTTTTAAAATCCTCTTATCCTAAATAGAGAATATTTTTTTTAAAGGATATTTTTAGAGGCTATCAAGATCAATAAGCATCCGTCTAATCCTGATAAAAGTTGAGGTTGATTTTGTAGAAATAGAATCGCCCTAGCTCATTACCTAGTAAATAACATGAAATTATTTTTATACTAGTATATTTTTCCTACACCCATTTAGATCTCTAACATGTTTGTGTTAGAAAATTTACCTTAAATGCATTTGTTTTTTATTAGGGGAAAACTGGTTTTATAGGGACCAAAAGCCCAAGTTATAAATCAAAAACAAACTTCCTATTCTAAAGATAAAATAGATACCAAATAGACAAGAACCAGACACTAGAAGGAAACAAAAAAGAGGGGAAAAGAAACCCCAAAATAACCTATAACATCTTAACTAAATTATCATTTTTCCTAATGATGTCCTCATTAATTCCCCTCACTTTCTTGACTATGTTGTATAAAGGGGTTGACCCTTTTTCTTGATTCTCAACCTAGTAGCAAGACCCGACATAGTAGAGGTGGTCCCTATCTCAGCCTCAACATCGTTATCCTTCGTGGTGTCTTTTCTCCTCTTATTCACATGTGAATCCTCCTTTGGAAGGTTGTCAACAACAACTTTCTCATTGAGTTTTCTTAGACCTTCACTGGTGTCCTTCATGGTGGCTTTACTGACAGAAACAAACATGTTCAACTTGTCATGAGATGCCTTAATGTTATCTTCAAGATTACATATTTTCTCTTTATGGCCATGCTTGAGATCGCTGATACCTTTGGCCAAAGTGTGGGTGTTTGCAAGAATATTATCTAGTTTCTGAATAGGGGGAGAGTTGTTCTTTAGATTATTAAACTTAGTAATAATCCAATAAAAATACCCTCCTGATTCTGCATTAGATTCTTCACCAAAGTATTGTTAGAAGAATTATCCAAGATCGAAGAACCCTTTTCCATTGTAGTGTCCCTACACAGATCCATAGGAGTAGGCACTTCATTCCCTTTCTCAATATCAACCCAGATCTATAAAATAGGGGAGTCATTCCCCTTATCCTTGTCCCCAAAAACTTAAAGAACAGAGGAACTCGATTTTGGAGGCAATAGAGGATTTGAGTGGGAGGATTTTTTCAAATTCTTAGGAGAAGGCTTAATGATTTTGGCCTTGTTTCTACTTTTCCCTTTGTTGTCCAAAGAGACAAGGATAACGTCAATTGAGGGATGGTAATCAAAGTACCCATCCTTCGAGGACATCACTCTCTTCTTCCAAGAGGAGGAATACGTATAAATACCAATTTTTTACTTACCTTTTCCCTTAAAAAATAGAAAAATTCATCTCCATCTAAATCAACATTGGAGTTTCAAAATATGTTTCACCTTGGTGAACCCTCACGTTTTTCTTAAACTCAATACTAGTTTTAGGAGGAAGAAATTTCTCCACATGAAGGGATTTATTATGTTCCATAATAAACAAAATAAGGCCCTCATTAAGGATTGGAGAGGATGATTTCTTACTATGGGCTACTACACTATGGTTAAGAAAAGAAACCAAATATAACATAATAGAAAAAACTTTGTCATGATGAAAATGATTCAAGATCGTGAATTGGTAGTTGAAAATACTACAAAACTTCCCATTTAAAGTGAGGTATCACATAATTGTACCTCAGTGACATCTGGCCAAGGATTTGTAAGAGAGCATTTGTCAAAAACCCCACCCGTGATTTTGAGGGCATTATGCCATTCACCATGAAGAAAGAAAAAATCCACAACATTCGCTGCAGATTTCTTATCTTTGTAGAACTTCTTGCCTTCAATGAGGGTTTTGGAAACATGGGAAACAAGCTCTTCATTGATCACCATCTCGAGCCCATAGACATGCAGAACAGTGTCCTTCCAGCCTTCAACAATATCCTCTATGACAAGGGTATGAGCTCCGTGAAGCCGCTTGGTGTACCCAATTACGCCCCCTGTAGAAATGACAGTCCAAACAGGATCAATATTCTATCATGTCTATCATAGATAATAGGCTCAGTGCGATTTATGTCTCCTCCCATGGCTCTAACATGAAAATCCTAGCTCGTTGATAGGAAATGTAAGCAAAACACCATCCACAAATTTATTTGTAGTTGGAATAAAGAGGGAAGCCCACCCCCATTCACTCGCACGTATGGATTTGTCATTCTCCAGGCATGCAATAACTCACCATCCTTGATCATCATTAGGGAGATGTTGGCTCAGGCTTATTGGGATATGATTGTTCATATCCAAATCTAATCTTTGATGTGAACTAACACCCAAGATGGTAAAGAGATCTGCCACACAGTTCCCCTCATGACAAATTTGTGAGAAATTATAAATTTTTCAAACCCCACCAATAACCTTAGGCTATCCATTATAATAGTTTTAATGGTCCAACTAGGGGGGAGCCTCATTTGAGACAATTAACTTTGTTCAAAGAGTCACTTTCTAACCAAACATTAGTTATACCTTTATCTCTAGCCATCTTTAATCCTAGATAGATAGCCATAGCCTCGACATAACCTTAAATGCATTAGTTTCTCTTTATTTCCCATGGGTTATTTTTTAACTTCAAAATATCATCTTTTAGTTCTTTTGTTATATTTTATGCACATTTTCTCTATATATTTAGAAATATATTTTTATTATCAAATATATTACAATTTCCTTTCAAGCATTTTACCAATATATTTAAGCTAAATATATGTAAACTATGAGAACCACAAGTTTGCACCCATCAATATTCCACCATTTGATACATGTGTAGATGATCTAAAAACATAAATCAAAGAACTAATTAAGATCAAATACCACTTTCCAAAATTGTATTTCTTCAACTAGATATGGTAGTTATGATATCTAACAAGAAGGAGAATAAGTGAAGAGGAGTCCCAATCCTTTAAGAGCTAGGATGCAAATACAAATAATATGTTGAATCTTTTAACAATATAACATGACTTTTTATTCTATTTTTCCAAGTGAACCTTTCTATCTTATGTTCTAAATTAGTAAATTATAATCTTAAACAAAGTCATAGAAGGACTTCAAGACTTGGAGATAATTTTCATATGATAATACTTATCTTAAAAATATAGGATCACATTTATGTCCCCTCCCAAAAAATATACTTGATCATTAAAAAATATTATTTTCTTTACTTTCTACAAAAATTATATCCTCCTAATTACTAATTAGTACCATAAACATTCATTATGGCAATCATGTTGTCTTAATAGTCATGAAAACACCAATATATTTATCCCTCTATGTAGGAAATTAAATTCACCACTAGTCTACTAGGGTTGCATAATACGTCAAATCAACTAGAGGCACCATTTGGATCTAGTATATCTCTGTTTCATTTAATTGAATATTGCCTAGTTAGCATTAAAACATATTCCTCCAAGAACTTAGTCTCTTGAATAATCATCACATCTAGATCCCCCTCTTTAGGATTAGCTTCTTAAATAAGAATATTTTGGTAGGATTATTAGTAATCCTAACATTACTTGAGAAAAACCTCATCACTGTAAAAAAATGTCTTCCTAACATCCTCTATGAAATTGATTCAAAATATGAGTTACTTGGCCTCCAACTTCCTTCATTCCTTATTATGCTCCATTTGTTGGATTTTATCTCTACCTACATTAAAGATTTATAAACCACCTACTACATTCTTTTCCTGATTATACCTCTTCCTCTAATTTTAAATAAATTCAAAAATATACACTTTACTCTCTACTATACTACCCAATTTTGAGATAGGTAAAATGCTAGACAAAGGTTGTATGGTGACAAAATTTAACTTAATAGAAACATTTACCTTACTATTAAAAATTTCCACAAAATATTTCCAACTTGGAAGAGCAACACCCTTTTTAAAGTAGAAAGAATTATTCATTTTCTTCACTAGTTTTTTTAATTAAATTTTCAAAAAATGGTCTCCCACACAATATTTTTTTGTATTGGAGCACTTTTATGGTCCCACCTTCCATAAAATAAAACCATAGGACAAATTTGTGAGAATTTTAACAATAAATGGCACTCATATGAAATAAACCCCTTTCTACTTGGCATATCTCTCTACCATTTAATCAAATAGATATTTTTAGGTATAGATAAATTTGAATATCTAGTTACTTTGACTCTTAGAAATATTGGCTTTGACTTTTCTTATAATTATTAACTGAATACAAACATAAAAACTAAACTCACTAAATATGACCATTAGAAACATTATGTTATTATTTTAATACCCTCCCTTAATGGTCATCATACTAACTACCTTATAGAAAATAATTTGCAAATCTTTTGGTCACGAATGAATAGAAAGTTGTTCCCTTATTATCAAAACACTCTACAACATGAGCCCACTATTGAGGACATCCCTGAATCTACAAAAAAATGATAAATGACGAAGATAACCACAAGCCATCCAACTTGATGTTGGGAAATAAAGGTATCACTCTGTGCAGCCAAAGACACCAAGATGAAATTGAAACCATGATTTTGAGGAGAAAATTGGCAAACCATTATGCAAACCATTGCCCTAGAAACTCTAGGTGTTATAAAAAAACCTACAAGAAACCATGATATTTTTGGAAAAATTTTCCAAACCCTCCAATGGTTGTTTTTTGAAAAAAAAATCAGAAATCCCAAAAACTATGTTTTAGGATGAAATAAAAAAAACCAAACACGATTTTTGAGGAAAAATTGATCGAAACCCAGAAACTGAAACATCATCTAGTAGTTGGTACAAAATATGAGACACATATCAGGGTAAGTGCACCAATATGGTGTACAAAAAGGGTGGTATTAGTGGCCACTTTTATCAGAAATTAGGTAAACGTGAACTTCAAAGAGAAATTCGAGGGCAATGCACTCAAAATTAGAAGATCTGTAAAGAATAAGAATTATAGTACTCTGAATCTAGTTTCTAATCTACTAAATTTTTTAAAAATGGATAAGATTAAGAGGGTCAATTCCGACGTGCATGAAAAATGTTTCCTAATTTTTTCAGAAAAATATAACATAGTTGTTTCTGTGCGCTTCACAAAAGATATAGTTAGATTTAGTATTTAGCAAAACCCTTTGGTAGGATGATAGGTAAGACTGAGATCTAGAAGTTTTATATTTTTTGTTGAGTATTTTTTTTAATGATTTTTTTCAGTCATCGCATCCTAAAAATTTGGTACTTGTTCATGAGCTGGGCATAACTTGCATCCAAATAACAAAAAATGCAAAAAAAAATAAAATATTGTATAGAAACAAGTGTAAAACAGTAATGTGAATTTTTTTTTGAATTTGGTCAAGTAGATCAAAATTTATTTAAAAAATGGTATATATATGTCTGTGAGGACTGTCAAAACACTGGTAAAGAAAATTAAAGTTTAGAATGCTAATGTTGTCCAAAAATAGAAAACATTATATAGTTAGAAATCTGAGAAGATGTGTAAGATTATGGTTGTAATTTTAGATATACCCACTTGATCATTTATAAACCTAATGATGAAAAAGTTGATAAATCATCTTGGAAGATTAAAAAATTGTGTAAAGGGACAAAAATGGAGGGAAAATGAGCTTGCAAGCCTTAGGGTCATTTTCCAAGCCTCTTACCAAGCCATAATGCTTTTAGGTTCCTAAGTGTCAAATAAAGCACATGAGTTATACAAAACAAAAAGTACAGCTCCAAGTTCTACATAACTCATGTAAGTTATGTAGAACTAAAGCATCATTTTTAGTTCTCACGAACTTGCACGAGTTATGAAGATATAAAATTTATGATTATAAACGTAACATACAAAACACATATGTATATATTCACACACACACACACACACACACACACACACACACACACACACACACACACACACACATA
>MU223774.1:3326155-3340827 GCA_018584345.1 Thuja plicata | reverse complement strand
TTATATATGTGAATATATATATATATATATATATATATATATATATATGCATCTCTCTTTCTCATTAATCTTTAAAGGAACTGAGGGGGGGTGAATAAGTGCACCCACAAATATGAAACAATTCTTTAAAAGATTCCACAAAATTCAACATGCAAAAGTGAATATTGTATAGAAACTAAGCACATAAACCATTCATGTAATTTAGACTCAAGGCACAAGGATTTTCCTATGGAAACCCTTGTTAGAGGAATAAAACCATGTGTGGGGAAGATGCCCACAAATTTCTCTAGTGAACCAAAGAAATTTACCCTGTTAGGAGCTGTTACAAGTACCCTGCTAAGGGCATACCCGGTTAAGAGTATATTTAGCCTGGTTAAAAGATAATACAAGTCCTCTGAATAACTAATCTATTAAGAGATTTCAGAATCCTTCCTAGAGTCACCTGGTTAGATAATTTACACTTCATATCCTATTAAATATCCTTCTCGCCCTATTAGGAGTGACCTATTTAAAGGATTTTACTTGCAAACCTGTCAAGGCTTGCCATGAGATAGACTGAAGAATAAATGATCTGATTATGACACTCTGTGTTTGAAAGATCCACTTCAATCTTGATCACATCACCACATTAAGCATCAACTCTCCTTTCTTAAATTTTTCACAATCACCAATACCTATAGCAATGCCAAAATCTCAACCCTAAATCTTGATTTCATCCTTCTTTTATAACAACTTGTTCAATTCATCCCTTGCCCTAAAATGTTTTACCCACCAACATAAAAATCAAATTTGATCACGCCCAAATGTGTTGGTTAACTCAAAAATTCATCACAACATTAAAGAAGTCGTAAACAATCATTTGTAAGCATTAAAGTGACCGATTAACTGATCTAATCAAACTTATTCTACCTGTCTCCTGTTCTTCCTGTCAATCTGACTTGAATCTTCAATATATTGCTCAATTATTCAAACTAACTGATGCGATCATAGATATGGCTTGATATGCTTCTGTAGATGATAAATTCATGATCGCACATCTTAACTCGATATTCAACTCCAGATCCGGTCACCTGATCCTTACATACTGTCTTCTTCTTTGTTGACTGACCACTTAGTCATTTTTCCAGTTAGATCCTTCAACACCATCTAGGTAAGGTTGATCTCATGTCGCTAATAGATTATGTTTCCAACAATGAAAACACCACAATACAATCCCATGATAAACACTTAGATCATCTTCACCAAATGCCAATTATCTCCCCCTTTTGAGTTGATGGCAACACTTAGAAAAATAACCAAGAAATTTCCCTAAGTGTCTAATCTACTACATAATTAAAAATACATTACATTGTAAAGAAGTAAACTAATTCTCGATAGCTAAATATCTCCCCCTAGGAATTAAAATCATGTATACTACTCCCCTTAACCATTACATGTACATTTTTCATGAACTGAGAAAAATTTCAGCTTTAGTTACAACAAGATACATCACTCCCCCTTTGACAACAATGAAAAAGGTATGAAAAAGGTATTAATATAAGTGTAGCAATCACCTAGTTACATTGTATTGAAGATATCACTAAAATTAACCTTTAAGATCTATAGCTCACTGTCCCAATTCTTTAGTAAATTCTCCACAATTGCAATCTGTCCACTCAGCAAAAATGCTAATTCCCATAGTCCATCAACTGTGCACACATCTAGAAATGCTAAAACCTTTTTTTCTTCAATCACACCATGTTGCAAAATATCTAGTTTAAAACAAGTAACCTAATCTCATGTTGAGCTTCACATTTTTCTCTTTCTAAATCTTTCAAAAAGTAAGAAAAGTCAGTGATGGATTTGAGAATATTACCACCTTCAATCAATACACTCTTCAATCGGTTGATAACCAATGTAAGTATTTTGTTGTCTGAGACTATTAACTATGCCAGCTTCTCTGATATATTCTTCTCATACACTTTCTCTTCTCTCAAGACTACAATATCCTCTAACATTTTTATTTCATCACCAGTTGTAGTGACCAGATGAGCTAACTTCTCTATCATAGGAGCAGTCTCATCATACTTCACATCACTTAATAACTCAGAAAGTAAATCTCTAGCAAAGATAATTACCTGAGCTTCCTACTTTATCCTTTCTTTTTTTCCTTTGACTTAATATCCATAACAAAGTATATCATTTCTTTTGGGCTCATGGTGCTTAATTCAATATGTCCTTTGATCTATATATCATCATCAATGCTCACTTTGGACTATGTAGGAGGTGTTACCTTAGCTTCACTTTGTTCCTTTTTAGAATTTTCCTCCTTGTGTACCTGTTTGTCTTGTGTGTCACCATCTGTGACATCCTTTGCCTTCACATTCATCTTCTTTTAAAAATATTGGAGATAACCCCATACCTTACTAGTGAATTCATTATGTAAGAGTTTGATGTAGTTGTTCACTTTAATAAAAATAGGGGTATCCTTCAACCGAGTGATGTTACCGATACCGGGGAACATGTTCTGAAAGTAGAAAATAAGCACATGATTACCTTTCCATACTTAAACTTATGTCTCTTTTCCCTTTTAATCTTTTCCAAGTTCACCGTAAGATGCTCTCTCATAGATTCTGCCAAGTCAAAGTCTTCATTCTCCTTAACCATCATATGTGTTGTATGAATAGCACCACCAGGTATACTATTCATCCTACTAGAATGATACACCTTATAACAGATAAACATAGATGCAAATTTTACCTCTTTATTGTAAATGTCATTTACTATCATAGCATGACCATCCCGCTTGGATTTTGTAAGCCTGATCACTTCCTCTTTTGGAATGGTGCGAAGAATGGGCACACCCCCGGTTGTACATAGACCAGTTACAACATGGATTGCTACCTTACTGATCTTATGCGATTGATCTAACCACATAAACTAGTCATAAATTCTTCTTAGGACAATTCTGATCTGATCATCTTCAAAATCTTCAAAATAATTAACTGTGTGATGAAAATATTTATCGATGATCCATTTTTGTTCTTCCTTCAACACTGAGTTGTCATCACATAGCTTCTCATATTGTCCATGAATTTCTCCTGATACTAGATCTTCTAATTTGCAATGAATAAAGCCTCTAAAATCTTCTACATATAATGCTATAGGGCACGCTAGTTAGGGCACCTGCTGGGTCATTTTCTATTGATTTTTAAGTATGTTTCTTGAACTCTAGTCATGGTCCCTCAGTAATATCAATCAACCTTTTTGTAGCCATCTTAAATTTTCAACCATACAATTAGATAATAGATAAATACCTCAAATCATTTGAAACTAGGGTTCTTTCTAAAAAATTTGACAACACCCGATCAATTTTCTCCTCCAAATCAACACACACAATCTCTTATTATCAGTTGGATCACAAACAATAGCTTAAACAATGCTTCTTTCACTCAAAAACATCTTTCACATTGTGCAAGGTGAAAATGAAATCCAAAATAACATTTTTATCTACCTTCGCACATATACATTAAATACACTTATCGATTGAACTTGCTTTATCACCGATTGAACCAAAAAATCATTACCGATGATTAAAACACCACATAATTCATCAAAACTTCATAATTCATTTCCAAAATATTTATCACATCTTAAAATGTTGATAGACTTTACCACACACCTTCAGGGGGTCCAAAAGATGGATTCAACTATTCTTGCTCCCCCTAAGCCACGTGAAGGCTTAGTTTGATGATGAATTATCCACACCCAATGGAAATGTGGATTCCTTCGATGTCTTATTACCTTCCTTATTCTTCACAATCATGTTCATCTCATTATTGGTCTCTTCTGAATTCACAATCTGCTTTTCTTTCCAATTGCTTGTTTGGTTTACCGATTGGTTCCTTAACCTGCAATTCCTTGCTTGATGTCCAATCTTGTGACAATGAAAATATGTCATACTATTAGGATTAAAAGACAGAAATCTTACAGTTACATGAAAATATAGATAATACTAAAAGGAAATAAAATACACACAGAAGACACAAATATTTAACGTGGTTCACCCAAATCCTAGGCTACGTCCACCAAATAGAGAGTCCAATATTATATTCTAGTAAATCACCCTGATTACAATTTGCGATCCCTTGCAACTCAGTCTAGCTACAAGAAGCTACAAAAAAAAATATAAAATCCCTAACCTTGGGCCCTTTTAACAAGACTCATGTTAGTTAAAAATTAGGAATAGAATATGTTGGTTATAAAGAAAGAATAACTCCTGACACCTTTTACAATGATAAAATAATACCACATATTGAGCATGTGACATTCATTTCCCTCTCTCTTTGGTAAGGTCTTTCTCAGCTCACTAATGACCTTTGTGTTAGTATTATTAGGTCCAAGATTACTAAGAGGGGGGTGGGGGTAAATCAGTAATCTAACAATTCCAACTTTTCATTAACCATTCAACCACTTGCATCAACAAACATTCATTGCATGAACAACTAAATAATAAAGTTAAGCATCGACAATCATGCAACACAATGACACCAAAGTTTTTTTCATGGAAACCCAACTGGGTAAAAACCATATGTGGGAATGACACCCACTAAAATCTACACTCTTCTGAAGTATGCTCGGATAAGAGCTTAACCTTGTTAAAAGATTACAATAATGCACGATTAAGAGAAAGACCTTGTTAGGAGTCACCTGGTCAAGGGATTTTCCTTTAGCCCTGTTAGGAGCTTTACCCTGTTCAGAGTAACCTGATTAAAGGATTTCAAACCCTTATTGAAGATTCACCTAGTTAAAATATTTACAATTCAGACCTATTAGGATCTACCTAGTTAAGGGATTTAGCTTGATGAAGTTGTAGGAATCAACAAGTAAATGATCAGATAAAATAGAACTCTCTGCCAATACAGATCTAGTTCAAGCTCAATCTCTGCTACACACGAAAACAATCTTCCCTCTTCTTTCTTCTCTCTCAATCACACCTCACCATCCACAATCTACACTTATACTTTTCATTATTTTACATATTGATACATTACAAGTTCATTAGGGAAATTAACCGCCTTACAAAACATTTTAAAATCTTTCTACCTCAATAAACAAACCCTAAATGTGTTACAAATCTAGAACACTTTCTAACAAAATTAGGTTATCCTTCAAATTCATCGTACATCTATTTGACAAAGAAAAGTCAAACCACAACACCTTATTTATTGTTCTTGCACAACCTCCAATAAATCCAATCATAATGATTATAGAAAATGTCAACTCATCAATCCTCGTCAATCAGAAACATCATCATGATCCCTCAAATATATAAACCTTCACAACAACATGGTGCATCAGCACCAGTCAAGGATTTGGCTGACTTCTCTAAAGAACATCTCTAACACTTTTCTAAAAAACCTTCTGTCACTTGAAAATTTTTGTTTTGATCATCAAAACATGATGTGGTCGCAACCCAACCTCATAACATAGTCTAGATAAACATATCATGACCACAACATATAAATCCAATCCTAGTTGACACAAACATCAAATCATTCTTCCTATGCTACAACCTATTCTTCTTGTTAACCTATCAACCTTCAATCAATTATAGCTCACTCAATACATAAGATAAACTTGTGCGGTCATGGATATAGCTTCTAGAGACATCAATTAAGACTATCTTATGATAGCACACTCTAATGCTTACTACAACTCAGAATTCAACCTCTTAGACATACATCAGCATAACAAGTACACAGTCAACCAACAAACACTAAGTTGACATCAATAAAAAAATCATAACTGAGCAACCTATCATCAGATTTGCATTAAACGCATACCATAACATCTCAACATACTCAACATTAGTTAAATTCTAACACTTTGATTGTTCACTCTTGACCTGCACTCATCATCTTTGTGACCATATTTGTTATAGCTATAACAGTAACTATGAAATCTACTAGATATGCTACTGGATCTAGATCTACAATCATAAGTAGTAAGTCCATACTTATTGTAGTTATAGCAATATCCATCAAAAGTGATAGGGCTATTTGCAGACCTACTTCTACATACATTTGCAGTATGACCCACTTTATGATAATTGAAACATACAAGTTTGTAGGATTTCTTACTAGAATTTCTTTTTGTTACCTTTCGTGGAGAATTTCCTTCTTGCTTGATTTCCTTTACTCCAAAAGATTCACCAACTTCAAAATTAGTATGATTGGTGTATCAAAGGCTTGTGATTTCTTTGCTACTTCTTTGATTCCTTAGCTATTCATCCAATTTTTTTAGTACTCTCATTGAATTGCTTCAACAGATCATTAGTAGTCTTCAACTCTCCCTTTAGTTGATCATTCTCATTTCTTATATTCTCATTCAGCCTTAGGGATTCTTGATACTCTCAATTTATATCATGTAAATGTTCATGCAATGTAGAAATCTCCTGTTTAGATCTGAAAAGATTACCCACTTTAGCTTTTAGTGCTTCATCCTTGACCTTAAGGGCATCTTCTGCCACTTTCCTTGCATCTTCTACAGATCTCCTTGCTTCCAGTTCTTCACTCATTCTGATTGATTGGGCTTCAATCTCTCTCTTCAGGTTTTTCATATCCTTCTTCAGTTTTTTAATCTCCATAGTCATGGCTTCTAGGGCTTCTTCAGATTCATCAGATCGACTTTGTTTAGACAAATGCTCAATGTAGTCTTGAAAATCACATAATTATTGAGAAAGATATTGTCTTTTAGCTCTTGACTGCTTCAATTGAGTCTTCAATTGCTCAATGACCATTTCAACTTCTTTGAGTTGCCTCTTGTGCTGCAGCAAACCCTCCATATTAGCCTTAAGGATCCTACCCAAGCTATTAGGCTTCTTCAAAAGAACTATGCTCTGATACCAATTGTTAATCTTTAAAGGCACTGAGAGGGGGGGGTGGTAAATTAGTGCACCCACAAATATGAAATTATTCTTTAAAAGCTTCAAAAAAATCCAATATAAAAAGTGAATACTACATAGAAACTAAGCACATAAACCATTTACACAATGTAGACTCAAGACACAATATTTTGTTAGTAGTGGGCCAGTGTTCCTCGCATGATTCACAATATGGTTTAACAACCTCCTGTGGATTCTATATGCCTAGTGGTTATATCAAGCATTAACAAGTTGATATTTTGGTGCAACGACAACCATTACTGGTAACAAGTGGTATCAAAGCTTGGTCACTGGTTTGAATCACGTAGGCCACACACGAGTGACATTGGGAGGGGGATTGTTGGTAGTAGGCCAGCGTGCCTCATGGGATTCACAACATGGTTTAACAACCTCTTGGTGATTCTATATGTCTAGTGGTTGTATTGGGTATTAACAGATCGATCTTTTGGTGCAACGACAACCACTACTTGTAACAAATTTTTCCCATGGAAACCCCTTTTAGAGGGAGAAAACCATGTGTGGGAATGATGCCCAGTAATTTCACTAGTGCACCAAAGAAATATGCTCTGTTAGGAGCTATTATAAATACCTTTCTAAGGGCATACCTGGTTAAGAGTATCTTTAGCCTCATTAAAAGATAATACAAGTCCTGTTAAGAACTACTCTACTAAGAGATTTCAAACTCCTTCTAAGAGTCACCTGGTTAGAATATTTACACTTCAGATCCTGTTAAAGAACTTGCTTACCCTATTAGGAGTGACCTAGTTAAAGGATTTTACTTACAAACCTATTAGGGCTTGCCTTTAGATAGACTCAAGAATATCTGATCTAATTATGACACTCGCTATCTAACAGATCCACTTCAATCCTGATCACAACATCGCTTTAAGAATCAACTCTCCTTTCTTCAACTCTGTACAATCACCAATACCTATCGCAACACCAAAATCTCAACCCTAAATCTTAATTTCATCCTTCTTTTATAACAACTTGTTCAAGTCGGACATTTTCTTAAAACATTTTACCCTCTGATACAAAAATCAAATATGATCACGCCAAAATGTATTGGTCAACTCAACAAAGTCAGCACAATATTAAATGAGTCGTTAACAATCATTTACAAACATTAACGTGTCTAATTAACTAATCTAATCAGACTTGTTATGTCTGTCTCATATTCTTCTTGCCAGTGTCACTTGAATATTCAACAACTTGCTCAAATCTTCAAACTAACTTATGTGATCGTAGATATAGCTGGATATGCCTCTGTAGATTATAAATGCATGATAGCACATCTTAATTCAATCTTCAACTCTAGATCTAGTTGCCTGATCCTTTCATACTATCTTCTTCCTAGTTGACTAAACACTTAGTCATTTTCCCAATTACATCCTTCAACACCTTCGGTAATGCTGATCTCATGCTGCCAATAGATCATGTTGCCAGTAATGACAACACCATAGTACAATCCCATGATCAACACTCAGATCATCTTCACCAAATTCCAACATCTCTCTCTCTCTCTCTCTCTCTCTCTCTCTCTCTCTCTCTCTCTCTCTCTCTCTCTCTCTCTCTCTCTCTCTCTCTCTCTCTCTCTCTCTCTCTCTCTCTCTCTCTCTCTCTCTCTGTGTTCTTGATCATTTAAGACCAAAAATTTTTACATTAGAAAAATACATACGGGTTTTGTAAAACTATGGACATGGAGCATTTAAGACCATTATGAAAAAAATGAATAGTTCTTCATAACCTGTGTGGGTTATGAAGAACTAAAAGTTCTTCATGACCAATGCGGGTTATGAAGAACTTTTAGTTCTTCATGACCCATACAAGTTATGAAAAACTTTTAGTTCTTCATAACCTATGCGGGTTATGAAGAACTTTTAGTATTTTTTAATTGGCTTAGTTTAGGCTTGGTTTCCCCGAGCCAATTGATTTCAAATTTTGAATAACGCGCACAGGTTTTGTGAAAATTTGAGTTTTTTTTTCATCAGGTGGATACTTTTTTTACTACCATCTTGGTGCACTTATCCATCAACATACAAAACTTCATTTTTTGAGGAAAAATGGTAAAAGCCTTTTACAAAATGGTCTTTAAGGAAAACAAATCGCACAAAACCCATAATAATTCTTTTTATGAAAAATTTATAAAACCCTCCCATAAATTTTTAATGGAAAAAAATTACTAAAACCCATCAAAAAATTTTAAGAAAAAAATTTATGAAATCGCAAATAATAAGTTTTTAAGGATAAAAATTAGAAAAATCCAAGCACTAGTTTTTTTAAGGACAAAAAATTAAAGAATCCATAAAAAAAAAAAAAAGAGAAAAAATTATTAAAACTGACCAACTTGTTTCAAAAAAGGAAACCTAGGCCGATCATGAAAAATGGCATACATGAGCCCTAGTTGTGCGACCATCACACGAACAATTTAAACATACTAACAATAAGAAAATGGTGCACGAATATGGAGCCATCGCAAGTGCAGATAAACGGGTCTTAGAAAAACATCGAGTCAAGTGCAAAGAACACATGCCTAACAAGGACGCATAGCGTCTAGTTCCTGCCTAAGTCCTAAAGATTAAGCCTTACGAGATTTGGCTTGATGAACATTAAATATTAAATAGTAAATATAATCATTAATTATAGATAAACATTAAATATTCAAGTAATTAATGATATTTAAATTAACATTGTTTTGGTATTTTTTGTGCACTGTTATGAATCTAATAATATATTATATCAATATAATATATAAAAAATTATATTAATATTATACTATTAAGTTAATATTAATATATAATATAATTAATTAGTTGCAATAAACATATTATAAACAATAATAGCAAAAAAATAATAATAGAATATTCAAAATATATTAGAACTATACAAATGTAAAAAGTTGTCCAAAAATAAAATGTTATGATTGGGAAACTAAAATGAAAATATCTCTTACAAAAAGGCAAAAGCCTCACATACGACTGTAGTCACATTCAACCAATAAAAATAAAAATAAATAATTTCTATTACAATATACAAAAGTCAAAATATATTAAAACTATATCAATGAAAAAGGTGTTGAAAAATACAATGTTCTAATTGGACAATTAATCAAAACAGTAGCATTGCAATGAATGCTATAATATCCTGCCTGGCAGCAGGAACTAATAATAGATGAAGGTTTGAAACCCTTTGCACGAGCTTGGTAAGTTGTGTGAACGAAGAAGATGACATGGGCTGAAGAAAAAATTGCACCCACCAAACACAAAAATGGCACTGTAAACGATGAAAACACAACGAGAGAAGTTGCAACCACAAGAACGACACCAAATAAAGAAAAAATGTCGACCCTTTGTACAATTCTTTCTGAGAAAAGGTCCAATTTTGCAGACCAAGAAACACGTTAAAAATCTCAAAAACGGAAAAGAAAATCCAGCAAAAACCCGCGAAATCGTTCACTAACGATCTCACTAACGATTTTTTCCATTGAAAATTTTGATTAAAAAAATTAGAAAAAAATCTAAGAAAGAGGCTCAAATTTTTATTAAAACTTGATGTCATGTTATAAAACTTAAAGCTTGATATTAAACAACCCCGATGAAGTTTTCTTAAATAGAAAAGTACTAAGACAAAATTCTAAATGAAACAATCATTAACTAAATACGAAAATAGAAACTAACTCATAAAACTAATCTCACTAAATATAACTATTAGAAACATTACATTATTATTTTAATAAAATAGACACTAAACAATCTATTCTAGATATTTCACTCAATAAAAGACTAGTAGAACTAGAGAACCCTTTCCTCCCTAGAGAAACTTGAACTTACAAATACGTAATAACCATGTTTAGCTAACTAATATCTACTATTTGAGATCTAATGATTTACTACAACTATAAAAATGGTGTTTAGGAAGGGAAACAAATATTTATATGTACCTTGCATTCTTACATGATCCATTCCTAGATCTCTTTTCGACACCAATTAGTTTTTTTTGTACATCATTCTACAACTATCATTGTCATTTAAATGATTTTCGTTCTTTATTTATTAGTTCTAAATCCAAACAAACCTTAGGCTATTTACACTTTATTCATCTCAAACAATTAAAGCCATGATTTGAGTTCTAATTTTATTATCTTTGCTCTTCACTCCCTCATGGACCTAATTAAGCGAATCCTAAACCAAAAATGATCCCCTTTCTCTCTTATCACATTCTAATTAATATTGTTAGATATATTACAACTCCATTCTCTAAATTAGTATTTATTCCCAAATTCATTCATTTCAAACCATGTGGGGTTGTATAAAATAGCTTTTAAGGGTATTCAACTCAAACCCTTCTATTCAAAAATAGAAGTTTTATCAAAATTGGTTTCTTGGGTGTCTATACTCTATGTTTGATTATTCATCAAATCAAAAAAGTCATCAATTTGTGAGCTATGCTTTTTATTCAATGACATTTATTTTATAACTCTTAAAGAATGTTAAGAAATTTAGTAGTTATTAACAAGAATTTTTTATTTAGAGAATTATCAAAGAATTACACCAACATATATATTATCTAATATATCTTTTGTAAGCATCAATTATGGGCTTAAGATAGCAGGATCACTTGTAAAAACAAAATTGACTATACACAAGAGAGAATCAAGAAATGAGTTGTTTGATAATGGATGCAAAAATAATACAATGATATCATTGTTATATAATGGATATATAAAGTACATGAGGAGCCTTTCTTATATAAGTAAAGTAATGAAATATGACTATATAATATTATGTCAACTATCTTAATCATATGACATGAGAAGAAAAAAGTAAATAACCTATACACCCCTATGTAAATTTAAGTAAACTAATGTAAACAAACTAGTTCTAGGCAATATACTCAATTTACACCATTTGCACTCACTTTGGATGCTTTATTTGTCTTTGATCTTTGTTTCAAATTCATTTAGTCAATTTTCCTACGAATTTTTTATTATAAAAATAAATAAATAAATAAACAAAAAAAAATTAAGTCTTGTAATTTAGTGGATTTTTCAATGATTTTTTTACATACAATTAGTCCTCACAAAATTTCAAATAGAAAAAGATCAAGATGAGAAAATTCTATTAGCTATATTTCTAATAGTTCATTCTTGTAAGATAGGTTTAGGTCTATGTTCTAGTTCACTTTTATTGATATGGATTTGAACCAAAGTAAAATGTAATCAATTTGAAAATTCTAACCTACCTTTATAATTAAAATCTAAAAGTTTTGTAGTATGACAAATCAATTTATGAAATCCTTTTGTTATCTTCAAAATCAAACTAAATATCATATTAAATTATTTAAATATTAAATTATTTGTAATCTTAACTTCTTCTTTTTTTTAAGCCAAAGTGGGATATCCACCATATTTTATTAATATAAACTAATTCAAAGACTCCCCCATGGAAGATTCAGGAAGAAACCCCGGGATCTTAGTCGTATACAATATTATAAAATATGACAATTTTTACATTTGAGTTTCTCAAAAACTCATGAATCCGAGAAGGATGTATTTCGATGTTTACATATAGATTTATCTCTAAACCCACTAACTTTGTATCGTTGCAACATTAAAACATAGCTATCCCCCATAAAATCTTCAAAATTATGAAGGAGATCAAAACTGGACTATGCTGTTTAGAGTGATTGTCACAAAATATCAAGATTTTGAATTATAATACTAGACTTGCCTCTGTCAAGCAGTTTGTTTACATGATTATCACAGGAGAGGCGGCTCCAAAATGCTTATGTGTTATCGCGGGTGTCCAACTGTGAAAACTGACAGTCATTCCTCCATAGGCTCGGTAGGCCCCCAAGCTTTTTCCCAACCCGTTGGCAGAGCAACAACATTTTCTTCTTCCCAACCATCAATTGTGTATTGAACCATTGGGCGAATGTTGGAAGATTGCCCGGGTGAAAGAGGCACATTCAGATCAGGGACCTGTTTTGTGTTGCCAGATGAATCCTTGTAGCAGCTCGAATGTTGAACCAATGGAAATGGAGACAGCAAAAGATCCAGGATCGAATGTGCAAGGCTCCATATTTTGTCCACCAGAGGTTTCCCAATGGCCACACCCACGATTTGTAGGTTATTATGTAGTACTCAAAAACTCTTCTTCTCCATCGCCCATTTGAAGCTGTCATATGCCATTAGGTGTTCATGGCTAGCCACAAGATCGTGGTGTGAGAACAGTCCACCCACCAGCGCATTTCTTGACAAGAGGTCATACCTCTGTAGTGCAACCATGAGCCGTGTTCCTTGTATAAATTGGGGCCGAATGATCTTATTCGCAATGTAGACTACCATGTCCACCGACTGTAGCATATCCATTAAGTTTGATAGAAAAATTGACACCATCTAAGAAGGGTAGACCACAATCCTGGTTCTAGGGGCCAAAATGTGTTCTCCCACAACACGTCGGATGACCCTAAAATGCAGCATTGAGTTGGTAATAAAAACGCGGTCAAGATCCGGCCCATCAATTCTGTTTGGGAGTGGGGATTCAGCAGCCTCCAGAGAAATATATACTCTGTAATTCCTTGGAAGGAGCTCATCATGCAAATTCCCACAAGTCTTACAAGAGGGGAAATCCTTGCGCATCATTCTGAACTTCACAAATAATCTGCAATGTGTGATGAGCAAGGAGTAATACAGTTATTTTTTATACAGGGAAAGGTATTTGTAGTTCTCTGATGGATATGAATGCAATCGTGCCAATTAATATCAAATCACCCGTGATCTGATTCTGATATATAGGGTACTACACACATTGTAATGTAGGGTGCGAATCATTTGATCTCGCATTCACTTAAGTTATCAATTAACATGCCCGCCTAAATTTTGTACTTTTTTCATAGCGTCGGCATATAACTGCAGAGAATAAGTACTTAATAGTTGCCCACTTATGATGTCATTCCTCTGTATCACACGAATTTGTCTATGTTTCCATGTGAATTATGGATTCAATGTCATTCTCTCAAATCAATTGGTGTCTCTAAATTGCATATCTGCACAGTAACTAACTTCTCATCTGCACATTTGAGGCCGAATCCATTGATAACTGTCTTTCAAAATTATAAATTTCTTGTAACTTGGCATCCTGATTTAACATTGCATCACATTTGAAGGACATTACCTCATGACCATCACATCCTCTGTTTGCCAGGTGATCTGCTAATTGATTGCCTTCCCTCAAAGTATGTGAAATATGTACTTCTTGGAATGAATCTAATAATAGCCAAATTCGCTGAAGGATATACATGATTCTCCAATTATGAGATATTTGGTTGATACATGTTGTGATTATAACCATCGAATCTCCTTCTATATGGATCTTTTGGAATCCTCCCTTTTTAGCCAGTATTAATCCTTCAAATAATGCCTGAGCCTCAGCCATATTATTTGATCCAATTGGAAGTGGACAGCATTTTATTGCTAGTAATAGTCCTTGATGATCCCGGATGCATACCCCTACTCCTGATTTTCCTGGGTTCCCCCTTAAGGAACCATCAAAATTTATTTTACTATCCCCTTTTGAAGGTGGAATCCATTTGATTAAGTCTCTAGTCAGTATTTTATTTGATGTTGTTTTAAAACACCAACCAAAAGGTATGTGAATTTGCTTCCATTGTTGCAATATTGAAGAATCCCACGAGGTCATGACCAAGTTGTGCTTAAGTTTACTGTGACTAGCATTGACTAGTTCTG
>MU223774.1:3246897-3325289 GCA_018584345.1 Thuja plicata | reverse complement strand
TCTAGATACTTCTGTTGCATAATTTGGCACCAAATGTTGTGTGGTTTGGAATACATTTGCCAAACTAATTTACCCCCAAATGCTTGATTTCTGTATTGTAGATCATGTATCCCAGCTCCACCTAACTTCTTTACTTGTGTTAATTTCTCAATAAAAATCAGAGGGATTTTCTTTTCTCCATTCATATTTCCAGTCCACAGGAAATCTCTTAATATTTTCTGTATTTTTTGAAGAACCGATGAAGGAGCTTTGAGAACTGATAAATAATAATTAGGGATAGCTGATAAGACTGATTTTATTAATAGTATTCTGCCTAAAAGTGATAACCACCTAGCTTTCCATGCTACTACTCTAGATTTAATCCTCTCAATGATAGGTAACCAGTAGCTGCTTTTGTTTACTCCCATAAAGAAAGGGATGCCAAGGTAAACAGATGGAAGGAAATCTACTGAGAATCCTAATAGGCTGTTAATATTGTTAGATATAATTTGGTTTGTGTTAAACAAGTAAATTTTAGATTTGAGAGGGTTAATTTTTTGATTTGAAGCTGCTGAGTAAAGGTCCAGTGTTTCCTTAATCTGTCTGGCCTCTGAAATATTTGCACTCCCAAAGAGTAATGTATCATCCACAAATAGCGAATGTGTCACTGATAGGTCTGATTGTCCAATCTGTACCCCTAGCCACTTCCCTAGTGCATGCTTACAATGGATAAGTCTACTGAATGATTCTGCCATGAGAATAAACAACACTAGCGATAATGGATCCCCCTGTCTGACTCCTTGTGTGGATGTGAAGAATCCTACCGGTGCTCCGTTTATCAGAACTGAGAAACCCACACCCGAGATACAGGATTTAATCCATTTACACCATCCTTTTGCAAATCCAAATTTTTTCAGAACCTTGATGAGAAAGGCTCAGCTTACTCTATCATAAGCTTTCATCATGTCTAGCTTGATGACAAAATGTGGTGATTTGGTATTGTTAATGGAATGCAGGACTTCATGTGCCACTAGAGCTCCTTCCATTATTTCTCTGCCTGGAACAAAGCCCCCTTGTGGTTGTGAGACAAGATTAGGAATGAGGTGTTGCATCCTTAGGTAAATTGCCTTTGTTATGATTTTATAAATGGTATTGCACAAGGATATTGGATGAAAATCTGCAAATGTTTTTAATTATTTTAATAAATTATATATCTCAATAATCTTTTGAATATTTTTTGGAAACTTATTTTTTTCTATTTAAATAAGACTCATTTTTTAATATCTTAATTTCCATTAATCATTCTAGACTTCTTTTCAACAGTAAAAGGCAAAGCCTGAAATTATATTAATATAAAATATTCAGATAAGCTTATTACAAAATTACTCAGAGATGAAGATTATGTATGAATGAAACTTCTGCCACGAAATGCTATACCTATTGTAAATTGATTTTTTATACTTATTGGGTGCATAGATGTATATATCAGTCTTTCTATTTTGTCTTCGCTAGTATTTTGTCCATCCACGGTGAAGATCCTTGTCCAATTTATTGTGTGAATTTTCTTAAAAGCCCCCAACATGGATTTCACCTAAACCACTTAATCGAAGAAATTAACCAGCAATGAATACTCTCAAGATCATCTTTTCACTAGGAAGACAAACTTATGGACGTTCTTGTTATTTGTTGATCTATCTTTGATGATATATCTTCTTGTTGTTGGATTTTTATAATAAAATCTGATTGCTTGAGCCTCTCTCTTTGACTTTCCAGAAGTTGAAAATCTCCTCTGTTTTAATTGCTCAAAGAATATCAGATTTTGTGTGGACTTTTTGAGATGAGTTCAAATCAAATTTTGGAGAAATCTAATTTCTTCTTTAGACTTCTGATGTTTTCTTTGGACAGCAATTTCATTATAAAGCAAAGAATATCTTTATTCTTTCAACAGACTTGTAAGAAGTTGTATGCAGTAGAAAATTAGTTTAATTTGTAAATGCTCTGTTTTATCAAAGACTTGGTTTTACAACAGCAGTTGTAATTTTATTGTCTTGTTGAGCAATGATTGCTCCAGACATTTTGTAAGAGCTTTGAGAAGCTCAAAGTATTTTGTATGCAGCCCCAGTAGCTGTAAGTTTACTTGAACTGTAGAAGTTAATTTTCAGATTAATAAAAGCAAGAAGAAAGCTTGCACATCTCCAATTCTATTCATGTTTATGCTTTGCCCTATTTTGGGGATTTTAATTAATTGCTGAATACAGAGCATTCTGTGTGTGAGTAATTTCCAGAATATAGAGTGAATCTATATTCTTTACATGGTATCAGAGCTGATTGGCCCTCAATCCTTGTGAGTTTGGGCATTTTTTTTTTCTGGGTATTTGTTTTTCTTGCATAGGAGACATGGATGGAGATGTAGGAAAGAGCTGGCAGTAGCCACCGTCCTTGAATGGACAAAATTATGATCTTTGGGCAAAGAAGATGAAGATCGTAATGGTTGCAAATGATTTGTGGGAGCTTGTGGTCAATAGCTTTGTGGATATAACAGACCCAGCTCTATTTGTTGCCCTCACAAATAATCAGAAGACTCAGTTGAAGGAGTTAAGGAGGAAAGATGCAAAAGCTTTGAGCTTGATTGAAACTGCCTTGACAGAGGCAATCTTTCCCAAAATAGCAGCAACTGATTATTCCAAAGAAGCTTGGGATATCCTTCACACAAGTTTTAAAGGGACTAAAAAAGTTCATGTGGTGAAGATCCAAATGCTTCGAAGGTAATTTGAGACTTTTCTCATGAAGGAAAATGAGTCCATTTTAGATTTCAGCTCAAGACTCTCTGGTTTGATAAACCAGTTAAGAACCAATGGAGAAACCATGGAGGAGCAAAGAATAGTAGAGAAAATTTTGAGAAGTCTTCCCTCAAAATTTGATACTCTAGTTATTGTCATTGAAGAGGCAAAGGATCTCTCAACATTGACTGTTGATGAGTTGATGGGTTCTTTCCAAACCCATGAGCATCGAATTAATCAATCAGCAAATTCTTCTCAAGAGCAAGCATTCAGAGCTCAATCCAATGCAAGAAGCAGGGGAGAGGAAGAAACAACTCTGGAAGAGGCTCAAGAGGAAGAGGTCATGGCAACTCTAGACAACAAAATGTTGGAGGAGAAAGTTTAGAATGAGCAGCCACAAATGAGGGAGCTAGTAGCTCTCAAAATAATTCTAGAGGAGGCAAGAAGAATAGTAACTCGAACAAGAACAATGTTGAGTGCTATTACTGTCATAAATTTGGGCATTATGCAAGTGATTGCTGGAAAAGGCAAGGTGATCAGTCAAAGCAGAGTGCTAATGTTGCTGATGTGAAAGTGGGTAATGAAATTAATCCCACAGCCTTCATCATGTGCAATATTGGTGAAGAAGGCAACCCTGAAGTTTGGTGTTTGGACAGCGGTTGCAGCAACCACATGAGTGGTAATGAAAGTCTTTTTTCTTTCATTGATAAATCAATAAAATTAGAAATTAGAATGGGGAACAATGGAATTGTTCCAGTTGTGGGCAAAGGATCTATTATGATCCGCACCAAGCAAGGTGAGAAACAAGAAATTCAGAATGTTTACTTTTCCCCAGGGATAAAGCACAATTTGATGAGTGTTGGACAACTCATTCAAAATGGATATAAAGTTTTGTTGGAGAATGACCAATGTGTCATTTATGATAAGGATGGGAGTAAGAAAATAATTGCAGCAGTCCAAATGACAAAGAATCAAATGTTTCCATTGAAGATAGAAATGTGTTTCTCTTCAATTTTAGTAGCTGCATCTCCCAAGAAAGCATGTACAGCAGTACAACAATCAGCCTTCAAGAGCGTGATTGAAGACCCCTCCAAGCTATGGCATTTAAGGTATGGACATCTTGGCTTTGCTAGTTTAAGTTTATTGTCCAAGAAAAGAATGGTAGATGATTTGCCATGTATTAAAGAGTTTAGTAGCAAGTGTGAGGCTTGCATTTTGGGTAAGCAACATAGGCTGCCCTTTAATTCTGGAAACTCTAGAAGGGAAAGAGCACCATTAGAATTGGTGCATACTAATTTAGTTGGCCCTATGCAAATTACATCCATTGGGGCGAGTACTTATTTTATGACCTTCATAGATGATTTCAATCGTAGAACATGGGTGTATTTTATGCAAAATAAATCTGAAGCTTTTGATAAGTTTTTAGAATTTAAATCCCAAGCTTAAAATGAAAGTGGACACAATTTGAAATTCCTAAGGTCAGATAGAGGGGGGGAATATACCTCCAATATTTTTGTGAAATTTTGCAAGCAGAATGGCAGAAAGAAGGAGCTAACAGCTAGTTATACTCCGCAGCAAAATGGAGTGGCTGAAAGAAAGAATATGACCATCATTGAGATGGCAAGAAGTATGATGAAAGCAAAAGGACTCCCAATTGAATATTGGGGAGAGGCTATAGCA
Organism: Thuja plicata; assembly: GCA_018584345.1. Lineage (NCBI taxonomy): Eukaryota > Viridiplantae > Streptophyta > Pinopsida > Cupressales > Cupressaceae > Thuja > Thuja plicata. Next base: position 3,320,850 of record MU223774.1, on the reverse strand, counting down.
ACATGTGTTTATTTAATAAATAGAAGTCCTACGATGGCAGTCTGTGACAAGATTCCATTGGAAGCATGGGCAAAGCATAGATGGATGGTTGAACACTTGAGAGTGTTTGGGTGTGTAGCATATGCACATGTGCCAAAGGAGCAAAGGCAAAAGTTGGATGACAAGGGTGTGAAGTGTATCTTCGTAGGATACAGTCTTGATTCAAAGGCATACAGATTGTATAACCCGGTCACCAAAAAGATCATCATTTCAAGAGACGTGGAGTTCATTAAGAATGAGTCATGGGATGTCTCGGTGGACACATCATCAAGCACTTCAAGTAAAGTGCCTATTATTGTTGAAGATGATGATGTTAATGAACAACAAGATGATATAACAGCAGATATAGAAGGCTCCAGAAGGCAGCAAATTGGCCCAGTAGAGACCAGCAGCAGCAATACAGAGAGTAGTGATCCCACTCTCGTCTCCCTAGTGCCACGAAAGACCAAGAGTCTAAGGGAGATTTACCAAGATGAAAGGTATGAAAATGAATTTAATGAAAATATCAATTTTGCATTATTTTCTCATAGTGATCCAATTTATTTTGAGGATGCTAAAAAAGAAGAAAAATGGTGTAAGGCCATGGATGAAGAAATAGATGCAATTCAAAGAAATGAAACTTAGGAGCTCACTAATTTACCTCCTGACAAGAAAGTTATTGGAGTTAAGTGGGTCTACAAGACCAAGAGCAATGATGAAGGAAAAATAGATAGGCATAAGGCTCCATTGGTGGTCAAGGGGTATAAACAGCAGTTTGGTAGAGACTATGATGAAACCTACGCCCATGTTCCTAGAATGGAAACCGTGTGTGCTATCATAGAAATTGCAGCCCAGCACAAATGGAAGGTATATCAAATGGATGTGAAATCTGCCTTCTTGAATGGAGTATTGAAAGAAGAGGTTTATGTGGAGCAGCCACCTGGTTATGAAGTTCCGGATCATGAAGGTAAATTGTATAGGCTAAAAAAGGCTCTTTATGGTCTTAAGCAAGCTCCATGGGCATGGTATAGAAAAATTGACTCATATTTGATGAGCAATGGCTTTTGCAAAAGTGATGGTGAGCCCACTCTCTACATCAAGGCAGCAAATGGTAATATTTTAATTGTTGTCTTGTATGTTGATGATTTAACCTTCACTGGGGATAATGATTTCCTCATTGCTGATTTTAAAGAGGCCATGAAAAGAGAGTTTGAAATGTCAGACTTAGGTCTCTTAAGATATTTTCTAGGCATAGAAGTAAAACAAATGCATGATAGAATTTTTATCTCTCAAGAAATATATGCAAATCAAATCTTGGAGAGATTTAAAATGCAGAATAGCAAGGCTGCCCCAACACCAACTACGATAGGTCTAAAGCTAAGCAAGAATGATTGCAACAGCAATGTGAATCTGACTCTATTTAAAAGCTTGGTTATAAGTTTGATGTATTTGACTGCAACTAGGCCAGACATTATGCATGCAGTAAGTTTGATTTCCAGATTTATGGAAACTCCAAAGGACTCCCATTGGCAAGCGGGAAAAAGAATCCTAAGGTATGTGAATGGCACCAAGGGATATGGTATTTTGTATACTGTAGCAAATGATTCTAGATTGATTGGTTACACAGACAGTGATTGAGTAGGGAGTTTGGATGATCGAAAGAGCACTTCCAGATATGTCTTTCACATGGGTTCAGGTGCAATCTCATGGGCTTCTAAGAAGCAACCCATAGTTGCTCAATCTACAGTAGAGGCTAAATATATAGCAGCAAATGTGGTAGCATGTTAAGCTATTTGGATGAGAAGGATCTTGGCAGAATTGAAGGAAGAACAAGAGGATGGAACCACAATATTTTGTGACAATATTTCCTTAATAGCTTTATCGAAGAATCCAGTGTTTCATGGAAGAAGCAAGCACATTGAAATCAGGTATCATTTTATTAGAGAATTAGTTGAGAATGGTGAAATAAAAATGGAGTTTTGCAGGTCGGAGCAGCATCTAGCAGACATTTTCACCAAGCCATTGGGCATTGCAAGTTTTGAGTGCCTAAGGAGAAATCTGGGCATAGTTCATTTGGATCAAGCATGATCGTGTTTTGTCAGCACAAGACAATGGAGGAGTGTTGGATTTTTATAATAAAATCTGATTGCTTGAGCCTCTCTCTTTGACTTTCCAGAAGTTGAAAATCTCCTTTGTTTTAATTGCTCAAAGAATATCAGATTTTGTGTGGACTTTTTTGAGATGAGTTCAAATTTGATTTTGGAGAAATCTGATTTCTTCTTTAGACTTATGATATTTTATTTGGACAACAATTTCATTATAAAGCAAAGAATATCTTTATTCTTTCAACAGACTTGTAAGAAGTTGTATGCAGCAACAAATTAGTTTAATTTGTAAATGCTCTATTTTATCAGAGACTTGGTTTTACAACAACAGTTGTAATTTTATTGTCTTGTTGAGCAATGATTGCTCCAGACATTTTGTAAGAGCTTTGAGAAGCTCAAAGTATTTTGTATGCAACCCTAGTAGCTGTAAGTTTACTCGAATTGTAGAAGTTAATTTTCAGATTAATAGAAGCAAGAAGAAAGCTTGCACATCTCCAATTCTATTCATGTTTATGCTCTGCCCTGTTTTGGGGATTTTAATTAATTGCTGAATATAGAGCATTCTGTGTGTGAGTAATTTCCAGAATATAAAGTGAGTCTATATTCTTTACACTTGTTACTTGAGTGTTGTTGTCTTTCTCTACAAAATGAATATAATATTAATGTTCACTCTTTTTTTAAATGAACTGTGCCAGCTTAAGGATTGCTAAAAGCCACTGCTCCATACCAATGCTCTTATTCGTAATATATGTGTGCTGGGCCATATATTTTGACAGGTGAGATACATTTTAGTTAAGCGTTGTTGTCTTTCTCTGACAAATGAATATGATGGTAATTATCTTTCTTTATTTCAATTAACAGACGCATTAGCATACAATTGAAGCGATATTTAGCATGGTCCATTTTCCTTACATGGATGGGAATCAACATCAAGACCAATAGGTGAGATGCATTTTAGTTGAGTATTGTTGCTTTTCCCTACCCGATGAATCGAATGTCAATACTCACTCCTTATTTTAATCTACAGTGACAACTTATACGAAAGTCTTTTGCGAGACATCACAATAGTTATTCTTATGATACTTATCGGGATAATTACACTCCTACATGGTATGTTACACTTTTGTCAATTCTAAATTGTATTTTACAAATTTAAGTTTCATTAGGCTATATAAAATAAATTATTTATATATTGGAATTTAAACTATCAATAAATTATATTATAATTTTTAATGTTTTTTATTGATAATTGTTTTTAAATGAATAATCCCTTGTATTTGAAAAGCTTGTAAATATTATATCTATTTAGATTGAGCTCAACATTGAAATTTAGTGAAATATATACGAAAGTATTTACGATATATTATTTTTATATTACATATAATATTATTTACAAAAAGTATTGTATTATTTAAAAAATATTCTTAAAGTTTTAAATTATTAATGTATTATTTTTTTAAATTATTATAAACATATAAATTTACAACAACTTTTAGTAGGCATCAAATCATATATACAATGGATTTTCATGTTAAGCTTTGTCGATATTTTTTCCTTACAAAACGTCTTCTCTAATCAAGTTTATTGGGTAGTTACGGGCTCACCTAACTCTCCTATTGTGATCAATCATTACAAGGAGAATTTTGAAGGCATTGCTCTTAATTCCTTTCCTCTCAAGCAAGAATGGTGGGAATGTTATGTCAATGACACCAGTAGACATATATGCATCTGATGCTTTGTCTAAGTTAGATGAGTTCCATTTAAATGTAAAAAATATTTCTAATATCATTTACTTGACTAAAGAGTACAAACCCAACAACGGAATTCCCTTCGTTGACATCCTTATCTTGAAAAGTTGATGGCCCTCTTTCTCATCATTTTTTTGCAAAGCTACCCATACAACTTTATGCTCTATTGGATATATCTCATCAACACCATTCCCAAAAAGTTGGTATTTTCAAACTCTCATCACTAGATACTTTTTTATTTTTTGATAAGGATTACCTAGAACTTGAGTTGGCTCATTTTTCTAAGATGTTAAGATGAATAGTTTCAATAACAAATTCATCTATAGATATTTTAACCAAGTTAGGTCATGTTTTTCTAACAATCCTTTTTCTCATCTTCCTTAATAGTTCAACTATCTAGTTGTCTTTCTTTTGTTGAAGGCATTTAAAATAAAATTCTAGAAATTCTCTTAAAAAGAGGGCATTATTTGCACTTATAGACCTATTGTGACTCAAAAAATTTCAATCATGTCTCTTAAAGGTCATTTAACTCAAATGATGTGCTCTAGGGTCTAAAATATATCATGTTGTTGTCAGTCCCCCTATCTAGGTGAAATGTGTAAGTCATTTAATGACACACTTAAGAAACATTGTATATATATTAGGTATGAGTACATTAATAGCTCCACTCTTGCAAGGACTTCCACTTCCACCAAGCATAACATTTCCTTGGAGAAACACCCTAATCTTAAACAAAGATGACAACATTTTGAAAAGGAAATTTTAGAAGCTATCAATATTGTACAGTATAAAATGGGGATCACCTAATAGGATTTAAGTTCTCCCCAATTTCATAATGCACATTAGAATAGGAAGCCTCCTCCAGTCAAATCGGATCAACACCACAAGAAAGGATAGCGCAATGACAATACTAGATTTGGGTCTTAGGGGCTTGTATTATTTTTTCATTTTTTTGGGAATTGATAGAAGATGAATTAAAGATACATAAATATGGAAATTCTAGGGAAGAAAATGAAGATGAAATGTTTGTACCTTGGAAAGAGAAGGAGATGTTATTTCTATTGTTGTTTTTATGACTATCATGATCCTATAAATACTTGTACTTCCATATCTGAGCTTTGTAACATGTCTATGACCTGTCCTAAAAACCTGAGCCTATCTCTGAGGGTACAGAACATTTAGAATGTTCTCCATCTGGGTGCAGAACATTTGGGATGTTCTATGTGTTGTGGGTCCACAACGTATGCCCCATTTTGGCAACTTGGCCTAATGGGGACCCCCTTTTTTATGTAATATTTTGTAGTTTTGGTAGTTTTGCTGGTCCAAATTTATAATTTGGATCGTCGTAAGAGTGGTGGCTTAGAGTAGTTTCTTGTTTTCAATAACATGATGCTAACAAAGGCATTTGCATGCATGATACAAAGATGTCAAATCCTCAACCAATGAAAATAATGCTAGAAAAGACAACATCTCTGGCAATGAAGTACCATTTCAAAGGATACCACATCCCCCACGAAGCTGGGCAATTTGCACGGTGAGATCATTGACACAGACATAGGTCATGAAATCTATTCCACAGGAAACATCATTCAAACACTTCAAACGAATGTTTGCTACATGTAAACACAGACAAAGATTTGCAATAAATGTTGCAATTGAGAGGAACTATGAAGAAAATCATGAATGGTATTGGATAATTTTAGAAGTTTGAAGCATGCCTTTCCAGGTTTAGGGAGAGGCAACAGGGAAAGCTGAATTTATGAAGTTGCGAAGTTTTGATGAATTCCAAGAAGTTGCAAAGAGATTTTGCAAAGCACACCCCAGGATCCTACCAAAAAGTCATTTTGGACTTAGCAATTTTTCAAGTTGTGAGGTTTTTACTAGTTTTTTGCACTTTCATAGTCTGAACTTGCTGGATTTTTTAGAGTTTCGGCATTGCTGGATTTTTTGCAGTTTGAACTTGCTGGATTTTTTGCAGTTTGAACTTGCTGGATTTTTCACAGTTTGAACTTGCTGGATTTTTTGGAGTTTCAACCTTGCTAGATTTTTTGCAGTCTGAACTTGCTGATTTTTTAGAGTTTCGACCTTGCTAGATTTTTTGGAGTTTCGGTGTTGCTGGATTTTTTGCATTCCAAACTTGCTGCATTTTTTAGAGTTTCGGCCTTGCTGGATTTTTTGCAGTCCAAACTTGCTAGATTTTTTGGATTTTCAGCGTTGCTGGAGTTTTCACAGTCTGAACTTGTTGGATTTTTTAGAGTTTCGGCCTTGCTGGATTTTTTGGAGTTTCAACCTTGCTGGATTTTTCAGAGTTTTGGCGTTGCTGGATTTTTTGCAGTTCGAACTTGCTGAATTTTTGGCCCTTTTGGCCTTTTCAACCTTTTAGCCTTTTCGGCCTCCGAAAGGGCTGAAACTTTGACCCCTCCAATTTTTTATTCTGACACTTAGAAATTTTTACACTTGGAGATTTTTGGAGGAGAGATCAGGGTCTGAAATTCTGGGTTTTTCCAGCGAGATCACTTTTTTGACATGGAGTTTGAACTCTAGATCAAATGGGTGCCCAAATCGAATTCATTTTTGAAGGAATAAGGGTCCCCTATCAGTTCCCACCATAGAGAGAACCCCAGATGAAGAGTCCAAGGCAGAACTCCAAGATCAAGAAGAAGACTTCAGTTGCATGCAGAAAAACCATATCTTCTTTCTCTCTCTTTTCTTGGCGAGTTTGATCCTTCTTGCATGGGAAAACTGATTGTAAATGGATTTAAGAATCCATGCAAGTGATCCAGTATCAGTTAGTAGTAGTTTCCCTTTAGTAATGTTTTAGTTTTAGATTATGTTCATTAATTTAGACTCTCTGATGCCCTAATTTTGGAATTCAGAGTTGCAGATCAAAAAATCTATATATTGTAATCAAAAGCAATGTAATAAAGGCAGATTCTTAATAAAATAGAGACATGCAATTGGTGCTTCATTTGTGGTGTGTGAATTTCTGCCACCTATGCAAATTTATTGAATGTATGCTTGCATTATTCATTATTTTTAGAGAGCCTCTTATTTATTGTGCTTCAAATTCACGTTTTCTTTTAGTTGGAGTTTGTTGTTGTTTTTCTTACCTTGCTGTGACGAATACGTGGAAGAGATCATCTTTGGGCTTAACAATAAATATGTCTCATGGGTGTGCACATCTTGGTGGCTTCGCAATTTGATCAATTTTGAACATCTTGCATGAGTGAATATGTCTTCTCTCCAAACGCTTGCATCTGTGGGGTAGTGAATTGTGACTTGGTCTGATTTATGCTTCACGGGTTTACTCCAAATCTCTCCCATCATTCAATTCGCAAGGAAGGGGTTTACAAACGGTTTATGTCTGTAGGATTTCATTTTTTTTGTCATTTTCTTATTTCTCATTACTCTACTCTCTACTCTCTTTCGTCTTTTAATTCTAAATTTATCTAACATCTTGGAAAATAAAAAATTGCATTTTATTTATCAAACCCCCATATTTGTTAAAACGGAAAATACCAAAAAAAGAACTAAAGTGTTTTTCAGTTTGATGTCTTGAACGTACCAGCAAAGGCCTCCTCGTGAACAATCACATTTATCTTCAACTGAGTAACCAAGAAGGTTGTGACCCGACTCCGGAGAACCTTGGGAATAACTCTGTTATTCTTTCAAGAGAGGAAATTAAATCTTGAGATCCTAGCTAGTTGGCTTGTGTCAAAACAACGCTCAACAAAAGTGGCGCTAGAAGGAGGGCCGAATTAAGACCCATTCTAAAAATAACTTAAAAATCAAAGAATTGGTGGTATGTAAACCCTCCATCACCACGCCAACAAAAGTGGAGCTAGGAGGGAAAATCAAAAGATTTCATGGTTACATGCACACTTGAATGGGTTGGATCTTGAGGAGATCTAGCTTCAATGGGTAGTCCTTTATGTATACTAGGAGGTTTCCATGAGATTCCTTTACATGCATGCAATAGACTTCCCTTGGTCTTCCCGAATAATGGACAAAATGCTGCAAACCATGTGAGGATTTGCAAGAATCTAATGTTTTATCTTAAAATTGAACATGAAGATGTTTGCAATATATTTGTAGAGACATTTCAAGGTGTAACACTTGAATGGTATGTGATACTTTCATCAAAATCTATTTACTCATGGGTTAAATTAAAGGATTTATTCTTAATTCAATCTGATCCCAATTTGAGTGCACAAGATTCTGTATTCTATTTTGCTATTGCAAGAAGGACGCCTCAAGAGTCGATTGCCCAATTTAATCATTGATTCCTTCTCATGTATGAAAGGCTTCAAGATTTGAAATATATGGTGCATGATTTGAAATTAAAAGAACATTATTTATGGTGTTTGTATGTCTCATTTGCAAGCACAATTAGATCTTTGGGTGAGATTACTACCTTACATGATGCATTCAGTAAGGCTCTTTTCTTGGCATGATGTGGATGGGATGTGATGAATGGTACGAATGGTCCAGATGGAAGTTTCAATATGCAATTGATTGAATGTTGCCAACCATTAAAACACTATGTTAATCCAGTCAACATACCATATTAGCTGCAATCACCCTATTCAACCAATTACAACTTTCTCGATATCCAAATGATGCAATCAACCAATAGAAAGAATCAGGTAAATCACTTTCAAGATCAAAGTTGGAGTCAAAATGCCCATACTAAAACCTTGGATGCAATTATTTTACTTCCCAATGATGCTACTTTGGCTATACTATCATATTCTTGTTATACTCCAACACTTAATACATCAAGTCATGATGATACTTCAAAAAGAGAGCTTGATGGCTAGTCATATGAGCATGCTAAGTGGTGTGACAATGAAGATGAAATGGGCCTAAAATTTTGTAGCAATCAAGAACTCAATTTACCAAATGATTTTTCCACAAAAATCAATCATGAGGTATCAAGACATGAGAAACAAACCCAAGAGGATGAGACATATTCAATGCTGCCCCAAAATTATGGTCATAACAATCAGCAAGTGAGAAATATTTGACATCTTCAAAACGTAATTTTGATGACTCTTTTGAGGTTGAGAAAGGTTCAACAACTAAAGATGAAGATACTCATAATATTTGTTGGGTGGATATCCCATTTGAGAAAAGTAGACTGAATGAGAGATTGCAAGAATTGGGTATTCCTATGTCACTATCAGATTTTGCATGGATGGATGGATGTAGAATACACCTCACAAAAAAAACATTGTGAGGTGGATTGCCTTGTTTTCCTTCAGATGATGGACTTCTATTTGAAAGGAAAAATGACTATTGAAGAGGTATTAAGTCCTATAGTGGATCATTGGGATAGTGAATCAGGGAAGGAGGAAGATGAATGTGATCAAACCCATGAACCTTTGGAAGATATTTGCTTGCCTAATGATGAATTTGAAGTGATCAACATACAAGAGGACTATGGTGAGATAATTCAAAATGATGCAGAGGGTGAAATTATAGATACATTCATAAACATTTTTGTGACGAGCGAAAGTGAAGAGGTATCTTCTTATAAAATCACGAGTGATGATGTACTTTATTCTTTGAATTCCAATCATGATGAAACCCAAATAGAGGAGATAGAAGAGGTTCAAAAGGATGATCAAAGGGTTGTCCTAGGGTCTGTAACACTCACACATGGCCAACAACATGGAATGAGGGACTTAACAATCGACAAATAAGATGACTCTCTGTCTCTATCATCGGATGAGGTCGATAAAGTGCTTGATCTAGTATCATGTTTGAGTAAAGAAATGTCCATTTATGTGTATTTCATCCATATATCAAACCTTGCAATAGCCAGTTCATGTAGAGTTCATCCATTCGATCTACATCCAGAAGTAAGTTGTCCTGACTTTATGCTAGCTTGGGAGATTTCTTTAGAAGGTAAGAACAATTTTGAACATGTTTCTTTAAATCTTGAGGGAGAAAATGATTTGATTGATGATATTAATGATTCTTACAATTCAAATGTCATGCTTATGGTTGAATTTGTTAGTCCTAATGAGGTTAAATGTGATGATTCGTTATTTAGGCCTAATGATGATTATAGCAAGGATCATAGTCTTGATGCTTTTCCTTTTGAGCCTTGTTGTAATGACAAGTATAGTACATCACCAATGCTTGTGTCTTCTTATGGTGTGCATTTACCAGATGAGGATGGAGTGGTGTACCCTGAGTTAAGACCTCTAGAAGAAGAAATCATGTTTTATGAGTATACTCCCATGGTTGGGAACTCACTAAATTAGGTTGTATCTTTCCATTATCCCTTACAATTTTATAATTTCCAATTTGAATATGGTGCTGAGGGTGAAAAAAATTGTTTGTGGATTAACCATGATCATGGAGAGTTGCCACAACTTCTAACTCTGTACAATTGGTACCCAGAATTTGAACAAAACTTGTCTAAATTTTATTTTTCTGAGTACAAAGATGAGTTTGCATTCCTTATAACTATACAAGGTGCATTATTGCTACTGCATGGAGAGAAAATTCAATTAACCAATAACTCATATGCTTTTTTTTTTAAATATTTTGTATATAATTTTGTTTAGGTAGGTGTATGTCTTGGTTTTGTTTTCTTCTTTTTGGTTTTCTCGCTTCTATTTGTTGTGTCAAGGGAGTTAGTGTGTTTTGTCAGGGCTTTTCCCAACACGTGGTGCATCCCAACTAGTCCTTGATGAGAGGCAAAGGTATTTCTTAGTCAAAATTTCTAAAGAGATGTATCTTGCAAGAAGCTATAGATGGGGATCAGAAATGGTGATACCTTTTTTTGGCAACCAAGGTGATGCTCAACTTTGATCATCCTATATCATGAGATATACATTTAAACATGACATCGGAAACATTGGTTTCTTGGGTGGTTGTTAGTTAGAACCAGCACTAGCATGTTGATGCGGGTACCCACCGGTCCAAGAACACTTCTCTATCTGCAACTTGACTAAAAAAAAGAGAAAGAAAGAGTAAGGAAAGAGAGGACAAAAGGGAGAAGAAAGTGAAAGAAAAATGAATCATTCAAAGCAATGGTCGCTACAGTAATCAAAATATTATACCAAGGTAGCACAGTCTAAGCGCTACCTAGGTTTATCAAAACAAATAAAAGGAAGGCATTCAAGAAGTAGCATACTCAAAGCACAAGTGGCCCGAACTGGTCACCAATCAGAAAAGAAGAAATAATTCAAAAGAGAGAATCCTCCAAATACCTCTACTTCAAATATTGTTAGAAGATAGAGAAGGGTGACTATAGCAATCTCTATCAGGGCTATGGATTCCTGACTAGCAGTAGAGCAAGGTTAGATTGGGACTCGGTGGAAACTTTGTCAGGGCTATGGATGCTTGACTGGTAGTAGAGCTCTTCCCAGGAAACCCTTGTCAACATTGTGAAGGTTGATTTTGGCTGATATTCGTTTAATTTATCTTCAACAAAATGTCAAAGGAATGAAAAAACAAGTGCACACACAGGAAGAAACAACAAAAGACTTCAATTTTGAGAGTTGGCGAAAGAATATTTCCATGAAGGGTACTTGGGTTTGGTATATTGCAAGACGAGTTTCCATAAGTTGTTTGCTAATAAAGAAATGCCTCAGCCATTTCTCCTTTTGTCTGGGCTATTTATTGTGGGTCCACAATGCACGCCCCATTTTGGCCACTTGGCATAATGGGGACCCCCTTTTTTATGTAATGTTTTGTAGTTTTCGTAGTTTTTCTGGTCCAAATTTGTAATTTGGATCATCGTAAGAGTGGTGGCTTAGAGTAGTTTCTTATTTTCAATAACATGATGCTAACAAAGGCATTTGCATGCAGGATAAAAAGATGTCAAATCCTCAACTAGTGAAAATAATGCTAGAAAAGACAACATCTCTGCCAATGAAGTACCATTTCAAAGGACACCACATCCCCCATGAAGCTGGGCAATTTGCACGGTGAGATCATCGACACAGACATAGGTCATGAAATCTATTCCACAGGAAACATCATTCAAACACCTCAAAGGAATGATTGTTTCATGTGAACATAGACAAAGATTTGCAACAACTGTTCCAATTCAGAGGAACTATGAAGAAAATCATGAATGGTATTGGAGAATTTCAGAAGTTTGAAGCATGCCTTTCCGGGTTTAGGGAGAGGCAACACGGAAAGATGAATTTATGAAGTTGCAAATTTTAGATGAAGTCTAAGAAGTTGCAAAGAGATTTTGCAAAACTAACCTCAAGATCCTACCAAAAAGTCATTTTGGACTTAGCCATTTTTCAAGTCGTGAGGTTTTTGCTAGTTTTTCGCACTTTCATAGTCTGAACTTGTTGGATTTTTTGGAGTTTCGGTGTTGCTAGATTTTTCGTAGTCTGAACTTGCTAGATTTTTTGGAGTTTTTGGCTTGATGGATTTTTCATAGTCCAAACTTGCTGGATTTTTTTGAGTTTTGGCCTTGATCAATTTTTTAGAGTTTCAACATTGCTAGATTTTTCACAGTCTGAACTTGCTGGATTTTTCGCAGTCTGAACTTGCTAGATTTTTTAGAGTTTTGGCATTGCTGGATTTTTCGCAATCCAAACTTGCTAGATTTTTTAGAGTTTCAGCGGTGCTAGATTTTTCATAGTTCAAACTTGCTAGATTTTTTAGAGTTTTGGCCTTGCTAGATTTTTTGGAGTTTCGGCCTTGCTGGATTTTTTAGATTTTTGGCATTGCTGGATTTTTTGCAGTCTGAAATTGCTGGATTTTTTGGAGTTTCGACCTTGCTGGATTTTTTGAAGTCTGAAATTGTTGGAATTTTTTGGAGTTTTAGGCTCTGCTGGACTTTTCAGAGTTTCAAACTTTCTAGCCTTTCAGCCTTATTGGCCTTTCGACCTTTTCAGTCATTTCAGCCTCTGAAAGGACCGAAACTTTGACCCCTCCAATTTTTTATTCCAACACTTAGAAATTTTTACACTTGGATATTTTCGGAGGAGAGGTCAGGGTCCGAAATTCTAGGTTTTTCAACAAGATCACTTTTTTGACATGGATTTTAAACTCCAGATCAGGTGGGTGCCCAACTGGAGTTTTTTTTTGAAGGAATAAGGATCCCCTATCAGTTCCCACCACAAAGAGAACCCCAGATGAAGATTCTAAGGGAGAACTCCAAGATCAAGAAGAAGACTTCAGTTGCATGTAGAAAAACCCTATCTTCTTTCTCTCTCTTTTCTTGGCAAGTTTGATCCTTCTTGCATGGGAAAACTGATTGTAAATGGATTTAAGAATCCATGCAAGTGATCCAGTATCAATTAGCATTAGTTTCCCTTCAGTAAGGTTTTAGTTTTAGCTTATGTTCATTAATTTAGACTCTTTGATGCCCTAATTTCAGAATTCAGAGTTGTAGATCAAAAAACTCTATATATTGTAATCAAAAGCAATGTAATAAGGGTGGATTCATAATACAATAAATACATACAATTGGTGCTTCATTTGTGGTGTGTGAATTTATGCTACCTATGCAAATTTATTGAATGTATGCTTGCATTATTCATTATTTTAAGAGAGCCTCTTGTTTATTGTGATTCAAATTTGCGTTTTCTTTTAGTTGGAGTTTGTTGTTGTTTGCCTTACCTTGCTATGACGAATGTGTGGAAGAGAACATCTTCAGGGTTAATGATAAATCTTTCTCGTGGATGCGCACATCTTGGTGGATTCACAATTTGATCTATTTTAAATATATTGCACGAGTGAATACGTCTTCTCTCCAAACGCTTGCATCCGTGGGGTAGTGAATTGTGACTTGGTCTGATTTATGCTTCGCGGGTTTACTCCAAATCTCTCCCATCATTCAATTCGCAAGGAAGGGGTTTAAAAATGGTTTATGTCCATAGGATTTCATTTTTTTAGTCATTTTCTTATTTCTCGTTACTCTACTCTCTACTCTCTTCCATCTTTTAATTCTAAAAATTAAACATCTTGGAAAATACAAAATTGCATTTTATTTATCAAACCCCCATATTTGTTAAAATGGAAAATACCAAAAAAAGAACTAAAGTGTTTTGCAGTTTGATGTCTTGAACATACTGACAAAGGCCTCCTTGTGAACAATCACATTTATCTTCAACTGAGTAATGAATCAGGTTGTGACCCGACCCTAGAGAACCTTGGGAATAACCCCGTTATTCTTTCAAGAGAGGAAATCAAATCTTGATATCCTAGCAAGTTGGCTTGTGTCAAAACAATGCTCATTACTATGCATGGTAAATAGGTTCCAAATTCTATGGGGACTTGAGTTAGGATCTACGGAGTTCATATCTACAATTATAGCTTGTTGGCCTATACCTGCACATAGAAAAATGGGAAAGAAGGTAGAATAGATGGGTTTTCCTGAATCAAAACCCTATCTACGAATAAACCTGGAAATATAAAAATATACAGTATGTAGAAATTAAATAGTGATCTGATCTGATAAATAATGTAGATCATACCTTCACAATGTTGATGCCACTTTCAATGTGATAAAATATGATTATGCAATAGAATTGACTCAACATAAAACAAAAAGGAAATCATGATTAGACAAAACCTTGTGTGATAGAATGTTGTCACTTGCCAATGTTAAAATGGGAAGAAGAAGAGAAGAAAATAGAAAGAGATGGGATGGCTCTTCCTTGAGAACTCCTTTACTTGACCTCAAATGGATAAAGAAGCTAGAAGAAAACCATCTTGGATGTTTGATGAGGAAGAATGGATGCTAGGACTTTGATAGATCTTGAAGATTGACTTTAATTGCCTTGATTTTCTCAATTGCTAACATAAGAATCCTAAATTGCTTGTTTTCATATAGATTCAAATACTTGAAGATGAATCCAAAATAAGGAGAAGTATGGGTTTTTTATACTTCTCACTACATCTTCATGTTTTAACCTTGGCCAGGTCGACCGCGGATCAAAATCTCACATCCATTCTCTAGATAGGACCCCCTTCATAAATTTGGGCCACTTTTTAGGGGTGCACAGCACCTAGAACATTGTGCACCTAGGTGCAAAATGTTTGAAAAGTTATGCACCCTATAATCTAGGCTTATTTTTATTTTTTGGGCTTTGGGGAATGTGTAGATGAGGGGATTTAAATTACAGTTGGGTTTGGGGCTTTGAAATGTCAAAAAGGCCACTAATAATGACATAGGGCCTAGGTGATGCAATAAATTAAGTGATTGGAGGAAAAATAGAGGAGCACACCTAGAAATAAGGGATAACCTTGATTTTAAGCATGCTAGAGGGGAATGAAAGAAGAAAAAGGACCCAAATTTGAATTTAAATGTCCTTATAAGTTCCTATTACTAAAATGAGTGCAAAATGGTCCTTATAAAGAACACTAATTGAGTTCTTACTTTTTAGGATGGTACATTTAGCCCCCACTTTAGCAGGAGTATGAGACACCTCATGCTCATGGATATATATATATATATATATATATATATATATATATATATGATCATTACCGAATAAAAAGGATATAAGGCATCCCTAAGTTTAAGGACATGAGCCCCAAAACAAAGGATCTTAGCTCACACATCCATGCACAAGGGCATGAAAAAAACAAACCAAGACAATAAAAATGGGTTAGTAAGCTCCAAATCAACTATTTGAAGCAAACTTGATCAAGAGAATGCCCCTACCACTAGTGTCATATTTGGAAAGCTATTACAAAATCATATGTGGTCACATAGAAAGGACAAGAGCATCATCAAAGATAAACAAAATCCATGTTCTAATCCTCTAACATAGCTATCAAAGCATGGAGGATGAAGAAAGAGACCATGAATCAAACAAAATAGTGAGCTATGTAGTACTAGGTGATCCATGAGAAAAGGAAAGGGGAATAAGAATTGGTGATCTATAAAACTACTTAGTCCTAGCCAATTCTACTTTGAAATATTTGCTCATAGGGAATCTTGGGTTGTGCATAGAGAAGCTTCAAATTGGTCTTGTGGATCCATGAAAAATGGCCAGTCAAAGGGCCTATATTGTTGCATAATGTACACAGAGTATGTATGCATTACTGCATCCTTATGATAGTCACATAATTATATGAAGCCATCACTAAAAGAAAAAAGAGATCAAGGATACCTACTTCCAACAAAGAGGATATCCTTAAACAATAATATATACTTGTTTCCAACTACAAAGAGTAAAAAACCCTTGTTGGCAAAGGAAAACAATAATCATGAAAGGATGTCCACACGTGGAAAAAGAACCTTGAAAAGAAGAGATCTTTGGCACAAGACATCTACCTTAAAGAGGAGTTCTTGAAAAAAGACAACATATTCAAGACAAAGAGGGGAGGAGAACAAGAATGCACCTATTTATCCCCCTCACAAGTAGGTAAAAAATGGATTCTTGATGAAGGATACCACATTTTTTAAGAGATAATCCATGCCTCTTGTATAAGAGAGAATCCAAAATTATAGTAACAAATGTTAGAATAACTAAGAGAGGGGGGGAGGGGGGTGAATCAGTTAGCTCCCAATTATTTGATAGTCCCAAATTCCTCTAGACGTATATAAAAACAATTTCAAACATATAATTAAACTCGGTGAAATTTATTCTGTAAACTCAAACTTTAGTCAATAGTGTTTACCGAGTATTAGTAAATTAATACTGTGATTACCGATCAATGTCAATAAAGTAAAGTGTAAAGAAAAATAAAAATCCACAACATTCATTCACATTGACACATAGAATTTTTAATGTGGAAACCCTGCTAAGGGAAAAACCACCTGGGACCGGTAACCCAGAATATTTCACTCTTCTGAAGTGAGTTCGGTGAAGAGCCAACCCTCTTAAAGGTTACAATGCACACTGTTAAATGTGACTTGGTAAGAGGATTTAAAATTTATAGTTCTTTCTTGACCATGCATTCACTATGGGGTCAAAAAGAAAACACTCAACATCCATTAGAATGCCATAATAAATACTTTCACATCCTACTCGGTTAAGAGATTTATTTGTAACAATGGTTAAACTGATACAGTAATGATATGATTCAAATACAACTTTGTTTTGCAGATTTTTAGATCTATTCTAAGTGCATAATGCCTCTGATCAATTTGTTCCCTTCATTTCATCTCATACTTCATACTCTATTAGGCTCGGTAATGCTCTTTCCTCTGTCACTCGGTGATGTCTGCTGAAAACACTTAGTTCTATCTTTAACCATTTTGATCAGTCATGCATAAACTTTGGATGTGCGCATCATAGCATCACCTGATTCTTAATGAATCTATTGTCTCTTATATAAACATTATAGCTCATTTAATTTCCATCCTTCAGATTTTTTCGCTTAATCTTCATCGTTGATTCTTCCATTTAAACCATCCTCGATAGTTGTGTTAAAAACATGTTTCAATCTTTGTCGTTTGATCTTCCTTGAATTTTCATAACCGTTTGATCAAAATAACAAACTTTATCTTTTACCTTAGAATCATCAATTTCTAGCTCAGCATTCTAGTTGGCCTCGGTTTGATTATATTGCTTGGTCAATACCATGTTGTATCAGCAATCCCTAGCTTGGTTATCACTGTGCTCGGTATGCATTGTGTTTTACTCGGTGTTCACTGTCTCTCGGTGTATACAAAACTCTTCATTTACCGACCACATAAACTTTGTGTGTTCCAATTCTTCAATCCATAGTAGATATTTCTCACCATAGTGATACTCAAATAAGTTGACATCAATGACAATACATTATTTGATAATATTTATCATCACTTCTGCAACTCAGTTGACTATCAAAAAATGACTTGAAACATACAATCAATTGTAGTTCATCAATCTCTCCCTTTTTCATTGATGGAAACACAATATGAAATATGCAATATGAGAATGCCATACAATAAATACCAAACGTATGTTCTACAATAGTAACAATTCCATAGCTCTCCCTAGCTTGAATATATAAACTTTTTCAACATTTAAAACCTCACCATGCCGACTCTCCCTGCAGATTTGACTTTTCTATTCTTGAATCTCTTTGTAGAGATTAAATATGTCTCTCTCTTTCTATTTTCTCCCTTTAGTAGATAGATATTTCATTGATCATTCTCTCCCTTTGATAAAAATTGCAAAAATAAATATGCAACTCTTTAGAAGCCAAAAATATCTTTGGTGTTTGGTGCAGTAGGTACCTTGTAGTGTACTGATATGTCTGTATCAGTCCTATTCATCTTTGCATCAACATGATTGATATTTTGATTTCATGTAGGTTGATGCAATCTCCTAGTCACCTTAGTGACCAAGAGTCAAGCAAGGAACACCTAGTCTACCTCTCAAGTGCTCAAATTTATCCTTTGGTAAGGATTTGGTGAATATGTCTACAAGTTGTTCTTTTGATTGTACTTATTCTAGTATCACTTATTTATCTTGTACTTGTTCCCTCAATTAGTGATATTTGATAGATATATGCTTTGTTTTTGCATGCATCACATGGTTCTTTGAAATTTTGATAGCACTTGTATTATCACAGTAAATTATCACTGGGTCAGTGATCTCTTCATTCATGCCTTTGAACAGTTGTTTCATCCATGCTATGTTTGAATAGTTTGTAGCAGAAGCAACATATTATGCTTTTGCAGTTGACTGAGATATGCATCCTTTCTTCTTGCTTATCCAAGTAACTAATCTTTCTCCAATAAATAATTCTCCACCAGTAGTTCTCTTTCTATCATCTATGTTCTCAGTTGAATCAGCATCAGTATAACATTTCAGTTCAAACTTTCCTTCCCTTTTGTACCATAGTCCATAATCTTCAGTATTCTTTTTCCACTTTAGCTTTGTACCATTAAACATCTTAAATGCTTTAGATTTTTCTTTTTGGAACATGACAATCATCATTCTAGAGTAGTCATCAACAAATAAAATAAAGTATATGTCCCCATAATAGCTCTATGTTCTCATTGGTCCACATAGTTCTGTATGAGCTAACTCTGAAATATCATTAGATGAAAAATTTTTGCTCTTGAAACTAGATTTTGATATCTTTCCCATTTGAGAATTTTGCACATTACATAGTCTATTTTAGATGAGCTCGGTAAGCCTCTAACTTTTCTTTTCTTACTAATCTTAACCATGTTATCAAAATTTACATGACAAAGCCTTTTATGCCATAACCATATATCTTCATTATTTTCCATTAAGAAATTAGTTTTAGTGGTGTCAAGATAGAATAGGTTACCTTTTGATTGTTCACCATAGCTGATCAACTTTCCTATTCCATCATAGATTCTAGCTTTTCTATTTTTAAATACAACTCGGTGACATGTGTTATTCAGCTATGAAACACTCAACAGAGTGTAATTAAGTCCTTTTACCCAATATGCATTCTCACATTTGATTTGATTGTTCAACATAATAATACCTTTTCCTTTCACTTGACAAGGTGTATCATTTCCCATTCTAACAGATCCTCCATCATAATGTTCAAGAAAGTCAAATTTTCCTTTATCTCCAGTCCTGTGATGTGTACAGCCACTATCAATAACCCAAATGTCATGCTTACTAACTTTAGAAATAAGTGTTGTTTCCACATACCTTTCATCTTCATTTGAATCATCTTTCAAAGCTACAAAGGATGTCTCAATGTCTTCATCACTCTTAGAACCACTGTTGTTGTCTTTATCTTCAGCAATGTAACAAGCCTTCTTGCCTTTATCTTTGTAATCTTGGTTATCTCTTCTGTCATACTGTTGGTTTCTTTTGTAGTCTTGGTCATCCTTTTTGTCATTAGATCTATCATTTCTTTCATCATTCTTTATGTTAGGGCATCTTGCAGCAAAATGACCAATCCCTTTACAGTTAAAACATATCAAAGGTAGTTTACCTTTATATCTTCCTTTACCTTTGTGCAATCTTCTAACCATTAAAGCTTCAAGTTCATCTAGTTCCTTATCATCACTATCACTATCACTGTTATTTCTGATTATGTGTTTGCTACTAGATTTACCAATTTTCAAATTAGACATAAATGTTGATTCCATAGAAGGTACAATACTTTTGTAAAAATTATTCAGCTCAAAAAAAATCAATCTCCCAACAAGACTATCAACAGTAATATTATTTTGAGGTGCTGCTCTCATTTCATGTATTACAGAGACTCTTATAGAATTGATAGGAAATGAAGTACTAAGAATCTTACTCACAATAGTGTCTTCATCAATAGTTCCACCAGCTCCTCAAATAGCATTCACAACTTCCTTAAGTTGGGTACCATACTGTGTTATGTTCTCTCCTTCTTTCATTCTCATATCATCAAACTTTCCTCAGAGACTTTCAACTTTAGCTCTTAGTAAATTTGCATCTCCTCTCTAAACTAGTGTAAGCTTGTCCCACATCTTCTTGGCAATTGTACATGTCTTGATATCCTCAAACTTATAACTAGTAAGTGAAGAAGAAATCTTCACCATTATAAGGTTGTGTTCATGTTTCTCTTTCATCTAATTAATACTCAAAGGTCCAATAGGTAGAATGAATTCATTATCTAGGTAATCTACAATGTTATTTCCAATCCCTGATATGTATAGTCTCATTCTTCATTTCCATGTCGATAATTTCTCCTTGTTCAACTTCGGTGTGTCTCTCTTATACATCTTGTGATCTTTAGCTTAAGTCCTTCAAAACTTTCTTTTAAGCATTATATGGTCTGATACCAATTGTTAGAATAACTGAGAGGGGGTTGAATCAGTTAGCTCCCAATTATCCTATAGTCCCAAAATCCTCTAGATGTATATAAAAACAATTTCAAACATATAATTCAACTCGGTGAAATGTATTTTGTAAATTCAAACTTTAGTCAATAGTGTTTACCAAGCATTAGTAATTTAATACTGTGATTACCAATCAATGTCAATAAAGTAAAGTTTAAAGAAAATTAACAATCCACAACATTCATGCACATTTACACAGAATTTTTAATGTGGATACCATGCTAAGGGAAAAACCACCTGGGATCGGTAACCCAAAATATTTCACTCTTCTAAAGTGAGCTCGGTGAAGAGCCAACCCTGTTAAAGGTTACAATGCACACTGTTAAATGTGAACTAGTTAGAGGATTTAAAACTAACAGTTCTCTCTTGACCATGCATTCACTATGGGGTCAACAAGAAAACACTCAACATTAATTAGAATTTCATAATAAAGACTTTCATGTCCTACTTGGTTAAGACATTTATCTATAACAATGGTTAAACTGATACAATAATGATCTGATTCAAATACAACTCTCTTTTGCAGATTTTCATATCTATGCTAAGTACATAATAGCTCTAATCAATTTTTTCACTTCAATTCATCTCATACTTCATACTTTGTTTTGCTTGATAATGCTCTTTCCTCTATCGTTTGGTGATGTCTGCAGAAAACGCACGGTTCTATATTTAACCAGTTTGATCAGTCATGCATAAAATTTTCATGTGCACATCATAGCATTATTTGATTCATAATGGATCTCTTGTCTCTTATATAGACATCATAGCTCATTTAATTTTCATCCTTCATATTTTTCCATTTCATCTCCATCGTTGATTTTGTCACTTAAACCATCCTCGGTAGTTGTGTTAAAAACATGTTTTAATCTTTGTCGTCCGATCTTCCTTGAATTTTCATAACCATTTGATCAAAATAACAAACTTTATATTTTACCTTGGAATCGTCAATTTCCAGCTCAACATTCTAGTCGGCCTCAATTTGATTAAATTACTTGGTCAATACCTTGTTGTGTCGGTGATCCCTAGCTTGGTTATCATTGTGCTCGGTATACACTATGTTTTACTCGGTGTTCACTATCTCTCGGTGTATATAGAAATCTTCATTTACCAACCACATAAAATTTGTTTATTCCAGTTCTTCAATCCATAGTAGATGTTTGTCACCATAGTGATACTCAAATAAGTTGACATCAATAACAATACATTAACTGATAATGTTTATCATCACTTTTGTAACTTGGTTGGCTATCAACAAATGAATTCAAACATACAATCTATTGTAGTTCATCAACAAATCCCTACATGAAAAGGAATGTCACAAAGTTAAACATATGCCGCAGTATTGACGAAAAGTGGATCCTTAGGTAAAAAGAATTAAAGAGAGAAAGAATGACACCTTGTCCCCCAAGCACAAGGAAAAAATGAAAAGTAATTGATTACAGAACCTAAGCGATGAATCCCATATAAATAGATGTGCACTCTCAAGTAGGCACAAGGTTGCAAGATAGTTTTCTTGTATAAAACCACAATTGCATGATAGAAAGGTCATCACATTTAAGGGAGACCAAAACAACAAAGGGATAATGAATTTCCTTTGACCATGAAGATAAAAGGATATGTAAAGATAAAAGAGGCACATTACATCATCTTAGTGGTAACATTCATTATAAGATATATGCACTCCTAAAGAAGGAAAGATTGTAAAGGAACATAATCATTTCCCATGAAAAGAAAGGTCTTTAACAAAAAATCCATGTAGAGAAGGATTCTATAGTACACTAAATAAAACCAACAAAGAGATAATGGATCAGAGAGAGAGAGAGACCTTTCCCCCCAAGGGAAAGAGGAAGAGGAGGAATACCAATTGTATTTCTCCAATAGTTCACATCATATAAAGCCCTTTTGCAAGCTTCCAATATTACATACATGATGGGGAACAAAAAAATAGGGTCAACAAATGTTAAGGTATGTTTTTAATGTCAAGAAAGAGTATAAGATCCGTAGTTAATGTAAGAAGACACATAACTACCAAAACTTGAACAAATTTCCTAAATTCCACACAATCAGAAAGAGAATGTCTATTACTATGGTGAAAAATACAATGATAATTACCATTAGTAGATATTTTTTTCAGAAATGTCTAAAAGGAAGGAAAATTTTTCTACCATATTTAATTCTCTAATTTAATATTATTTTATCCAAAGCCAAACAATCATCAAAAGGAGGTGTAACAACATAGGTTGTGGGTAAAATAATGGTTAAATAAGGAGGGTTAGGTTTAGAGGAAGAAAGATCTAAAGGAGTAGGCAAGGAGTTAGCTTCAGGCATAAAACTAAGACCACTTCTAGTGACTTGTGTATGAGGGTCAATAGAAACTTTTATGCCTTTCTCATTAATACCAAGACCTTGTACACTATAGCCTTGCTAAGTGGTGATGGAATACCCTATATTGTATCTTTTTTAAATGTAGAGGGAGAGGGAGACTCGTCTTGAGCTTTATGAAAGTGTGTGGTGTAAGGAGGAATAGAACTGGAAATAGGATTCCTGTCACTATTCGGAGTTTCTTTAGGTGGGGAAGAGGAAGATGGTTCAAGTTAGAATATTCATTTCTACTCAATGTCACTCTAGGATAGAAATCATCAAGAAAATTCTTAATATCAAGATTATGTATGATATCTTGTAAATAAGTACACATACTAGCATCTCTTAGACTATCCATCACAGTAGGTTAAGGAAGAGAAGATCTAGGTCACACTAAAATGGGAACGTTAGCAGCTAGACTACTAGGAGGAAGATTAGGTGGGTTTATGTTAATTTCTTTAGTAAATTAATTTTCTCAATAAAGACTTTATGAGATCTACATATTCCATGCATTTTGTTAAAAGTTTAATGAGAAAAACACATAGAGTATTGATAAAATTCTTAACATACACCCTATAAGGAAGACAAATATTTTAAATTTTCATTATAACATATGATAAAACATCATCAAATGCAATAAAGTATGGTATTCTTCATGTGATTAATCAAGAGAAGTAGTAATAAATGTAAGAACATAAGTGATCACACACTAATATACTTTAGTAATTGTTGGTAAACAGATTGTTCTTTTTGCCTTAACTCTAGGATGCCCAAATATCTAAGAACAATTGAATACAACAGTTGGGAAATTGTGGCTAAACAACTAATTTCCCTCTGAATTTAAAGGTACAGCCCCCTTATATGAATGATTTTTAGTGAATTTTGATCTTTCCTAATCTAACAGGGGTATGCTCTTAACCCGAGAATAGAACAGGTAAACCAAGCTAAACCTAGACAGGAAATAGCTCAGGCGGGACAAATTCAACTCTAAATCTAACCAATTTTGAGATTTCATCAATCAGATTAACTCCCAAAACTAGTAATGCATGAACAACTACTAAAAATGCAGATGAAAGACTAAAGATTAATGATGATGAATCGATCTATATCACAGAAATGTTTCTCAAATTTAAGATAACAACATATTTCCCCCTTAATTAACTGTATCAACTTATAATACAGAACTCTGGTTCGAATACAAATTGTAAATCTAACTTCAATGAAACATTCAAATTCAATAGAAAGATAAATGCAATGCAATGGAAAAGTTAAAGAAATGTAATTTACACATACAAATTTGACTTAGCAAAATGCTATCTTTCACACCAAAATCTAGCTGACCCTTTCAATGATTTTGAAAGTAATACATATATAGTTTGAGTCTTGACCATTACAAAAAGAGTGACCGAAATGGTTCAAATTATTTTAAGAAGAAATGATAAACAAAGGTTTATCCGTTACATTATCATCAAAATTGGGCACAAAGGGAGAATCTAGCTAAGCTTTGGTTTCATTCCCTTTGCCTAATTTAGCCCTATAGGCGGTGAAAGCTGTAATAAATCAGATGAGCTCTTCGTTCCTGTTGACATGGACATTGGTATATCAGATGAGCCACCTAGAATGTTCCTTGGCCAGGATTTTAATTGCATCCGTTCGATCTTCCAACTCCTCCATGGATTTATAGATACATCCACTCAACTATTGGAGCTCTAGCACCTTGTCTAAATGAGTGGAAGACTGCTCTAATAGCTTATGCATATAATCAGAAAATTATTTATGCATATTAGCTAATCCAATCATTTCTTTACCTTGTCCACTTGTCTGTGATTCTATATGCAGACCTTGAAGAATCTTAAAGTCTTTACTCTATTCCTCCTTGATCTTACTGTCTAATTGTTGCAACCTTGTCTCAGCCTGAATGATCATCTCAATTTTAAACTCTAGACTTTGAAGCCACTCGATTAGAGGTTCATCTCCTTTCAACAGAATCTTGGCTTTCAATTCCTCCTTTCTCTTCATCTTTACTGCCACGTGAATTGTTAGTATGCATTCTTGACACTTCATTCTCTTAGATGCGAGGGTTTGCAAGTTCTTCTCAATATTGTTCCTTTCAGTTTCTAGTCTCAAAAGAGAATTACCCAATTGCTCAATGACTACCAATCCTTCAGATTCTAGTCTCTCGACCCATCCCTTGCTGATCTGCGTGAAGTGCCTATCTTCTTGCAATTTGGCTATTATGGCTTGATTCTCCATGGCATTGGGATCGAAAGTGGTCTGAGTACTGGGAATACTAGCAAGTAGAGTGACCAATTGTCAGATGAAATTAGTTAGTTCACAAAATTCAGCCTTAAGATATACCTTAGCCATTTTAAGTTCTTCTATCTCTTCTTCAACTACTACATTAGTGGATATCCACCAATCCACTTTGGTATCATGTCAAGCTAAGCCCATGTCAAATGAGTGTAGTTCAAAATCCGAAGGGGTTAAATCTTCAAACCTGCCCTCCATAGGTTTTGCAACCTCCATCATGAAATGCCCAATTTTTGGATCCTGGCCCAATGTGGACAACATCTTTACTTTCTTAGCTTTTTTTGCAGTGGCGCAAGGTTGCAAAGCTCAAGCTAAAGTATCTTTGTTGGGAGCTCCTTCTTCTACCCTCTTTCTTTTGTGTTCTAGAGTGTTCTCTATCCACGACTTGACACTGGTGACCTTGGTGGCAGAGACCAATTCCTCTATAAATAGTTTCCTAATAACTGGAAGAGTAGGCTTTGGTCTTGAAGAAAATGGATTTACAGAGGTAGGAGAAGAGGACACAAATCTGATGACTTGAGCAGTCTCTTGTTGCTTCTCAAACCTCTTGTCAGATTCAATGGCTGAGGTATTGGAGGTATCCTCACCCACCTCTATGATAATAGGGGACCCTGGCCTTGAAGCATCTTGGGTTGAAGTGTCAGCTAGTGTATCTACATCAACTTTAGCTGATTGCTCAGCTCCTGCACCTTTGGTGGGTTCTTCTGTTGGCTAGGCCAAGTCTATAAAAATTGCATCTTTTGTCGAAGCAATATCTGGAAGTGGGCCTTCTCCACATGTCTTTTTTGGTTCGATTTATTTCTAAAGAGGTTCATCACCTCCACCGACCAGCTAAGATGAACCTTTGGCCATAGTTGGGAGTATGACTAAAGAATTTTTTGCAACATTTGAAGTATCCTTTGTCAGGGTACTCTGAGTAGGAGGCTTCCTTTCTAACCTCTTCTTTCTGCCTGCAGTCCATTCAATCCACTGCTTTGTTCTCTTGTAGATTCTACTCATCAAGGTTTCCAGGTCATTAATGGATTTCCCTATCATGGGATCAAAGCTTATAGGGAGTGGCTTTATCTTCTCCAAATATGTATCATCATACATATGTTGGTCGTCGTCTTCCAATCCTTCCACTTCAATGTTAACTTTGAACTTTTTGATTAATTCAATAGTTAATCGGGCATAGAACCTCTCTCTGCTTTCCAAATCATATTTGCAATTAGCCCAGTATTCTTCAATATCATCCACATGATGAATTGAATAACTCATTTGCAGATGATCTCGGGCATTATTTACAGGGTCATAGAGTGGCCTTAGAACATCATATGTTTCCAACTTGAATCTTTTGGAGAAGGTCTTCAGAACATTCTTTGCTTCAGACTAGGATGCACAACTGTAAGCTCCAATGACCATTGGGAACTTATAGCCTTTCTTCTTAGCATCAGCGTAGATCAGGTTCACTTGGACTGTCTGCCTCATCACTTCGATCAACATGATCATATCATTGGGATATCTGGGCAACTTCAAAGGGAAATCATTGAATCCTGCAAGATGAAGTTATGAGAAATCCTGATATTGAATGAAAACCCCCCAAATTGGCTGATAAAGGCCATGGCTTGAGGAGAAAATCTCCTTTCTAGAAAACCCTACAGCTCCTTGCACAATCTCATCGTAAATGTTGTTGGAGATTTACTTCTAGCAGCTAGATGACTGTATGTTTGTCATTGATGAAAACGTATAATAAATAGTAGAGTTCTATATGTACTTATCAGAATAATGAGCCTTGCATAGTTATATTCATGTTGTAGACATGTTTTTTATGTTCTATTCATACACGCAATCTCAAATATGAAGTTTCAGTTGTGTTGTGTAATTCTGTTAGCGACAGTTACAGTTTCTAGAGTTTGTCTATACAGAGCTGACATATTGCATTTGTTCTTGAGTTGTGCCTATCTTTAGGATATGTGTGTGTACAATCAATATTAGTTATGAGTTGGAGATAGTTATCTAAAGTTGCCAAATGTGTTTCAACAAGATTGCAATGTTAGAGTTAATTTGGTGAGGCCGACTTTGTGAAGCGTCGCATCTATTCAATTTATATTGCACAGTTGTAATTATGCTTGCATGATTAGTTAAGCCAATAAGGATGTTATGAAGAGTTGCCTAATAGGTCCCATGATCTCATACTTTGAGGAAGATACTTATAGTGGTTCATTTGTGGAATCCTAAGAGTGAATGATAAGAAATGTAACAGAGAAAGTATAGAGCAGAATATCAACTGTGTTTCATTCATCAAGGATCTATGTGAAGAATCGGTGGAAGATTACAATACATTGGAACTGATCAAGACAACAGGTCTACTCTATAGTTCATCATCATATATAGTGCATATCTATTCTACAGAAGGTTGTAGCCTTCACCATTGAAGCAGTGAGCTTTTGGACAGTGAGTCCACACCCTTAACAAGGTTATTTGTAAAAGACTCCTAACAGGGTCAGACCATTAACCAAGTCACTATACTTATTGCATTGTAAAGAACAAATCCTAACAGGGTTGCAAGATCTTCTAACAGGGATCATTATAAACAAGTATAGTTCATTGTGGGTGCTAATTCCCACAGGGGTTTTTACGATTTGGTTTCCCCGTAATCAAATTGTGGTGTTGTCTATTGTGTTATTTGAATGTTCATTTACTTTATTATATTATGGAGTCAATAAGAGAAAATAATTTTATTAGCTGATAACTGATTCACCCCCCCCCCTCAATTATCCTTTGGGACTATTCCAACAATTGGTATCAGAGCCAAGTTCCTTGAAGAGAAATCCTAATAGCTTAAGGTAGATTAGATGGTATACTTCAGAAAAGAGTCCTAAGTTCAATGGAGAGAATTATCTGGATTGGAAGAACAAAATGATAACACATCTACAGTGTGTTCATTTTGAGATCTTTGAGATAGCCACACAAGAAGTTGATATTCCCTCCTTAAAAGACCTTGCAAAAGATGATGCCACTAGTAGACAAAAGGATACATTTACTAATAATGCAATTTCTAAAGAAGCCCTAATCAACACCTTATCCGACAGTGAATTCTCTGAGATCAAGAAAGTAGACAAGGCATACACAATATGGAAGTATTTAGAAGACATGTTTGAAGGAGATATCCAAGCAAAGAATGCGCGCAGGAAAACATGGAAAAAGAAATACAACAATCTTGAGATGTTACTTGAAGAAAACATCAGAGCCTACAATCAGAGGATAAATGAAGCAGTTTCTAGAATCTGAAACAATGGTGGAGAAATTTCAGAAGAAGACATAATGGACAAGCTAATGACTACATTAACAACAGACTATAAGAGCAAGATCAATATTCTAGATGAAACCATACAATTTTCAAGGGACTTCAAGAGAGAAACTTTAATCAGTAAAATATTTGCATTTGAGATATCTAGATTGAAGATAGAACCTAAAAATGCGACAGCCTTCAAAGCCACAATCCACAACAACAAACCTATAAGTAGTCCTAATAAGAAAGAAGAATTTGATGAAGAGCTAGAAGAAATTATTGCCATGACTTCTAAAAGAGAAAAGAAAGGCAAAGGAAAATATGAAGGAGAACTTCCATTCAAATGTTTTTCATGCAACAAGATTGGTTACTTTGCAACCAAGTGTCCCACAAGAGTCAAAAAATTCAGATCTGATTACAAACCCAAATACAGAAAGGAATGTTACCATGCTGAAGAAGTTATAACTAATGAAGATTTAGGAGAGGATGAAATTGGATTCGTTGCCCTTAAAGACATGGAAAAAGTGCTTGAGGAAATGGACATTGCAGATGAAAAGGAAGCACAAGAGTTAGCCTTAATTTCCAAATCAGACATCAAAACTGATTGGATCATTGACATCGAAAGCTCTCACCACATGACAGGTGATAAAGACAAATCTGTTCATCTAGACAAGTACAAAGGTGGTATGGTTAGATTTGGAGATAACACTCCTAAACCTATCATAGGCAGACAATCTATCACCCTAGATGGAAAGAACAAGATAAATGATGTTTTGTATGTTGATGGATTACATCACAACTTACTAAGTGTTGGACAGTTACTTGACAAAGGTTATCATTTGGAATTCAAAGACAACAAATGCATCATTAGCAACAAAGAAGGAGACATGATTGCATCAGGTTCAAAAACAAAAGGTAATGTTTTTATCTCAATTCAGATGTAATTTGTTTTGTTGCAAAAGTGGATGACAGTTAGTTATGGCACAAGAGACTCTGTCATATCAATTTTGATAATATAGTAAAGACAAGCAATGTCAAGGCAGTTAGAGACCTTCCAAGTATTGCAAGACCAGTTGACACAATGTGTAGGGAATGTGTTATGGGAAATCATGTAAGGAGCTTTTTCAGAAGAAAGAAAAACTCAGCTGAGAGCAAGTTAGACCTAGTACATACAGATTTATGTGGTCCTACTCAAACTAGATCATACCATGGAGAAAGGTATTTCATTTTGTTTGTTTGTGAATTTACAAGGATGATGTGGGTTGCGTTCTTAAAAGAGAAGTCTGAAGCCTTTGAGAAATTCAAAATATTCAAAGCAAAAGTTGAAAATGAATCTGGATTAAAACTAAAATGTCTAAGATCAGATAGAGGAGGAGAATTCACCTCTGACCAGTTTTATCACTACTATGGAGAACATGGAATCAAAAGATAGTTGAGTGCACCCAGAACCCCTCAGCAGAATGGGATTGCAGAAAGAAGGAACAGGATCATACTTGATACAGCGCGCACTATGATGATTGAAGGAAATGTTGCACACACCTATTGGAGAGATGCAATCAATACATCAGTCTATACAATCAACAAAACACAACTAAGACTAGGCGCAGCTAAGACACCTTATGAACTTTGGTTTGGTAATGTACCTATAGTAAAATACTTCAAAATCTTTGGCATCAAGTGCTACATCAAGAGAGATGATGGTGTTGGTAAGTTTGATGCTAGAAGTGATGAAGGTATTTTCCTTGGTTACTCTACTAAAAGAAAAGCATACAGATGTTTGAATTTGAGATTAAAGAAGATAATTGAAAGTACTCGTGTAAAAATTGATGAGAAGTTCATGATTCAAGAGAGGTACTATGAATATGCACCTATGATTGAGGATGAACCTAGGCCTAGCAGTAAAGACACTATTATTGAAGAAATGTTTGATTGCATTGATGTTTCATGTAATGAACCTAAATCAAGCAAAGAAATATCACAAATTACAGATGAGGATGTCACACCAAACATTTTAAAATTCACATCTAGGTATCATTAAAAAGATGATATCATTGGAGATCAGAGCAGCAGTGTTTTGACTAGATCTAAAGCAAAAGGTTTAACAGTAGATGAAGAAGTATGTTTACTTTCACAAATTAAACCTTTAAATGTTGAAGATGCTTGCAAGGATTCTGATTGGAAGAAAACAATGGAAGAAGAATTAGATCAAATAATAAAAAATGATACATGGGAATTGGTTCCTAGACCTAGTGACAAAAATGTGATTGGAACAAAGTGGGTATTCAGGAACAAGATGAATGAAGATGGTATAGTGGTCAGAAACAAATCAAGATTAGTGTGTAAAGGATATGTGCAAAGGGAAGGGATAGATTACACTAACACATTTTCCCCTGTGAGCAGACTAGAAGCCATTAAGTTATTCTTGGCATATGCAACATTCAAAGACTTCAAAGTATATCAAATGGATGTCAAATCAACCTTTATGAATGGTGACTTAAAAGAATAAGTCTACATAGAAAAACCTGAAGGATTTAATCTATCAGATAAACTAGACATGGTATGCAGATTGAAGAAGGCACTCTATGGGCTTAAACAGGCCCCAAGAGCTTGGTATGAGAAACTAGATGGCTATCTTACCAAGATTGGATTTAAGAAAGGAGCAGCAGATTGTAACATATTCATAAGAGAAACACCTGATGGATTATTACTTGTTGCCATATTTTTTGATGACATTATCTTTGGAGGTAATGACAAGCTTAGTGCAGAATTTGAAAAAGAAACGCATAATGAATTTGAAATGAGCATGATTGGTCCTATAAAATATTTTCAAGGATTGAATGTAAAGCAGACAGATAAAGGAATATTCATAAATCAATCAAAATATGTGAAGGAAATATTAAAGACTTTCAAGATGGAAGACTGTAAACCAGTATGCACTCCTATGATAACAGGAAGCAAGCTTTCTAAAGAAGATGATTCCGCAACAGTTGACAAGACATTATACAAGTCTATGATTGGAAAACTTATATATCTTACTAAATCTAGACCAGACATATCTAATACAGTTGGCATTGTTGGTAAATTTACAGTTGAACCAAAATAGAATCACCTAATGGAAATCAAGAGAATATTCAGATACCTAAAGGGAACTATAGACTATGGTTTATGGTATCCTAAATCAGAGAATGTACAACTTCATGTATATACAGATGCAGATTGGACAGGTTGTATTGATGATAGGAAGAGTACTTCAAGAGGAGCAGTATTTCTTGGAGATAGGTTGGTTTCTTGGGTAAGAAAGAAACAAAATTGTATCTCTCAGTCAATAGAAAAAGTTGAATATGTTGCAGCAGCATTGAATTATTCAACAATGGTTTGGATCAAGCAGATGGTTAAAGATTTTGGTATTCAAGTTGATTATCCTATTTTTATTCACTGTGATAAAACTAGTACTATCAACATGTCCAACAACCCTATGATGCACGCAAAGGCAAAACACATTGAGATCAAATACCATTTTATTAGAGAAAAAGTTGCAGATAATGAAGTAAAAATGGACTATGTGAGCACCAAAGAATAGTTGGCAGATATTTTCACAAAGCCTTTATCAAAAGATACTTTTGGGTATCTCAGGGAGAAATTGGGAGTAATTCCCTCTCCTGAGTCTCATTAGATAAAGCAGAAAGAACATCAATCCATAGTGACTGATGAACAGTTGACTACTCTACTTCTAGAGTAGTACCTATGCCTAATGGTTTATGGCACCCTTTTCCATTGATGTCAAAGGGGGAGTATATAGTAAGGGGGAGCATATACTCTGGGGGAGTATAAACATAGACAGAGGAGCTGCAGCTGTGTAGAGGAATATTTGATGAGGATATTGAGAAGATTGTAAAAAGAAAGAAGACACCATGTGCTGAAGATGTTTTTAATATCATATGTTGCCATCAATGTCAAAGGGAGATATTATTTGAGATTTACTTCTAGCAGCTAGATGATTGTATGTTTGTCATTAATGACAACATATAATATATAGTAGCATTCTGTATGTACTTATCAGAATAATGTTATCAAGCCTTGCGTGGTTATATCCATGTTGTAGACATGTTGTTTATGTTCTGTTCATACATGCAAACTCAGATATGAAGTTTCAATTGTGTTGTGTAATTGTGTTAGCAGTAGTTACAGTTTCTGGAGTTTGTCTATACAAAGCCGACGTATTGCATTGGTTCTTAAGTTACACCTATCTTCAGGATATGTGTGTGTACATTCAAGATTAGTTATGAGTTTTCGATAGTTATCTAAAGGCATCAAAAGTGTTTCAATGAGATTGCAATGTTAGAGTTAATTTGGTGAGGCCGACTTTATGAAGCGTCACATCTTTTCAGTTTATATTGCAAGTTTGTAATTATGCTTGTGTGATTATTTAATCCAACAAGGATGTTATGAAGAGTTTCCTAACAGGTCCCATGATCTCATACTTTGAGGAAGATACTTATAGTGGTTCATTTGTGGAACGCTAAGTGTGAATGATAAGAAATGTAACAGAGAAAGTACAAAGAAGAATATCAGTTGTGTTTCATTCATCAAGGATCTATGTGAAGAATCAGTGGAAGATTAAAATACATTAGAACTGATCAATATAGTAGGTCTACTCTAAAGTTTATCATTAGATATAGTGCATATCTGTTCTACAGAAGGTTGTAGCCTTCACCATTGAAGAAGTGACCTTTTGGACAGTGAGTCCCCACCCTTAGTAGGGTTATTTGTAAAAGACTCCTAACAGGGTCAGACCCTTAACCATGTCACTATACTTAGTGCATTGTAAAGAACAACTCCTAACAGGGTTACAAGATCTTCTAACAGGGATCATTATAAACAAGTATAGTTCATTGTGGGTGCTAATTCCCACCGGGGTTTTTACCATTTGGTTTCCCCATAATCAAATTGTTGTATTGTCTATTGTGTTATCTAAATGTGTATTTACTTTATTATATTCTGGAGTCAATAAGAGAAAATAATTTAATTAGCTGATAACTGATTCACCCCCCATCTCAGTTATCCTTTGGGACTATTCCAACAAATGTATCATTAACTCTGAGGTAGTCAGCATAACTCTTGTGTAACTGAAGACACAGGAAGAATTCATAGCTTTTAACATCATCGGGGAACTCTTCTAATCTAGGAATTCATGGCCAAAGTTGGATTGTGGCCAGTATATACATTAAAACTGAAGACATATAGAATTCATTTTGATATTTAGCTCTATCTAGGGTATTGGCTAGATTTTCACTTACCATAAACACCCAATCAATAAAATGGTGTTGAGAACAGATCACCTGTACCAAGAAGAAGTGATGCTCCAAAAAATTGAGTGCCTCACTCTCACCTCTGATTCTGTGAAGTAGCACTAGGATATCTATGATTTTTGGCTTCAGGTTAGTGCCATATAATGTTTTTGGCAACTTCCCTTTGGCGCTTCTAGGCTATTCAAACCATGCCTTCATTATCTCCTTCTTCCATACTAATTTCTTTGTGGTATATTCAGTCATTGCCTGACTGTATGTCATCTCTGAATACTCATCTTTCTCTGGGATGCGAAGCAAGTTCTGAACCAATTCTCTATCAATAGAGAGTAGCATGGTGTCGTCTGGCAAAAGGATTTTCTTGGTGTCTGAGTTGTATTGAGCTATACATTCTCAAATCATTTCAGAGGCTTGAACAACTACAGGAAAGCTAGCGGCTTCAAGTAATCCTCTCTCCTTCAACTTCTCAGTGATGGGATGTATTTGATTAGCTTTCAATCTATTCTTAAAATTTTGCATATCGAAGACCTTCAAAGATGTGTCTATGATCTTATGCTAGTCAAAGGTGATACCATTCATTCCATCAAATCCCATAAATCTGGAAGCCATGCTTTGAATGATTTGATTCAGGAATTAGGAATAACTCTCAGGAATGCAGGGGCAAAGAATAATCAATATTAGAGGCTTTGAAATTGAACAATTTGTCAAACAAATGGTAGCTCCTATTTGCAACCTTCAACTAATTTTATAACTTTGAATTCTTACTGTTT
The DNA here is from genome assembly GCA_018584345.1 of Thuja plicata. NCBI lineage: Eukaryota > Viridiplantae > Streptophyta > Pinopsida > Cupressales > Cupressaceae > Thuja > Thuja plicata. The sequence continues at coordinate 3,286,226 of MU223774.1, read as the reverse complement.
AACAACCAACTTCCCACGCCACATGAATAAAAAGACCCAAGCATTAATGAAAAATATTGTGGTGGAGTAAAAGGAATTTATTTAAATTAATTACTTTACCCCCATGAGCTGTTAAGAATGTCTTTTCATTTTATTAACTATTACGGTAACTTTCAGGAGGTGGCAAAAAATTACTTTTCTACTTCACCTTTAGCAGAGAAAAACTTTTGGGATGCTCTCTCTTCGAAAATCCACTAAAGGAAGATTATAGCTTATTGAGATGCTAAATTGGAATTTCATCTAATTTCTTTATTCCTTGTATCACTTAGGAGATCGATTATCTCTAAAAAACCTTCCATTTTGATAGTTAGGCAGAAAACATATCCTGCGAGTCAAAACCCGCTGGTTGGAGTAGCGGAGAAGTCATTTTCTGCTTTTCTGCCAATAAGATTACATCTTGAATTCTTCTTCATTCAATCATTCCCTCTGCTTGAAGTGGATTTAATCTAGCTGCCTAAATCTTTCTTATTCCCAATTCTTTCTTTTCTAACTTCCACCGACCTTTGATACTCTAAGTTCTATCTATTGTGGAAAACACACTTTGCAGGTGATTTTCCGCCAAGGAGAAGCTCAAAACCAATTTTCTACCAATGCTACAAAAGGTAATGATAAGGAAAAATACTTTATCTGTAGATGAAACTAATGTTAAAATCCTTCAATAAATTGCCTTTACCGGATTCAGGAACCTAAGCTACCCCATGAAACACAATCTCAGAGATAGATTCCCTCCAGCTCACAGAAGAGAATGTAGTTTAGGGAAATCCGATAAAGACCTCCTATCCTAAGAGGATATCTAGACTTAGACTCAAGACTTTCATCAAGCTTTCAAAATCACTACTACACATTCAACATCAAATTTTGTCTCAAAGGTAAGCAGACCAAAAGTGGGGCAATAGATGGGTCTGTCTGGGGACTTGGACATTCACATGTCCAAGCAAGGAACTCAAATCTCTAGTTTTGCAAGGCTCAACAAAAGGCGGCTCACAAAAAAACTAAAGCAAAACACAGAAAGGAAAGAAAGAAGGAAACCAAACTAGGGAAACAAAAATAGGAACTAAACGTAACTATCATACAATATAGGGGTTACCTATTTTAGATTAAGACCTGGTACAACTTCAAGTCCTGACCATTGTATGTTAGGGGCAATGCTTCACCATCTAGATAAGCTAGCTTAAAATAATTCCTCTCGAATGCTTGTTCGATCTTAAAGGGTCCTTTCCACAATGTTTAAAATTTCCCATGCATACCTTTGGGTGCCCTTCTCTTGTCCCATAACAACACCATATCTCCCTCCATAAATTTCTGGGGTCTCCTCTTTTTATCAAACAAGTTATTTATGCGTATTTGATGTTGTGTAATATGGTCTCTCTCTCTCTCTCTCTCTCTCTCTCTCTCTCTCTCTCTCTCTCTCTCTCTCTTCTTCAAGTTTGTTTAGGTATCGAATCCTTTTTTCTAAACCATCTTTACAGATACCATCCTCTACTGCTCTTCTCAGTTTGCAAGTCACCAATTCTAATGGTAATGGAAGGCTGGATTTGATCCCATAAACAAGTTCAAAAGGAGATATACCAATGGCTCTTATGGGAGTCACTCTATCTACCTAGAGGGCTTCATTGATTTTCTTATGCCAAGTTCTCTGGTTATCTGCCATGAGCTTTTTTATGATGTTTACCAAATTTTTATTGTTGGACTCAGCTTGACCGTTCCCTTGAGGGAAATAATCAGATGAATGACTGATCATGATTCCATACTCAAAGAAAAACTCAATAATTTCTTGTGAAGAAAAGTATGTGGCATTATCCATAACTAACTTAATAGGCACACCAAAGCTTACCATAATGTTTTCTTTGATAAACTCACATACTACCTCCGAAGTAGTTCTCTTTGTTGCTTTCGCCTCCACCCATTTCGTGAAGTAGTCAGTCGCAATGATTATGTAGGTATGACCTGCACTAGACGTGGGATTTATAGGACCAACAAAATAAATACCCCACTGCTAAAAAGGACCCTCAATTATCACTGGTCTCAAGGGTAGTACTACCAAATGAGGCTTTCCAGTAAACTTTTTTCTTTTTTCGCATCTCGCCACCCAATGGTAAGCATCTCTAAACATTCCCAGCCAGTAATAACACTGTCTCAAAATATTGAATGCAGTGATTGATGAGGAGAAGTCTCCCCCACAAGCTTCATCATGAAACACCTTTAATAGCTTCTCCTGCTTTTGTTTGTCAACACACCGGAGGAAAGTTCCATCTATAGAACTCTTATATAGTCTATCCTCCCAAATTACATATTTAGAGGCTTTCAGTTTCAGATCTCTTCTTTGATTCGAAGTTAATCCTTCAAGGCATTCACCATATGTCAAGAAATACATAACATTTTCAAACCAAGGGTCTTCCATACTTACAGCTAGGACCAATTGCGTATCTTCAGGGTCTTTGCCTTCTTTGTTTTCTACCATTGCCTTGCATAGTGCATTTCCTCTCACTAATTTAGTAGGCTTGATCTCTATATCATATTCTTGAGTCTTAGTTACCTAGGCTCCTTTGTTATTACATCCCACATCCTGCAGGGTCAATATACTTTTTACTGCGACGTCAGGCACATAAACAATACAGTGGGAGTATAGAATGTAAAATCTAAAATTCTTTAAAGCTTTTACCACTGTGAAAGCATGTTTTTCAGTCTGAGAGTAGTTCAACTCATGATTTTTCAGAGGTGTGCTCATGAAAGCAATGGGAGCTTGAATTTCTTCCTCATTTTCTTGCATGAGGATGGCTGACAGAGTATGTTCAGAGGAATAACAATAGATTTTGAAATATTTCATGTAATCCGGGTGTCATAACACAGGAGCATTGGCTATGGTGTTCTTAATGCTTTTGAAAGACTAGTTGCCAGGATCATTCCATTTGAAACTTACATTTCCTTTCATCATGTCCACTATGCATTTGGCAATTTCAGAAAAATTTGGGATGAATTTTCTGAGAAATTTTACCTGTCTGAAAAATGATTTTACTCCGGTTTTGTTCATAGGTAAGCTCAGTTGTTGGATTGCTCTCACCCTTTTAGGGTCAATTTTTATACCTTCTTGGGAAACAATGTGACCTAATAACTTCCCTTCAGTTATACAAAAGATTGACTTCATGGGATTTAATGAAATTCCATCTTCTCTACACCTTTGTAATACTTTCCTCAAATCATTTATATGATTTGCTCTTTTTTTGGAAAAGACAGTGAGGTCATATAGGTACATACCAATGATTTTGTTCTTCATATCTCTGAAGGAAAGATCCGTACCTCTCTGAAAGGGAGCTCCGGCATTGATTAACCCTAATGGAATTCTGTGATATGTGAAGGTGTCCCATGGGGTAGTGAAAGCTATTTTATGTTGATATGCTTTATCTACTTCTATTTGATTATACCCTGAGAAGCCGTCTAACATTGACATCATCTCTGCTCCAGCTACAGTCTGCAATAGCTGGTCCATGTTGGGAAGAGTGTAGTTATCCTTCAAAGAGGACTGATTAATATTTTTTAAATCCATGCAAATCCTTATTTCTCCATTCTTCTTCCTCACCGGCACTATGTTTTATACCCAGGTATAATGGTGGATAGGATATATAATCCTTTCTTTAAGCATATTGTCTACTTCCCTAAATATTGCATCAAGAAATTTGGGATTGTAATTTCTTCAAGTTTTTTCCTGAATGGAACATCATCAGGTTTTAGGGGGATTTGATGCTTAAACTCCCCGTTCATAAAGCTCTTTAAATCTTCATAGCTCTAGGCAAAAATGTCTTGGTATTCTAGGAAGAGCTTCCTATCTTCTTCTCTTTCTTCCTCCATACATCATTTCCCAATATTGATCATCTTGGGATCTTTTTTACTGTCGATGTTAATTCCCTCATATTCACCAGTGGTGGGACCCTTTTCAATTATCTTCTTCCTAACAAAGGTATTATATCTATTGAAGAGTTTTTCAAGTGTAACTAAGTGGGGAGGGATGTTATTACCTTTTAGCTGGATGATATCTGACTTATCTTTCTTTGACTTGTTATAACAGTCTCTTTTATGACTATTAGGGGAATCTTTATGGAAGTCACCACCACTTTCCAAGAAGAGAAGGAGATTCTTTTCATCCTCAATCACTTTCCAATCTTCAACATTATCAGGTACCGATGGTCGATACATGACCTCTACTTGGTATTTCTTATCTTTGAACTCCGAGTGAGGAAGGAGTAATGAGGATGATACTACTAAAGAGTCTACCTTGAAATTTAATTATCTCAGCAAAAATTCAATAAAGAACGCATCCAATGCTTCTATTTATATAGTTCTTCAATCTATGATTTTTTACGGAGTATTAGTTTTTAACTTGGTGTACAATTAACTCAGCATCACCCCGGGCTCTCAAAACTTTCACGCCCTTTTCTTTTGCAGTAATGATTCCTAACAGTAGAGCTTCATACTTAGTTGTATTTTTGGTGTTTCCAAACTCTAGTTTGTAAGCCATAGGCTCACATGCTCCGTCCGGTGATATCAGGACCACATCCACACCAGATCCCGACGACGCACAACTGCCATCAAATTCAAGAGTCTAGATTTATGATGGTGTTTCCTTAGCAGGAAAATGATCTTCTTCTTCTCCTAATTCAGTTTCTTCCTCATTATCATCTGTGAACAACATATAATTGCCAAATTCTAATTCTTGATATAGAATCTGGGATTTGGGATCATCAGACTTCAGCACTGTGAATTTAGCCTTTCCTTCAGGGACTACTCTTATCTTTTTTTCACCCAATGGGATCAGAGATTGAGACCAATCTAGCTTTATTTACCCCTAGATCTCTGCAGAAACTCCTTCTTAGTAACAAGCCATAACTAGCAGGTATATCAACAACCAGTATTGTTAACAACATTTTCTTCTCAGGATGTGCTACTAGAGCCACTTGGGCATCTTTGATTTTCCCAACTAGGGGTACATTTTTGGAATCCATAGAGTAGCACCTTACATGAGATTTAGTGAGGGTAAGTCCTAAAGATGTGGCTACAGATGATGGCATTACATTGTCTAAAGCTCAAGAGTCTATTATGCAATTGCTTAACTTATAACTGTTAATATATAATGCCACATAGAATGGGTTAGGCTTTTGGCAAAGGAAAGTAGCCAACATAGATGGATCACCTTGCTCAATTGGGTCTGAAAATATAGACTCATTTTCTATTGTAGTCATAGAATTTTGATTTATATTCTGACTCCCCTCTTTACAGTAGTCTACAAGCTTTTGCAGTTCTACAAGATTGGACTTAAGATAGTCTATGGGGGAAATTTGAATTTTGGACTCTCTACAAAATTGAATAATGTCAAAAGAGCTTTGCTCCTTACCTGGTTGTAAAATCTTCACTCCTTGATTGGATTCTTTAGAATTTGAAGTCGATGCCTCATTATTCTTTGGTGGAGATGTGGAAGTACGGCCTTTATCTTTTTGACTCCGGGTCAAGACTGCGTAGGAGGTCCCATCTATGGTAGCATAACATGTTGCCCCTTGTTCTGAATCTGATTCATACTCTAAATATAAGTTTTCAAAGTCACCATGCAAATATGAATCTGGTTCAGCTCTAGACACTCCAACATTCCATTAGTCAGTCTAATGCATTTTCCAAGCATGAGCTACATCGGGACAACTTTCTCCATCATTATCTATAGTTAAATGGAAGGTGCACATGTTCCCCCTTTTAGGTGGAGCTTCTATAGCTAACCTTTGTGGTGGGGAAGTCAACTATAATGTCTTTCCATCGGAGTTCCTTCCTTCACTATTTCTTCCAGGTTGTTCCTAAAAGTTTCATTGATAGGGATTATTAAATCTAGGAAGTTGCCTCTTGAAGGCAATGAATTCATTGGATAATTTTTGAATCATCTCATCTGATGATGTGGTGTTACTAGTACTGGCTCTAGATTGTATCTCTCTTTTCCATTTCCCCGCTAATATCATGTGCTCCTCTAACTCCATCGCAGTTCTTTGGGCAAGGGCCAAAGTGGCTAGATTTGTTCTCCTCAGATCATAACTGATGTTAGGAGGCATAATACTTATGAAAAATGTCTTGAAATTCTCGGTGGTAGGCCTTTCGGGTGTGGGGATACGATTGACAAGCTTGTTGAACTTAGCCACAAAATCTCCCATACTAATAGAAGGCTCTTTCTTGATAGAGGTCAACTGTGTTAATAGTGCATGTTCATCTTTGATAGTTTTAAATCTTCCCTCAAAGGTAGCTCTCATGGAAGCCCAATCTGTGATAGAGGAATTGGGTAAGTGGTGAAACCAATCAGCAACACCTTCAACCAAGGTTTCAACAAATAATCTAACGACCGCATCTTCTTCTCGCACTGCTAAGATATTCACCGAAGAAAAGAATGCAACAATGTGTTCATCTGTAGATACTTTCCCATATCCAGAGAATTTGGGTAAATTCTTTCTTGAACCTGAGGGAAGGGGATTATATGCTACTAATTGCAATGGTCCAACTGCAGTAGCCCAAGGAAGTGCCATAACTATGAGAGGTAGATAGGGTGCTAGATTGACAACCGAAGGAGCAACTGCTTTGTGCAAAGTTAACACTTGACAAGTAGTAGACAAAAGGGTTGATTGTTTGGGAGGTGAAGGAGGTCTACTTTTACTCTTGGTATTTTTTTTCATTCAACGGGGTACTTCAAGAAGAGAAAAATGAAGGTTTGCAAGTTTCTCAAAAACTGGATCTGTACCACCTTCTTTCTTTGCACTTCTAAGGAATCTCTTGGACTCTAGGATTCTGACTAGTCTTCTAGTCTAGCTTCATCCTCCGCTTGGTTTCATTCCCTTCTTAGATTTATCCTTTGGATGGCTTCTCAAAGTGCTTTTGTTCTATCTTTTTCACATTCCAGCACTTGACTAGCATTTCTACAATGCTCAATGTTTCTTCTGTATCTCCAGACAAAAGTATTCAATGAAGAAATGAGATCCTCTTGATCGTATTGGAATCCAAGATTTGGATGGAGCACAGGAATTATGTTTTTATGGGGAAGCAGCATCCTTCTCCATGCTACACTTTTGGTATAATGACTGTTCAAGTCCCCAGCAGAGTCGCCAAAAATCTGTTGGTAAACAGATTGTTCTTTTTGCCTTAACTCTAGGATGCCCAAATATCTAAGAACAATTGAATACAATAGTTGGGAAATTGTAGTTGAACAACTAATTTCCCTCTCAATTTAAAGGTACAACTCCCTTATATGAATGATTTTTAGTGAATTTTGATCTTTCCTAATCTAACAAGGGTATGCTCTTAACCCGAGAACAGAAGAGGTAAACCAAGATAAACCTAGACAGGAAATAGCTCAAGCAGGACAAATTCAACTCTAAATCTAACCGATTCTGAGATTTCATCAATCAGATTAACTCCCCAAACTGGTAATGCATCAACAACTACTGAAAATGTAGATGTAAGACTAAATATTAATGATGAAATGACGATGAATTGATTTATATCACATAAATATTTGCCAGACTTAAGATAACAATATATTTCCCCCTTAATTAACTGTATCAACTCATAATATAGAACTCTGGTTCAAATACAAATTGTAAATCTAACTTTAATGAAACATTCCAATTCAATAGAAAGATAAATGCAATGCAATGGAAAAGTTAAAGAAATGGCATTTAGACATACAAATTTGACTCAGCAAAATGCTATCTTTCACACCAAAATTTAGCCGACCCTTTCATTGATTTTGAAAATAATACATATATAGTTTGAGTCTTGACTGTTACAAAAAGAGTAACCAAAATAGTTCAACTTATTTTAAGCATAAATGATAAACAAAGGTTTATCCATTACAATATCATCAAAATTGGGCACAAAGGGGGAATCTAAATAAGCTTATGTTTCATTTCCTTTGCCTAATTTAGCCCTATAGGCGGTGACAGTTATAATAACTTGGATGAGCTCTTCGTGCATATTGAAATGAACATTGGTATATCAGATGAGCCACCTAGAATTTTCCTTGGCCACGCTCTTAATTGCATCCGTTCGATCTTTCAACTCCTCCATGGATTTATAGATACATCCACTCAACTGCTAGAGCTCTGGCACCTTGTCTAAATGAGTGGAAGACTGCTTTGATAGCTTATGCACATAATCACAAAATAATTTATGTATATTAGCTAATCCGATCATTTCTTTACCTTGTCCACTCATCTATGATTTTGTATGCGGACCTTGAAGAATCTTAAATTCTTTACTCTGTTCCTCCTTGATCTTACCGTCTAATTGTTGCAACCCTGTCTCAGCCTGAATGATCATCTTAATTTTAAACTCTAGACTTTGTAGCCACTCAATTAGAGGTTCATCTCCTTTCTGTATAATCATGGCTTTCAATGCCTCCTTGGTCTTCATCTTTACTGCCACATGAAGCATCACTATGCATTCTTGACACTTTGTTCTCTCATATGCGAGGGTTTGCAAGTTCTTCTCAATATTGCTCCTTTCAATTTTTAGTCTCAAAAGAGCATTACCCAGTTTCTCAATAACTACCAATCCTCCATATTCAAGTCTCTTGACCCATCCCTTGCCAATATGCGTAAAGTTCTTGTCATCTTTCAATTTGGCTATTATAGCTTGATTCTCCACAACATTGAGATCAAAAGTTGTCTGAGTACTGGGAATACTAGCAACTGGAGTGACCAACTGCCAGATGAAATTAGTCAGTTCACTGACTTTAGCCTTAAGCTACACCTTAGCCATTTTAAGTTCTTCTAGCTCTTCTTCAATTACTACATTAGTGGATTTCCACTAATCCACTTTGATATCATGTTGAGCTAAGCCCATGTCAAATGAGCGTAGTTTGAAATCTGAAGGGGTTAAATCTTTGAACGTGCCCTCCTTCATGGGCTTCACCACCTCCATCATGAAATTCCCAGTTTCTAGATACCGGCCCAATGTGGACAATGTCTTTACTTTCTTAGCTTTTGTTGCAGCGGTGTCGGGTTGCAAGGCTTGAGCTAAAGTATCTTTTCTAGGAGCTCCTTCTTCTACCCTCTTTCTTTTTCATTCCAGAGTGTTCTCTATTCATGACTCGACACTGGTGACCTTGGTGGCAGAGACCAATTCCTCTACAAACAGTTTCCTAATAACTCTAGTAGTAGGCTTTGGTCCTGAAGCAACTGGATTTATGGAGGTAGGGAAAGAGGACACCAATCTAATGAATTGAGCAGTCTCTTGTTGCTTCTCAACCCTCTCATCAGATTCAGTGGCTGAGGTATTGGAGGTATCCTCACCCACCTCTATGATAATAGGGGACCCTGGCCTTGAAGCATCTTGGGTCGAAGTGCTAACTAGTGTATCTACAGCAACTCCTTTATCCGATTTATCAACTCCTGCACCTTTGGCAAGTTTTTATGTTGGCTTGGCCAAGTCTGTAGAAACTGCATCTTTTGTCGACCTGATATCTGAAAGTGGGCCTTCTCCACATGTCTTTTTTGGTTTGATTTCTTTCTCAAGAGGTTCATCACCTCCACCGGCTGGCTGAGATGAACTTGTGGCCATAGTTGGGAGTATGACTGAAGAAGTCATTGCAACATTTGAAGTATCCTTTGTTGGGGTCCTCTGAGTAGGAGGCTTCCTTTCTGACCTCTTCTTTTTGTCTGCAGTCAATTCAACCCACTACTCTATTCTTTTGTAGATTCCACCCATCAAGGTTTCCAGGTCATTAATGGCTTGCCCTATCATGGGGCTTAGAGCTTATAGGGATTGGATTTATCTTCTCCAAATATGTATCATCATACATATGTTGGTCGTCGTCTTCCAATCCTTCCACTTCAATGTTAACTTTGAAATTTTTGACTTGTTCAATAGTTAACCGGGCATATAACCTCTCTCTTCTCTCTAAATCATCTTTACAACTAGCCCAGTAGTCTTCAATATCATCAACATGATGAATTTAATAACTCATTTGCAGATGATCTCGGGCATAATTTACAGGGTCATAGAGTGGCCTCAGAACATCATATGTTTCCAACTGGAATATTTTGGAGAAGGTCTTCAAAAAATTCTTTTCTTTAGACCGGGACGCACAACTGTAAGCTCCAATGACCATCAGAAACTCATAGCCTTTCTTCTTAGCATCAACACAGATTAGGTTCACTTGGAGTGCCTGCCTCAGCACTTCAAGTAGCGTGATCATATCATCGGGATATCTGGACAGCTTCAAAGGGAAATCATCAAATCTTTCAAGATGAAGATATGAGAAATCCTGATATTGAATGAAAAATCACCCAAATTGGCTGATAAAGGCCATGGCTTCAGGAGAAAATCACCTTTCTAGACAACCCTGCAGCTCCCAGCACAATCTCATTGTAAATGTATCATTAACTCTGAGGTAGTCAGCATAACTGTTGGATAATTGAAGACACGGGAAGAATTCATAGCTTTTAACATCATTAGGGAACTCTTCTATTCTAGGAAGCCAAAGCCAAAGTTGGATTGTGGCCAATATATACATTAAAACTGAAGACATATAGAATTAATTTTGATGTTTAGCTCTATCTAGGGCATTGGCCAAATTTTCACTTACCATAAACTCCCAATAAATAAAATGGTGTTGAGAATAGATCACCTGTACCAAGAAGATGTGATGCTCCAAAAAATTGAGCGCCTCACTCTCACCTCTGATTCTGTGAAGTAGCACTAGGATATCTATGATTTTCGGCTTCAGGTTAGTGCCATATAATTTTTTTGGAAACTTCCCTTTGGCACTTATAGGCTCTTGAAACCATGCCTTCATTATCTCCTTCTTCCATATTGACTTCTTTGTGGTATATTCAGTCACTGCCTGATTGTATGTCGTCTTTGAATACTCAGCTTGCTTTGGGATTTGAAGCGAGTTCTGAACTGATTCTCTATCAATAGAGAGTAGCATGGTGTCATCTGGCAAAGGGAATTTTCTTGGTGTCTGAGTTGTATCGAGCTATACACTCTCAGATCAGTTTAGGGGCTTGAATGGCTACGAAAAAGCCAGTGGTTTCAACTAATCCGCTCTCCTTTAACTTCTCAGTGATGGGATGTATTTGATCAGCTTTCAACCTACTCTAAAAATTTTGCATATCAAAGAACTTCAAAGAGGTGTCTATGATCTTATGCTAGTCAGAGGTGATACCATTCATTTCGTCAAATCCCATAAATCTGGAAGCCATGCTTTAAATGATTTGATTCAAGAATTAGGAATATCTCTCAAGAATGCAGGGGAAAATAATAATCAATATTAGAGGCTTCAAATTTGAACAATTTGTCAAAAAAATGGTAGCTCCTATTTGCAACCTTTAACTGATTTTATAACTTTGAATTCTTACCATTTAACGGCTGACTTCCCGCGCCACACAAATGAAAAGACCTAGGCATTAATGAAAAATCCCATTATGGAGTAACACGACTTAATTTGAATTAATTACTTTACCCCCATGAGCTATTAAGAATGTCTTTTCATTTTAGTAACCGTAACGGTAACTTTCAGGAGGTGGCAGAAAATTACTTTTCTGCTTCACCTTTAGCGGAGAAAAACTTTTGGGATGCTCTCTGTTCAGAAATCCATTAAAGGAAGATTATAGCTTCTTGAGATGCAAAATTGGAATATCTTGATTTCATCTACTTTCTTTATGCCCTGGATCAGTTAGGAGACCGATTATCTCTCAAAAATCTTCCATTTTGATAGTTAGGCGGAAAACATACCCTATGGGTCAAAACCCACCAGTTGGAGTAGCGGAGAAGCCATTTTCCACTTTTCTACCAATAAGCTTACATCCTGAATTCTTCTTCATTCAATCATTCCCTCTACTGTAAGTGGATTTAATCTGGGTGCCTAAAGCTTTCTTATTCCCAATTCTTTCTTTTCTAACTTCCACCGACCTCTGATACTCTAAGTTCTGTCTATTACAGAAAAAACACTCTGCAAGTGATTTTCTACCAAGGAGAAGCTCAGAACCAATTTTCTGCCAATGCTGCAAAAGGTAATGATAAGGCAAAATACTTTATCTACAAATGAAACTAATCTTAGAATCCTTCAAGAAATGGCCTTTACCAGATTTAAGAACCTAAGCTACCCGATGAAACACAAGGTAGTTTAGGGAAATCCGATAAAGGCATCCTATCCTAAGAGGATAGCTAGACTTAGATTCAGGAGTTTCATGAAGATTTCAAAATCACTACTACACATTAAACGTCCACTTTTGTCTCAAAGGTAATCACACAAAAAGTGGGGCAATAGTAATCTCCATGAATTCAAATGAGATAAAAGATATCTAACACCGAAAATTAGAGGTATGTAAGAAGAGTCAGATTCACCAAACTATATAGTAGAAAATGGGGATTACTTAATAGAATCTAAGCTTTCCCTAATTTCATAATGCTCATTAGAATATGAAGCCTTCTCAAGTCAAATTGGATCAACACCCCAAGAAAGGATAGAGTGATGGCAATACCATATTTAGGTCTTAGGGGCTTGTATTTTACTTATTTTTTTAATTTGGAAATTGAGAGAAGATGAATTAAAGTTATGAAAATCTGGAAATTATAAGAAGAAAATGAAGCTAAAATGTGTGCACCTTGGAAAGATAAGGAGATGTTATTTCTATTGTTGTTTTTCCAACTATCAAGATCTCAAAAATACATGTACTTAGATAGATCTGAGCTTTGTAACATGTCTGTGACCTATCTTGAAACCTTGACCATGTTTTTGAGGATGCATAATGTTTCGAACATTGTGCACCTAGGTGCGGAATTTTTGTGATGTTTTATACCTGGTAAATATGTTCTAGATTCAGTGGGGACTTGTTTCAGGATTTGAGGAGTCCATATCTACAATTACAGCTTCCTGGAGTATACTTGCACAAAAAAAATGGGAGAGAAGGTTAAATAGAGAGGTTTGCCTAAGTAAAACCGATATATAGGAATCAACTTGGAAATATGAAAAGATAAAGTATAAAGGCATAGAACATTGATTAGATCTGATAAATAAATTAGCTCATACATTCTTAATGTAGATGTCACTTTTAATGTGATCAAATATGATTATGCAATAGCTTTGAATCAACATAAAACCAAAAGGAAATTAGGGCCTAGGTGATGAAACAAATGAAGTGATTGGAGGAAAAATAGAACATAACACATAGAAATAAGGGCCAACCTTTATTTTAAGCAAGCTAGAGGGGAAAGACAAAAGAAAAATGACCTATTTTAGAATTTAAATGTCCTTATAAGGTCATATTACAAAAATGAGTGCAAAATGGTCCTTAAAAAGAACACTAATTAAGTGCTTACTTTTTAGGATGGTAAAATATATAAATAAGCATTCATCTATTGTGAAAATGGAAGTCTAGTTCTTAGGTTTTCATGGAAACCTATTCTCTTCTACTTCAACATGTTCTTCCTATTGTTGCTTAATTTCTTAATTCTAGATTTATTTTATCTTAATCTACATTTTTTATCAATTAATCTATGTACTCTTATGTTCATATTAGATATGTATGTGAGAGGGCCTAGACCCATTGCAAATTAGTCATCAAGGCAAATGTGATGAGCCAAAAGCTTAAAAGACATAGTGAAATTAGGCAAGATCAATTAGACTCACCAAGAGTGGGCCTAACCTAAAGATTTTGACTAGGACAACTGAATGAAAAGAGACAAAGGTCATGACCTATAATTGAGATGAAATTTTCACAACCAACACTTTTTGAAAGGAACCTTAAAACCTTTAATAAAAGAGCATAACTAAACAAGGGGAAAATAAATAACCTTGGAATAGAGGAGATCAAATATAACTTCTTATAGAAATTAAATCAAGAAGGATAAAATTAAGAAGGAAGAAAGAATCAAACCTAGAAAAGGAGAATTAGAAAACATGCAAAAACCTAGTCTAGGAATCCCTCACATACCAATCTTTGAATAATCTTCCAATGATATCCTTCCAAAAAAATTGACATCCCTGCAAAACCCTTTATAAAGAGGGCACCTAAATAGGGTCAACACCAACCAAAAACTTATAAGAAGCCACACTTGTGTCCACCTTAATAGGAGGCTTTGGAACTCCATGTTGAAGAACCAAAGCCAAAAAACCATTCAAGAACTTATCCAACCTCTTAGGAACAATGTCCACCTCTGTAGGAATAGAAGAAAAGGAAAATCCTATAACAAAGACCATCTCAATATGACCGTCAATTGTATAATAAATGACTTAATAGGGAGAACATTCTCACAAAAGACCATCAAAGAAGAAGGCCTATCAACCACATCAAACTAATGCATTTCCAACTCACCAATAACCCCAAGCCTAGGGGTGTGCAATAAATCCACTTAGAAACCTAAATAAGAGTGGGGCCTAAGGATTGGATACCTGTCATAAAGGACATGAACAACAAGGTATCACCATAACCAGCTCTACATGTAGTAGAGTATTGAGAACTCTAAGCGCCTATAATCAAAGAGAAATTGTTTGAAACCATAGGCAAATCACCAAGAAGACTTTAGAAAGACATTACAGTTGACCTCACCTTAATAGGGCCACCAAATTTCTCGAAGGAAAGAAAAGCCACAAAAATTCAATAACCCAACAAGGAAGAAAGCCTATGAGGAAGGGAAGCTATTTCTATGATCCAAGATCACCTAGATCTAAAAACCTGCAAGGTAGAAAAGAACTTAATAACTTCACCAAAATCTTAAAATTTGGAAAACCTTAGGTTGAGAAAAAGACACTCATACTTAATTGTAGAAGTCTTGAACATCACATCCAATAACAAAATATAAACTCTTTAAATACTAAAGAGAATGTGCACAAACCTATAAGAAAACCAAATAGGAACCAAAACCAATAGAGTACCCATAGTTAGGACAAAAAAGTAAATTATGGATTATATAACTAGACCACTAAACCTATGTAGAAACATGAAATTCCAAAAACCATCACTAAACACCCCACCAAAATCCAACAAGACATCCATTATACTATTCAAAAGGGGGACTTCCAAAGTTACAAAAACTAGAGCTTTCCCATGCTCTAGGGAAAGAACACAGTGGTACCACCTAAAAAATACCACATCCAAAAACCCCAAAAGAAAGTGGTCCAAATAGAACCCTATTGCAGAAAATCCATCTTCCTTCAAAACTCCAACCTCTTCTACAACACCCTATATAAGATTCATTCACACCCATGCAAAAAGAATACTTATAATAGAATCCTCATAATCATGCTCAACCTCTCCCTCTATAGCATCACCTCCTCTTGGAGCCCTAGCTCCTATAAGCCTACCTTGCCTACCTCTTTATCTCTCTCTTAAAATCAAGAGAAAGCACAAGAATATTTTGTGTTAAGCTTCAAATAGGTTTTGAAGGGACCCAAAATCCTATTTACATCAATTTTCCAATAGGAAATGTCAAGACACTAACAACCTGCCAACAACCAAAATAGAGAACATAGAGCAGAGATAGAAACTATGAGACAAGCCTAATTTAATTTCTTCAAGCCCTCTCTTGCTTCATCCTATAGCTAGAAAGTGTAGTGAGGCTCTTTTTAGGTTTCCATGCATTCTTGTACATGGACCATTACTATAATTAGTATACCCTTCTGTTCTTTTCCCCCCTTCCTCCACATCAACAACTAAGGCCTAGTTTTGGTGCATTTTCTCATATTTTATCACAAGGTTCATGATTTTCTCTATTTCTCCTTGAACACCTTCAAGCAAAAAGAGACCAAGGTGAAGAGGTTGTCATTAATTTTTCTGAGTTTGGTTTCAAGGGCTATAGTTCTACCCCCATAGTCTATCTTCATGATTTCCACATCTTTCACCACCTTCTAAATAGAATTGACTAAAATCCTTCCCTCTATTTCATCACATGGAGCCTCCATATGTTTTTTAGTTTCCAATTGATAATTAATAACTCTTAAATTGATGTTCATGTTGTTGAACTCATGGAAGATCCATTTGTTCATTCTAAAAGATTCCACTGTCAAATTTCTACCAATAGCCAAAAGCTCTAGAGGGCTTTCTTGGTTTGAATTGAGAAGAGGTGCATTTTTGAGTAATTGATGGCGGAAGCATGGTCACTCTTCCCATTGTGAATCAGGAATAATCTCCTTAGAGAAAGCACATGAATGTTTATCTTATAGAAAATTATGTTTTTTTTTTTTTTCCTTTAGTTTTGTATAGTATTTCTTTAATTTCTTATTTCTTCCTCAGCTGAATAATCTTTCTATATTATTTTTCCTTTTATTTTTTACCTTATTTATATACTCTTACATTTTAATTTTTTTAGACTATAGGGATTAGGGTACTACATGGGAATGTGAGAGACTAGATCTTGTGACCTCACATCTATCACAAAAACCTCTTACCAATCAAGCCCGACCCCAACCGATATACACTCTTATATTTATTTTGATTTTTTAATTCTCACCTCTATTCATTTTTTTCTTAGTCTATATTGTTAGATAAATCATCTAAAAGTACAAACTAAGTTCCACTAGTGAAACAATGAATACAAAAACCATTTTTTATCATATATGGAAATGAGTGTGTAAATATAATGATAAACTTTGTATACAAAGATAAGTAGGATTAAAAATTTGACTACCGCCTCAAAGGTGCAATGCTTATGAGTGAATTGACACGTGCTCATGCAAGTGGAAACCCAAAATGCAATAGTTGTCTCCTAAAAATGAGTACAAATGTATAAACCACATGAATTGAAACAAAGTCATAAGAAATCTAAGTTGGCTTGAGCTAGGTGTGAATAGGTCTATGATAGTAAAGGTGATATCCAAACTAAGCAAACAAAGGTGTCTACCAAATTCTATAAATTTCTAGGAGCCTCAATTGTGAAATTTTTTGGATAAAAGTGGATATCAATAACATCATCAGTTATCTCAAAGGGGGGAATGGGGATTCATGGATCATTGATAATCTTATTAAGTCCTCTATGAAATTTATTCATACTTTTGAAAAATATTAAATTTCTGATACTTACCATTAAGTGAATGTGATTGCAGATGGTCTTGATAACTTCTAAGTCTGAGTTAAAAATAATTTGGTATGGGGAGGACACTTTGGTTGATGAAATCAAGGCCCTTCTCACATTTGATTGAACACGTTATAAAATTGGCAATTTTCCCACCTTGTCCAATGATGAAATCTATAAATAATTATGTGATTAGGGATTTGCATTATAATTATTTGAGTGACCTTGATTTCATTAATATCATTGATTATATGCACACTTTCTGGGTGGCTTTTGGTGTTATTGGGGTTGTTGGTTCATTTTTATATGCATGTTTCTCTTTCATTTCTACGAGTTTCTTCCTGAGATTAGAAAGATGGGTAAGGAAAGAACAAGGTTTTAGCCCATTAGTTGTGAGCAATTGAAGAGAAATCCTACCATTTGGTATCACCTAAAGAAAGGTGGGGTTACACCTTACCTAGAGAAACTTCATAGGTATGACCAGAGAGTCACGAAGATATTTGTAGAAGAATGGAGAAATGGTAAACTTAATTTGTTTAGCAAGTTCATGGTGGTGGACAAGAGTACTATTACGAAGGTTACTAGTCTCTCCATGGAGGGCATGGAATTTTATATTGATACGAAGTTGTTAGAGGAATCTTCTAAGAAATTTCCCAAGTTGGCTCTATAAAAAAATATTTGGGTGAAGGATAATAAGACAAATTTTGTGGCCAAGCAGATTAATCTCATTTAGAGGGAGCTCCTCAAGCGCATTATGGGGTACTTTATCATAGATGACATATTCAAGAGGGTTTGTGGCTACCACCTATTCATGTTGAACAATTTTAGAAATAAGGTTACTATTTTGTTTCCCTTTTTATTTTCTCTCTTCGTTAAATGGTAGCATTATACATCATAGAGAGAGTCCCCATAATAATCATGTTCTGCATCAAGGTTTAATTTTAATTTTATATAATAATTCCAAAAATGAGGGTTTACGAGAACCCTTCTAGGGATCTTCCAACCTCTGATGAAGATGGGGAAGAGAGTGATAGCTTTAAGGGTGAGGGCTGGGATACGTAGGATGAGGTAGAAGAGGATTCCCCCCCCCCCTCCTATGAAACATAAGAATGCTTGTAAAAATTTGGCTATAGTGATAAGTAAAGGCAAGGATTCTCTTTTGGGTGGTGGTAATCAGTCGGCAAAGAAGGAAAATGGGAAGGGGAAGGTCCCTGTTCTTGAAGATTTTCATAGCTTGCAAGACCATGATGTCCTTATTTCCCCTTGGCTGTAAGAATTTTGGGTCCTATAAGGATAATGTGGGGAATACTCAGTCATCTGTGAAATTAAGCCTCTAGGATTTTTAGCCTATGATGGAAATTTCTTTTGGGGTTTTGAAAACTGATAAGTATATCTCTATGTACTTTTTAGACTTATCAGATGGGCATTTCATGAAATAAAAAATCTAAACCTTAAATAGCATGTCCTTTCCTCTAAATTTGAGGATTTTCATTCTAAGGAGGATATGAAGAATCAAGTGTGTAATATTACGGAACCTCTCCCTACCACTGCTAATAAACAGGATCAATAAGGGTCCCCTGTTTGTGCCCTGCGGATAGATAGTCAGAAAAAAGACATGGCAGATTGTCTAACTAAGAACGTTGAAGCCATTAAAAAAATGAGGGAGATTTATGAAAAGAAGCTTTGGGAAATGGATTAGAAGATAAAAAGTGTGACTCTACCCTTTGTAAGATTATGGAACACAACCATAAGGTGGTTAAGACCTCTACTGATAACATGAAGACTCAGGTGGCCAAAGTGGATAAATTTCATCATGATGGGACCTTTGTGGACTTGGATCAGGAAAAGGAGGTTGGAACTGAGGATACAATGAGTTTGAGTAAGAGAACTAGGGAAAATAAGAAGAAGAAGACTCCTTCTCTACCTTAGGACATCATGAATTTGAAAAATGTGTTCCATAAGATTAATCAACTAGAGGTAAATGTCGTTGAGACCTTAAATAACTTGGGTTAATTTTGTGCCACCTAATGTTGTTGTAAGGTGTTCTTTGTTGTTGTGTTTTTGGCTTTCTACTCGTGTTGGCCTGAGGTTGTTTTTTTTTCTTTTGTTCTCTCTCAATCCTATGGTTGTTTTTTTGGTTTATCTCATTTTGGTGGGATTTATAGCTAAATTTTATGTAATCATTTTGTAAATGGTTTTGAGTCCCTTCAAAACCTATTTTTGATTTAATTAAAAATATACTCTATATAACGTACGTGACAGTCAATGGGAATCTTGGGCCTTCTTATTGTGGGGGAGTAGTTTGTGATCACAATAGTAGGTTTTTCTTGGTGGGGGGCCTCCCTCTAGTTTCACAGAAAAACCATTATGTCGAGAAATATATGCTACCTATATTAGAATGAAATTGGTGGCCTCTCAAGGTTACACAAAAGTTTAGATTGAATATAATTCTTTGAACATCATAAATTTGTTTAAAGGGTCCCAAGACCCTAGTTGGATCATTCAAACCTTAGTACTTAATTGTTTGAATATTATAAATTCAATTTTTGATGAGATTGCCAACATTGGTGTTATTTATCCTAGTGAGAAACATTGTGGGCTGAATGACATAATCCCACGTCACATTAGATTACTAATTCAAAATGATAAAAATAAATACTAATTTGGAGGTTATTTTGAAAATTATGGATATGGAATCTAATCCTATGTGAAGTAGAATTTTGAAAAGACTATTCATTATTAAGGCCCACTATCACATGAATGAATTTATGAGATTTTTATTTTACCTATGGCTCATTTTTTGGTGGGTTGGTTTCTTTATTTTCTCTGCAACAACATGGGTGGAGACAAGAACCATGTGAATCCTATCATATATAAAAAATGGAAAGAAAACAAAGAAGTTTGGAGTGAATTGTCCATGGGAGATCTTACTCCCTACATTGAGAAACTGCATGTAACTGACCCTTGGGCTATAGTGGCATTTATTGAAGGACGGGAGGAAGGGGTGCTCAAGGTTTTTGGTGGAGGTTTCATACATTCTTGTTGAGGGAAGAAAGTTCTTTAGGGACAAAAAGAGTATTGATGAAGCCTTGAAAATTTTCTTTGAAAAGGGTGAGAGAGATAAGGTCAGAAGAAATACTAGTGGAGGATATTATAGGGCTTCCATCCATCCTTTATGGGAGAATTTTTCTATAGTCCTAATGAGGTATGTATCCATGGATGACTCCTTTTATAGTCTTTTTATCTAACACTTTGTTATCTTAAATCATTTCAGACACAACAAGTGCATCTCTCTTCCTTTTTACCTTTTTCTTTTAATATCTCATATTATTAAGATGCATAGAAAAAATGCCTCGCATTTGGTTTTACATGAGGGTCAAGTATTCTTTAAAAATAAAATTTTCTAAGGCAATTTTGGTTCAAAATAATCCCCAAACAACTAGGGCTAAGAAGGATGCTAATAACTTTTTAAAAGATCAATCCTTGGTGCTAGAAGTTAGTCCCTATAGGGATAATGGTGGGGTTCACCTGGGTAAATGGACAAACCCGAAAAGGGAAGCTAAGGCCGACCTTAAATTTGGTGTTTCTAATGTTGAAGACTCTAATTATTCCCCTTTAATTGAATTTTTTCTAGATTCTTTCATCCTGAGAGTTGAAGTAAAATGTAAAGGGGAGGTGAAGGGATCTTCCTTTATTTCAGCTAAAGGGAAAGAAAAGGTTCTATTAGTTTCTTACTAAAATTCAAACTACATACTTCTCTTGATGAGAAGCCCTCTCTACAACCTCCACCCATTAATGATAGTAATTTGGAACTTCATGTCGAAATCAGCATGGGGAAGGACACTCTTTTGGAAAAGGGCTTGTCAGTTTCTGATAGTGTAAAAATTGGGGGAAATGTCAAGGATATGAGGGGTGACTACTATTATCTTTCAATGTGGATTGTCTCAGAGATAAATGCCCTCAAAGAAAGAGGGGTTTCAACCAGTGATAATAAAAAAAGTTGAAAAACTTCTGGCTATGACCCAAGATCTTTCTAAGAGGGTTAAGGATGTTAAAGAAGATCATGAACAAAGAATCAAGGCTTCAGAGGATGAAATTTCCAAATTCTATGAATAATTGAGGGTTGTGATTGTTTTCAGTTGCATGGCTATGGAAACAAGCTCAAATGGACTTAGGAGGATTAATGCCCAACCTGACGTTATCCATGGTTTGTCTAAAGGGGTTTTTGACTCCTCAACTAGGAGTATCAAATCAAAGAAGTGAGGTGTTGATCATGGCACTATCTCATTTTCTCTTCTTGGATTTTCCACAAGACTCAGAAGAAAGGATAAGGGTGATAAACCAATTGATAGTGTTGTTAACAAGGTGCAGAGCCTAAATGATGAATTAATCAATGTTAGTTAACAGATTTATACCCAAAAAATAATCAAAGATGATCAAATAAAATAAACCTCTATGGCCCTATGGGAAAAATCAATCAATTAATAGTTGGCATTAACTTTGATGGTCAAATCCCTCTGCATACAGGTGCAACTCCCTCTTCAATATTTTTCAATTATGTTTTCCATGAATCGATGAAGAAAACTTCATAGATAATACTTTTTACCCTAAAGTATCAAAGGTTCAATCATCAAATTTAAAATGAAATGTAGATTAGATAAAGTTGTTGTAATGAAGAGCTAAGATTCTGTCGAAAGACTGACATCCACAACTAATTTAAGATAAAAATTACAAATACTCTAAATCTATTTCACAATTTGAATGAAATATAGCCACATATCAGGATCACAAATGAAATTCCAACAGAAATTTACATTCATAAACCTAGATGAACACACCAAAGCTGTGATATATATATATATATATATATATATATATATATATATATATATATATATATATTTNAAAGCTGTGATATATATATATATATATATATATATATATATATATATATATATATATATATAATTTCAACCAACAAATCAAAATCTCTTTCAAATCATAAAATGTTTCAAGTATCTGGAAATCCTAAGAAATTACTGAAAATAAGATTAAAAAATGTGTCCGACCCTTTTTCTCGGTCATAATAAGCCATATATACCATGAGAAATAAGCTATTTTTTGGGAGTTTTGAAACTAACTCCGCGAAGGAGTAAAAAGTGAAAATAAGAGTTCAACAGGAAAATTTAGCAATGGAATTAAACAACCTAAAGATCAATCATGTCCTACTATCCGACAGGGTATCTAGGTCTATGATGTTTTCATGGTCGGTGAAGCCTAGGCCTGTAGTTTCCTCCACTCCAGATGTTCAGTTGAAAACCTAACCACAAGCTAGTGATTAGGTACGCCAATATGTGCAATTCTTTGTTTCCACACTGTATTCTCCCTATGGACTAGCGTGACTTTATCTTTGTATGACTTGAGATGGTCTTGGCATACAATCAACATTGATTCCATTTTGGCAACATAGGAGAATTCCTTAGGTGTAACCATTTTTATCTCTTTAACCATACAAACTTTATCTTTGAATGCTTGATTCATTTCATCTGACTTTTGTAAAGTTTTACAATCCCCCTTGAACAACTGCACTTTGATGAATCTAAGGTCGTTATTCATTATACCTGTCAAGACAGTGAGTTCTTTCACCGATTTGGCATATTCTTCAATACCCTATTTAATAACAGAGTTTCTCCAGTCTAAATGATCTTCTGAAACAAAAAGGATTTCATTATTGAATCCTGCAATTGGCCTCTTAGATAGGAATTCTATCACACTATATTTCTTGACTTCTATTATCTGGGCCATCACTGCCATCCAATGATTCTTTTCTTTGTCCCATTTAGTCACCTCTTCATTCAGACTATGTTTAGGAGCAACAACATCTTCATAGGTTTGGCTGAGATCACCTATATATTTGCTTCAACGATCAATCACTAAATCTAACCAATAGGAATATGCTTCAGAAATGACTTGTTACATACAATTTGTTCCTTCATCTGTTGATTATCCAAAGATTTCATATAAAAGGTGAACATGGTCTTTCCTGGTAAGACCTGACCTGGATGACGAATGGAATAGATGTATTCAACCATCTGGGAGATTATTGTTTTCATTTCCTGCTTGTCCTTTTCATCTTTCCAGGCCCTTGTTAAAATTTTATTTATTGAGGATTCCCAATGTTAACATCTCCTGCACGAGTTGTCACTCCCATGTCAACCCTGTTGACCTTGAAGTTATCAGTTATTACCTCATCTGAATTCTTCTCATTCTTTGGAATGACAATTTCTGCAAACTAGAATCCTATCTTAGGATCTGTGTTGATCATCGCCTTATTTTTAGGCTTTTTAATCTTCACTTCCTTGCCTAAACATCTTCTTACCATGTCATTTTCAGGAAGAGAAATTGGAACAATACTCCTCTTTCTGCTGATAGAGGTACAGAGCCATGTTGGTGTATCTGTTAAATCTTTATCGTGAGGGATCTGCAACATAGTCAGATCAAAAGATAAAGTGTTGTTGGTGCCCTTTTCTTTTCTCAATCCTCCATCACCTTCAACATTATCCAAATTCATCACATCCAAATTATGGTCTTCCATTAGGGTTTGTTCCTCTTTAACAGAATCCAACTCTACAACTTCAGGGTTGATTGCAACCTTCTTCAACCTCTTGCTCCTGGAATGTGTAGTTCTTGCTGGAGTGGGATATTTTGATACTGAGGAACAATTCTTTGATAAATTGACCTCCAAATCAAGTGTACCTACAATATCAAGTTCAACAGGAAAACTAGGAGAGGTTTCATTTTTGGGAGACAAAGTACCCTAGGTTTGTACATGAGTATCTCACTCAGACATCTTTAACTTTCCCAATCTATTATCCCTCAAGCATTTTTATGTTCTTATGACCTCATTAAAAGTTCTATGTTGAATACTATCCTCTTCTTGTATACTCCAATCTATTTTTGCCAAGGGTTCATTCTGCACTCTACTACTGAATTCAGAATCCAGCACTTCCTCATCTTCATGCTATGTAACTCCTTTAATTCTCATAGGATGTTTAATTGCTACAAATTTCCCCAAAGTGAGGCAGGACCATAATCTCTTGCAAACCTCAAACTCATCTTCACAATCCTCCTAGTATTCTTCCAATTGAGGTATGTGAGTGAAGCCCTCTTTCATGCCCAAATAAGCCTAGGAAAACCCTTACTATCAAATTTTGGGCGTGCAATGTATGTTTTGAGTTTAAAACCCTTGACTTCTGCTGCTAAATTGAGGGCATTTGAGGTGGACTTACAACAGTAATTTCCTAGTTCCATAAGAAAAGTAATTCCCAAAGGCTGGTCCCCTTTTAAGATTTTATCTATAATTTCCAACTACCTACAAACCTCTATGAGTACCAAGTTATCTAGAACATATATGGGCAACATAAAAGGCTCACCCTTTAATACGCCAACTCTGATATAGGTAAATCTGGGAAATTGAATAAAGAAACTACAATAAGTTTAAATTAGTTTTATGGCATCATCAGACAACCTTTTGTGTAAGGTCCCACATAATTGAAAAACTTGACGGCCCAAAAATACATCATTCACTCTCGGAAAATTCTTTGAACATCTTTTTAGCTGTAGTAGGGGATAATAATCATAAACCTTAATTCTTGGTGTTAAGGGTTCATGAGACAATGTTGCCATTGTTTGGAACTAGCTAGAAAGTAGAACAAGAAAGAGGACATGTAGAAACCTCTCATGCCGACAAAGTTGGCCAATCCTTCATGCAATTTCTCAGCAATTATGTCATCCCATTCTAGGAATTTCTCTCCTTTCATTATCATTTAATATAAAAGAACATTCAGTCTTCCCAGTGAAAGGTATGTTGATTCCCCTTAACTCTATTTAAAAGAATAACCATATCTTTTATCTTAGGGATAAGATGCTCGCAGGTAAGAGGTTTTGGAAGATAGGAGCCACCCCACTTAGAATCTAGAAACCAGGATTTCGCAATTACATTTTTGTATTGTTTCTTCTTCTTTATGAAGAATGAATAAACCATACCAATAGTCCATGCTTCATACTCTTCTTTATGTGGAATTCCCATGGCAGACATTACTGTTTCCCTATCAATTCTTACTAAAACTTCACTAGAATTAGTGTGAATGTACTTTTCATTTCCATTATAGTGATTCATACATTCCAAAACCAGCTCTGGGAATAGGGTTAGAGTTGGAACAGCGGTGGCTTCAATCAAATCACTCTAGCTGCTTTTTTCCTCTATAGAACCTTTACGGGGATTTCTCAATCTTCCAAGAATTTCCTTAATAGTTACTGTTGCCCAAATTTTCCATTCCTATACAATTTGGCCTATTTCTGTGTTTCCCGCCAAAGAATGGCTAAGCCCTTTTCAAAAATCATGCTTTTTACACTATCGCGCAGTCACATTCTGTTTAAATCTGAGTCCTTAAGGTGCGCGAGTGCGCGACGAGCTGCCAATCGCAGTCATCGCGCAATCGCGATCTATTTTTGCATAGGTTCGATCCCTCCGCGGGTGCACGATGAGCCGTTTCAGGTAAGTCATCGCACAGTCACGATGTCTGTTTCATGTCAGGATTCAAGGCTGCGAGTAGGCGACGAGTAAAGGAAACAAATATCACGCAGTCGCCGAGTAGTTCAGAATAATGAAAAAGAGCTCGCGACCATGCGACGAGCAGAAAGTAAGGCCTCATTGCGCAATCACCGAGCAATGAGATAAAAGAGAAGGCAGCTCGCGAGCTTGCGACCGAAGAAGGAGAAGATGTTGTTGCGCACTCATGCATGAAATGAAAGCAGAGAAAAGGGCACCCGCAAGTGTGCGATTAACAAAAGCAGAGCTCGTCGCACACTCGCCGAGCAATAAAAGGACAGAGTAAAGCCTGGGCGCGAGTGCGACCGAGCAGAATAAAAAGAGTCGTCGCTCACTCGCGATCAGTTATAAAGAGAATTTTAGAGGCCTGCGACTATGCGATGAAGTAAAGAGGAGGGGGTCATTGCTCGGTCGTTGATCAAATTAGATAAAGGGAGGATGGCTCGCGGGTGAGCGACCCAAGGAAAAGATAAGCTCATCGCTCTATCTCCAATCATTGCAGACAAAAGAAAATGCACCCGCGAGTGTGCGATTCAGAAAAGCAAGGGGGCTCGTCACTCAGTCACTGAGCCATAAAGATGAACAGAGATTAGCT
This sequence comes from Thuja plicata, assembly GCA_018584345.1. NCBI lineage: Eukaryota > Viridiplantae > Streptophyta > Pinopsida > Cupressales > Cupressaceae > Thuja > Thuja plicata. Next base: position 3,259,947 of record MU223774.1, on the reverse strand, counting down.
TGCGAGCTTGTGATTAAAGAAGGATTAATGTTGTGACCTACTCGCACATGAAAATAAAACAGAGTTAAAACCTGGGCGAGTGTGCGACCGAACAGTATCTGTAGAACAGAGATGAATTTTTTAGTTTGCGGCAGTTTCAAAAAATGGATCAGAGTATGCTAATTGCAGGAAATTATGAACAGAGCTGTCTGTCAATCTCTGATTAGATTTGTTTCAATATCAGTAAAGGAAAGAAGATGCTAAGAGGATCAGATCTTTTCAGTGACCGAAAGATCAGATATTTTGCAGATGAAAGATCAGATTTTCTTAAAGGATTAGAGGTTGTAGCTGTCAGAGACTTTTTTGGCTCTTCTAGAGGTTTGGGCGGCTGTCAGGGGTCATTTCTCATCCTAGGAAGATATGATCAGTTGGTGAGCATTCATGGCAAGGTCTACTTGCAGAGTTAAAACTGATGGACCTGGGTTGCGTGTCTGGGGCATGACCAAGTACAGGGATGGGCGCAAGGAAAAAATCAAATTTGATCTGATCGGGATTCATCTTTGGAGCACATTTATGACCGGATTGGATTTGTTCTAGGATGGATTATTCTATTGTAAAATCTGTAACCCTGGTTAGGTTTTTTTGGGACTCCTGCCTGCGTGCAGTTGAGTGTTGTATTTAAGTTTTTTGGGAGCCTTAGTGCTGAGGGTTGGCAATTGAAAGGAGATTTTTTCTCTCAGAGACCAATTTGTGGCAATCTTTCTGCCCTTGTGGTTTCTTTCATTTGTGATTTCCATTGATGATTAAGGCATTCTTGAGGTACTTGTGATATTTGTTTCATCCTTGTCTTCACTGTCTCGATTATCTCTTATTGGATTGAAGTTTATGAATGTTGTTAATGGAAATTGGGGTTCCTAGTCCCTCTCATTTTTTGTAATTTTGTGTGTTATTTTGTTTGATCTGATCTAGAAGTTTTGTGGGTATGCTTCAGCCCCAAGCAGTCTTGTCTCAATCCTACACCTATTTGCAGAAAAAGATGTTTGTTTGCAGGTCATAGGTCGAGTCCTTTGTTCAGACCCTCCTATGAAATACTTATGCAAGCCTATCTAGTGAGTTGTCACTTATTGGAATTAATTCCTCCATTGGTTTCATCCCTCTATACTGAGATCCAAACCCTTAATTCGGTGCATCACCTAGTAGGTAGTTTGCTTTAAGTTATTTCCCTTTTCATGCAATCCTTTTATCCCTTTCCCTCCAAAGTTTACTTTCCTGTCAAAGAAGCAAATTAGGGTGATTATCCAAGAGGAACCAGCCTAGAATCTGGAGGTCTCATCTCAGTTAGTATAGGTCCCACAACCTGGAGATGATTCCCTTGTTATACTAGATTATCAAGACCAAGAGAGCTTGAGATCAAAGGCGCAAATTCAGTGTATAACATTTCTGGCATGCCCGGTGGGACCGAAGTTCACATTCCTGTTAAAGATATGCTATCTCTGATATGCTGATAGCATGTTGTAGACCTTGAGAGGTCATTTTTTTGCATATTTGGTGACTCTGGAAAGTCTACTGGTTTCAAAGATCAAGTGCTAGTATGTTTCAAATCTTCCATTTTAAGATTCCAATTAGTTATATGAGTAGACATGTCAAGTTATTATGGACAGTCAGGTTATTCACCATCCTATCATGAGAGAAATTCTCAATGGGCTGGTCATCAGCCTTATCAAAGCCACCCACCCCCCTGCTTTTATCCCAAGCTTCTATGCAGATGCACAAGGCCGTCATTACATCCAACATGCCCCAAATGAATATGCCCTCATGCAAGACTATGAAAAGGCCCTCAAACAAGGTCACCTATGGGCGCAAAGGGCACAGCTACAAATGCAAGGCCAGCTACCCCCTCCTATTTACCACCCACCCTCCCCTGCTCAGCCCAATTGGCAACAGACCCTGAAATCAGATTTCACGAAAGCACAAGAAGAGTTGAAGGAGCAATTGCTTGACCTAGTCAAGCAAGTGTCTGAAATCAGGGAGCAACAAGAGATGGAGGCTCAAAGTTATGAGCAAGGGTTCATCCCTTATCAAACAGAGGAGGCTCTGGTTGGTAAGAAACAAATGATTGATGAGCAACAAATGAGACAATTTCAAGAAGAGATCAATCACAGAGCTAGCATTGAGATAGCAAGGCTGAAGTCACAAATTGCTGAACAAGAGGCTCTTAGGCCTAAGATCCCAAGTTGGTGGACCCATTTGTCTAAACCCTCTATGTCCACCCCTGAGCCCTCTCAATTTCATATTCCAAGTTTCAAGGCAAAAAATTCCTTTCAAGAGCCTATGCTTGAGATTCAGCCTACCACTCTGCAAGAACAACCTATTCAAAGGGGTTGTTTATCCCAGGAGGCCCCTCTGGTCTTTCAAGATGACAAGATATGGAGGATACCCCAATGGACTCTGCCTCCTGGCTATCAGGTGCCAAGTCTTTTCAAGAATACTACTCTAGTATCCGAGCAGGGACCTATGGTAAATGAGCTTTCATGCGATGAAGAGGAGGAATATGAGGTATCAGTGCAGAGTCATGACTGTGATGAGGAGGGACAACAAGTTGTGGAGGAAGAAATGGATGCCCAGCCTGTGCTCTTGGCTGATTTTTTTGATGAGCTTCCCCTCTTTGTTGATGATGAAGAAGAGACCATACCATCACCTATGGGTGAGGATCAATCAGAACAAGAGGTTCACCATCAACAAGAGGTTGATACACAAAAGGATGATGTGCTTTTGTTTGCTGTGTTGCCTGGTTTTAAGCAGGATGAAAAAGTTATAGAGGAGTTGTTCCAAGAAAAGAACATAGACAAGGGCCCTGAGGAGCTTGATTTCTATGCTATCATCGAGGCCTTTTGTGGTAAATTGAATGATGAGCCCCTATTCCTTGAAATGGAGGTTCAAAGTTACGTGCCTATGGAAAGAGGCATGGTCTTAGATTTCTCTCCTTCAGAAGGACTGCTGCATGAGCAAGAGTTGGAGACAGTTTCAGATCCTCAAGATATTAGCAACTTTGATGAGCCCCTGGCCTATTCAAAAGAAGCGGATAATAGTCCCCTGACTAAGGATGATGACTTAACATGGCTATCCAGGATGGAAGACAACCATGAAGATAAAAAAGAAACCATCAAGGAAAGTACTACTGTCAGACTTTCAAGAGGCTGCCCCATCAGGTACTTGGCCCAGAAGGAGTTTACCGAGGCCCCTCCATATGACCAATCAGAGGAAGGTAAAATCGATCTCATTTTTACAGAGGCAAGTCTTAATTATTTGATAAATCTTCATGTGCCTCTAGTTCTTATAGTTACCCTTGTGCACTCAATGCAAAGTGCCCTGATGAGGAAGGGTAGCTATTTTTCACAACCAGTGAATGGTTTTGTTTGACCAGCTTCTGCACTGGTTAGTTTAGTTTTAGGATAGGTTTCCTTTTCTTCCAGCTTTTTAGAGTAGTTTCCTGCTTTTCAAGAAGTGCACGTGCACAGTTTTGCCTTGTCAGTTTTTATGCTCAAGAGATGACTCCATGCCCAATGGATATGTCAATAGGCCACTGGTTTTCATGTCTAGCAGGCTGACATCCCACAGAAGTCACCAAAATTTTGCCCAAATTTTCCATTCCTATACAATTTGGCCTATTTCTGTGTTTCCCGCCAAAGAATGGCTAATCCCTTTTCAAAAATCATGCTTTTTACACTATCACATGGTCGCGATCCGTTTAAATCTGAGTCCTTAAGGTGCGCGAGTGCACGATGAGCTGCCAATCGTAGTCATCATGCAATCGCGATCTATTTTTGCATAGGTCCGATCTGTCTGCGGGTGCGTGATGAGCCATTTCAGGTAAGTCATCGCACAGTCGCGATGTCTATTTCATGTCAGGATTCAAGGCTGCAAGTCGGCAACGAGTAAAGGAAACAAATGTCGTGCAGTCGCCGAGCAGTTCAGAACAATGAAAAAGAGCTTGCGACCATGTGACGAGCAAAAAGTAAGGCCTCATAGCGTAGTCACCGAGCAATGAGATAAAAGAGAGGGCAGCTCGCGAGCTTGCGACCGAAGAAGGAGAAGATGTTGTCGCGCACTCGTGCATGAAATGAAAGCAGAGAAAAGGGCACCCACGAGTGTGCGATTAACAAAAGCAGAGCTCGTCGCTCACTCGCTGAGCAATAAAAGGACAGAGTAAAGCCTGGGCGTGAGTGCGACCGAGCATAATAAAAAGAGTCATCGCTCACTCGCAATCAGTTATAAAGAGAATTTTAGAGGCCTGCGACTATGCGATGAGGTAAAGAGGAGGGGGTCATCGCTCGGTCAGTGATCAAATTAGATAAAGGGAGGATGTCTCGCGGGTGAGTGACCAAAGGAAAAGATAATCTCATCTCTCTGTCGCCAATCATTGTAGACAAAAGAAAATGCACCCGCGAGTGTGCGATTCAGAAAAGCAAGGGGGCTCGTCGCTCAGTCGCCGAGCCATAAAGATGAACAGAGATCAGCTCGCGAGCTTGCGATTAAAGAAGGATGAATGTTGTCGCCTAGTCGCACATGAAAAGAAAACAGAGTTAAAACCTGGGCGAGTGTGCGACCAAATAGTATCTGCAGAACAGAGATGATTTTTTCAGTTTGTGGCGGTTTCAAAAAATGGATCAGAGTATGCTAATTGCAGCAAATTATGAATAGAGCTGTCTGTCGATCTCTGATTAGATTTGTTTCAATATCGGTAAAGGAAAGAAGACGCTAAGAGGATCAGATCTTTTCAGTGACCAAAAGATCAGATATTTTGCAGATGAAAGATCATATTTTCTTAAAGGATTAGAGGTTGTAGATGTCAGAGACTTTTGTGGCTCTTCTAGAGGTTTGGGCGGCTGTCAGGGGTCATTTCTCATCCTGGGAAGATATGATCAGTTGGTGAGCATTCATGGCAAGGTCTACTTGCAGAGTTAAAACTGATGGACCCGGGTTGCGTGTCTGGGGCATGACCAAGTACAGGGATGGGCGCAAGGAAAAAATCAAATCTGATCTGATCGGGATTCATCTTTGGAGCACATTTATGACCGGATTGGATTTTTTCTAGGATGGATTATTCTATTGTAAAATCTGTAACCCTGGTTAGGTTTTTTTGGGACTCCTGCCTGCGTGCAGTTGAGTGTTGTATTTAAGTTTTTTGGGAGCCTTAGTGCTGAGGGTTGGCAATTGAAAGGAGATTTTTTCTCTCAGAGACCAATTTGTGGCAATCTTTCTGCCCTTGTGGTTTCTTTCATTTGTGATTTCCATTGATGATTAAGGCATTCTTGAGGTACTTGTGATATTTGTTTCATCCTTGTCTTCACTGTCTCGATTATCTCTTATTGGATTGAAGTTTATGAATGTTGTTAATGGAAATTGGGGTTCCTAGTCCCTCTCATTTTTTGTAATTTTGTGTGTTATTGTGTTTGATCTGATCTAGATGTTTTGTGGGTAAGCTTCAGCCCCAAGCAGTCTTGTCTCAATCCTACACCTATTTGCAGAAAAATATGTTTGTTTGCAGGTCATAGGTCGAGTCCTTTGTTCAGACCCTCCTATGAAATACTTATGCAAGCCTATCTAGTGAGTTGTCACTTATTGGACTTAATTCCTCCATTGGTTTCATCCCTCTATACTGAGATCAAAATCCTTAATTCGGTGCATCACCTAGTAGGTAGTTTTCTTTCAATTATTTCCCTTTTCATGCAATCCTTCTATCCCTTTCCCTCCAAAGTTTACTTTACTGTCAAAGAAGCAAATTAGGGTGATTATCCAAGAGGAACCAGCCTAGAATCTGGAGGTCTCATCTCAGTTAGCATAGGTCACACAACCAGGAGATGATTCCCTTGTTATACTGGATTATCAAGACCAAGAGAGCTTGAGATCAGAGGTGCAAATTCAGTGCATAACAGTTACATTCAAAAGGGTTGTGTCTTCTAAATCTAGAAGAGAACTAACTAGACTAGACAAGGAATTCAACTTAGGAAATGAAGTCTTGTTATACTTCATCTTATCTAAGAATTAAAATTCCAAAACAAGAAGACAAGGAATTTGAGAAGAAGCTTGAAAACTTGCTACTCTTCAACATACTACTTAAGCTAGAAGTTCAAATTTTGATGACTCACCATAATTCATGAAAATGTCAGTGTTGCGACCTTGAAATTATCTCCTCCATCTCCTTGGCTCTGTGATGATGAAATAAATCAAGATTGAGTGAGAAAAAAGAAATATAACCTTCATTTATAAAGGAAGAAGGTCTGCCTAGATTCGCGGCATGCATAAACTTTCATTTCATCCATGCGAACTAAATGTCAAAGTGACATTATTCTGACATCTCATTAATTAACTATCTTTTCACACCCTTTGAGTTTGCACCATAATGATTAACTCTCCTACAAAAAAGGTACGGTTAATTAAATTTTTAAATGATCCAACTTATTCTTTCATCTGTACCATCATTACCTTTATTTATTATTAAATTTTTTGTGGATCTAAAAAGAAAATCTTTAGATTTGAACTTTTGAAATGGAACTTTGAAAGTTCAAATTGAAAAGATAGACTTGACCAAAGACGCGATGACTTCTTATATTGATGAAAAAGACTCAACTTCCACTTGCACTTGTGTAATTTGAACTTTGAAAGTTCAAATTGAGGGAAACTACATAAAGGAAAGCTAGTCAGAATGAAGCCACAACAACGCTAGATGCACAAGCCAAATTTGAACATGGGAATTTGAACTTTGGAAGTTCAAAATAAATTTCAAAATAAAGATCAAAAACCGAAACTTCATAACAAAGAGGAGAAACAAACAAAGATAACATCAGTGATAGAAAAAGAAAACTAGTATAAAATTGGCTCTGATGTGGACCTGTACCGATGAGGGACAAGGAATGAAGTCTATATTCTTTGGTTTCACAAAATTGGGCTATGGGATCATAAGGCCCAACTTTGAGATAGAAAAAAGAACTCTAACACTAAGCACAACAAAATTTATACACAAGGGAAAAACAAAAGCTTCACATCTAGTACAATTTTAGGTCTTTCCCATTATAGGGTAAGGGCAAGGGGGTTCCATCAAGATATTGCAATTTAAAATAATTAGGCTCAAGGGCCTCACTGATAACAAAGGAACCCTTCCATAGAGTTTCAAACTTACCCTGAGCACCTTTTGGTTGTCTTTTCTTGTCCCAGAGAAATACTTGATCTTCTAGCATGGATTTTCTTGGCCTAGATTTTATATCAAAAAAAAATTTTACTCTAGCCTGATGCTCTGTTATGTGATCAACAAGACTTTCCATTTCTTCACCTATTATGGTTAAGTACATGATTCTTTTTTCAAGTGAACTTTGGAAATTAATGTCTTCAATCACTTTCTACAGTTTAATTGTAGATAGTTCAAACGAGAGTGACAACTGAGCTTCAACACCATACACCATCTCGAAAGGAAACATCCCTATTTCTCTCTTTGGAGAATTCATGTCTTCCCACAATGCCTCGTAAAGCCTTTTGTGCCAATCTTTAGCTTTCTCACTTACTAATTTCCTCATAATGTTAATCAAATTTTTATTACTCAATTATGCTTGACCATTAACTTGGGGGTAATAGTATGAGGAATGAGAGAAAATTATACTATGATCATAACAAAATAGTTGTAACTCTTGTGAGGAAAAATTAGAGGCATTATCAATCACCAATCTCTGTGGAGTGCCAAATCTTACCAGGATAAAGTTATTCACAAAATCACAGACCACTACTGAGCTAGTCTTCTTCACTGGGACAACCTCGACCCATTTCATAAAATAATCTGTGGCTGTCAAAATATGAGTGAAACCTATAGATGAAGGAGGATTCAAAGGTCCTAGAAATTCAAGACCCTAGTAATGAAACGGTACTTCAATTATCACTGGCCTCAAATGTAGGGCCACTAATTGTGGTTTCCCAGTGAACAACTTACACTTTTCACATTTTGCAACCCATTGGTATGCATCTCTGAACATACCATGCTAGTAATAATAGTTTCTCAAGATATTAAAGGCATTCACTATAGAAGAGAAATGTCCTCCACATGCTTCATTACGAAAGGCTTTAAGAAGTTCTCTTGCTTCTCTTTATATACCATCCAATCCTTTTTTATAAAGGAAGTCATCAATAATCACATACTTGGCAGCTTTGAGTCTTTAATTTTGCTTCTCCTTTGGGCTCAAGTGTTATGGGTAGTCTCCATAAGTCAAATAGTGTGCCACATCAGAAAACCAAGGATCAATTAGACCAACCAGTAGCATTAAGGGAAGTTTTCCTTTCTCATCTTCATTGTTTTCTAGAAACATGCACAATCCTTGTCCTCAAACTAGCTTGGTGGGTGTGATACCTAAGTCAAATTATTGAATCTTGGCTACCCATGCAGCCCTATTATTTATACCAACCTCTTGTTGTGTTAAAATACTCTTTAAAGTAGTGTTAGGAATAAAAATCTTTGAATGAGAGTGAAGTATAAAGTATCTAAATTGTTTTACAACCTTTACTACTGAAAAGGAATGTTTCTCTGCCAGTGAATAATTTGGTTCATGTTTTATTAACCGAATACTCATGAAAGAGGTTGGAGTTTCTATCGCTGACTCACTTGTCTGCATTAGAATTCCTGAGAAAGAATGATCAGAAGCATTACAATGAATAATAAAGTCCTTCTTGAAGTCAGGATGAACCAGGGTTGGAGCTTTTGCAATTGCTTCTTTAACTATTTCAAAATTTGCTATAGCCTCACTGCTCCATTTGAATGTATGTTTTTCACTTATTAAGTTCATCAGAGGCTTTGTGGTTTCAGAAAAGTATGGAACAAATTTTCTTAGGAAATTAACCTGACCGAAAAAAGATTTTACTTTAGTTTTGTTGGATGGTATTGTTAATTGTTGGATACGATTGTTGGATGGTATTGTTAATGGTTGGATGACCTTACTCATTCTAGGTCTACCCTTATCCCCTCTTTATATACAATGTGGCCAAAGCATTTAACTTCAGTTACAGCAAAGACTGACTTTTTTTTATTTAAAAAAATTCCATGCTCCCGACACTTCTGCAATATCCTCTGTAAATCCTTGATATGCCTCTTCCTTCTCGAAAAGAATGTCAAATCATCCTGATATATGCCAATGATTTTATTTCTAAGATGACTAAAGGTAGCATTCATCGCCTAGCCTAATGTATATCTTGCATTGATTAAGTTGAATGACATACGCATGTAAGCAAACGTGCCCTAGGGATTTGTGAAGGTCATCTTATGCTGATTTTCTTCTGCTACACTAATCTAGTTATATCCAGAAAAACCATCCAATAGAGACATCATTTCTGATCTAGCCACATTCTGAAGGATGTGATCCATTACCGGTTGAGGATAATTTTCTTTAATACTTCCTTGGTTCAAGTATGAAAGTCTACACATATACGTATCTCTCCATTTTTTTACTACTAGCACAATATTTGCTACCCAAGTCAAATGATGAATTGGGTAGATAATGTGGGCTTGTAAAATCTTTTCTACTTCCTTAAAAATGGCATTCTCTACCTTGGGATTGTAATTCCTTATCTTCTTCTTGAAAGGACTCGTCCCTAGTTTGAGAGGAATGTGATGTTGTGCCTGTCCTTGATTAAAATCCATCATGTCTTTGTAACACCAAGAAAAGATGTCCTTGTATGATTTTGATAACTATACAAATTTATCCTTTTCTTCTATTGTACAATGAAGTCCCAAATTAACCATTTTGGTTTCAAATTCTTCCCCAATATTCACCTTCTCATAGGCCCCTAGCTCAGAATTCTCACGTAGTTCTCGATTACCTATGTAGCAATCTCTCCTATCAAACAACTTCTCCAAAGTGACTAGTCCTTTTAGAATCCTATTACCTTTCAACTAAATTACTTCTTCTTTTGTAAAAGCCTCATCATCAGGAAAGAACTCATGCTAATCAGATTCAGATCCTTCAAAGTATGTTGAAGAGAACATATCTATACATTGCATAAAAAGATTGATTTGTTTATCATCATGGAAAACCTACCACGATTCTGAGCTATCTAGGACATTGGGTCGATGGAATAATTCAATTTTTTACACATCATTATCAAAGTCAGGATGAGGAATAAGGAGAGAATTTGATCCAGCCAAAGCATCAGCTCTAGAATTGAATTGTCGATGAATGGCCTCAATAGAGAAGGCTTTAAAACTTTCTATTTCATCCCATACTTTGTTACAGTAGTGTTAAGTCTTTCATTCTTCACTGTGAACATATTCCTTACCTATTTCACAATTAGTTCCGCATCTCCAAAGGATTTCAACTTTTTAATTCCTCTCCTTTTTGCCTCTTCAATCCCAAGAAGCAAGGCTTCATATTCTATCGTATTGTTTGTATTGTTGAATTCTAACTTATAAGAGGAAGGAATATTTTTTTCCTTCTGGAGAGATTAGTACTACCCCTACCCCAGAAATGGCATGGGAATAACTCTCATCAAATTACATGGTCCATAAATACTAGTCTTCAAGTTGCACATCTTTAGCTATATCATGTTCAAGAAGAATCACATAATTACCAAATTCAACGTCTTCGTACAAAATATGTGATCTTGAATCATCAGAGGGAAAAATAGTGTATTTTTATTTTGGTTCAAGTTTGAGAATGACCTTTTCGTTACCTATTTAAATACTATCATGTGACCAGTCTAGTTTAATATCCCCTCCAAGATCTTTTCAAAAGGTGCAACTTAACAACATGCCATAACTGTCAGGTATATCGGTGACTAGGATTGTTAATTTTAGTCTTTTGGTAGGATGAGCTGCTAGGGCTACCTAAGCATCCTTTATCTGACCTAACAGAGGTACTTGTTTTGAGTCCATAGAGTAGCAACATCCAAATGGTTTGGTTAGAGGCAAGTCTAATGCTTTAGCTACAGAGGAGGGCATTATCTTATCTAAATCCCCAGAATCAATAATTAAATTGTTGAGCTTCTGTTTGTGAATAAACAAAGAAACATAGAAAGGTTGTAGCTTCATGAAAGATTGAGTGGTTTCGGTCAAGATTTCCCTTGATTTTTTGTTCAACAATTTCAGGTTTCCCTAGTGGGTTACAAGTAGATGGCTGATTAGATTGGACATTCACAAGATTATCAATTGACTTTGATGGTTCATTTCCTCTAACAAAATCCAATAGTTTATCAAGCTCCCTAGGATTTAATCTTAAATACTCCGTGGGATAAATTTGAAATTTAGAGTTCTTACAAAATTCTAGAATATCAAAAGAAGGGTCAACATCAAACCATTTTAAAATTGGAACCTCTAGAGAATTTGAACTCTTGACCTTTGAGAAGCTTGGAGTTTGATTTACAGGTTCACTTAACTTATTGGTAGATGTTAGAGATGAAACTGTAGGGAAGGAATTGTTTATTTTTGTATTCCTTGTTAGTACCGAGAACAAGGGCTCTTCCAAAGTTATCAAAATATCTGCACCTCTATTTGAATCTGATTCATACTCAAGGTAGTATGTGTCAGAGTCACTAGGTAACTTTGGACCAGACTCATCTTCATGAACTTCTTCAACATTCTCTCTTTGAGTATTCATTTGAACATACCTTACCATTTATGGATAGTTATTAAAATCATGGTCATCTATTAGATGAAAAACACACATATTAGCCTTCCTATTTGGGATACCCTCTATAGCCAGTCTCTGTTGGGAAGATGGCAATGTCAACTACCTTCCAAAAGTTCTAGTAGATTGATTTTGGAACCTTCAAGGAATGTCCTGATAAGGTGCATTGATTTTTGGTAGTTGTTTCTTAAGAGTAATCATATCATTTACAAGTATCTGGACCACAGGGTCTGATGAAGACAAAGATTCTTGTGTGTGGGGATTTTGAACTTCTTTTCTCCATTTCCCAGCAGTGATTAAATCATCCTCTGATTTAATTTCTTGTGTCTGGACTGCACCCAAATGTGTTGGTACTTTTGTGTAGATGAAATCCAAGGTCAGGGGGCATTGAATTTATAAAGAAACACTGCTTATTCTCTAGGGTAGGCCTTTTCCCAATAAGGATCTTATGTACCACTTTATTTTATTTGGCCACATAATTATGCATTGGCTCGTGTATCTCCTTTTTCGTTTGTGTCAACTAAGCCAAAAGTGAGTGTTTTTCCTCCGCACTCTTAAATCAATTTCCAAAATTTGTCTTCATATCAGGTAACCTCATTATGGAGGTTACTGGGAAGTGGCTGAACCATTCTGCAGCACATTCAAACAAAGTTTGTACAAATAATCTCGCAACCACATCTTCGTGCTGTACTTCCCGAACATCACTAGCCACATTAAAAGTATTCAAATGTTCCTCAACTAAGATTTTCCCATCTCCAATAAATCATGGCAACACATCTTTAGCATGTTTAGGTAAAGAATGATGTGCTAGAAGGTTTAGAGGTCCCACAGTGGCACCCAAAGGATTAGCAGCCATAATGTTTAAAACAAGATGAAGATTGATATTCAAAGGTCTAGGTATCCCTGAAAGAACTAGAGAAAGGAATTATGGTGAGGCTATAGATTTCTAAGTTGGTTTAAGCTTATGTCTGGATGGCTGAGGTAGGGTTAAATCAAGGGTACTGGTAAGTCATTTAAGGTCTTCTAAATCTTGATCTAGTAACCCCTATTTTTCCTGAGACCTAGTAAAATGTTTGGAATCCAGAATTGAAATCAAAAAATCCTTCAGATACTCTATCCACAACTGTGGCTTCCCAAGATATAGGAAGTCCTCTTAAACATTCTCCTATATCCTCTTCTTCCTCAATTACCAACCTGACCTGTTAATATTGCCAATTATTAGTTCTTAGTTTCTAGGCTAAAGAGTTGAGGTTAGCAATAATGTTTTCCAGACTGTCTAGAAAATGAAAATCAGGCTGCAATACTGGAGAGATTTCTTCTTGTCCACATATCACACCAGCAGGTATCACCATCATTGCTCATTTATAAGTAAAATTTAAAATTGACCTACATAGTATCAGTTCCCCAATATAGT
>MU223774.1:3227353-3246389 GCA_018584345.1 Thuja plicata | reverse complement strand
ATATATATATATATATATATATATATTGTACTTCAACCAACAGATCAAAATCTTTTTCAAATTGTAAAATGTTTCAAGTATCTTGCAATACTAAGAACTTATTGAAAATAAGATTACAAAATGTGGCCGACCCTTTTTCTCGGTCATAATAATCCATATATACGATGAGAAATAAACTATTTTTTGGAAGTTTTGAATCTAACTCCGGGAAGTAGTAAAAATTAAAAATCATAGTTTAATAGGAAAAATAAGCAATGAAATTAAACAACCTAAAGATCGATCCTATCCTACTATCCCACAGGGCATCTAGCTCTATGATGTTTTCATGGCTGGTGAAGACAAGCCCTGCAGTTTCCTCCACTCCAGATGTTCAGTTGAAAACCTAACCACGGGCTGGTCATTAGGTATGCCAATATGTGCAATTCTTTGTTTCCACAATTTATTCTCCCTACGGACCAGCGCAACTTTATCTTTGTGCAACTTCAGATGGTCTTGGCATACAATCAACATTGATTCCATTTTAGCTACATAGGAGAATTCCTTAGGTGTAACCATATTTATCTCTTTAACCACACAAAATCTCTCTTTGAATGCTTGATTCATTTCATCTGGCTTCTATAAATTTTTACCATCCTCCTTCAACAACTGCACTATGATGAATCTGAGGTCGTTAATTATTATACCTATCAACACAGTGAGTTCTTTCACCAATTTGGTAGATTTTTTAATACCCTATTTTATAATAGAGTTTCTCCAATCTAAATGATCCCATTAAACAAAAAGGATTTCATCATTGAATCCTACAATTGGCCTCTCAGATAAGAATTTTATCACACCATATTTACTGACTTTTGTCATATGGGCCATCACTGTCATCCACTGATTATTTTCTTTGTCCCATTTAGTCACCTCTTCATTCAAAATATCTTTAGAAACAACAACATCTTCATAGGTTTGGCTGAGATCACCTACATATTTTCTTCCATGGTCAATTGGAACCTCTAGAGAATTTGAACTCTTGACCTTTGAGAAGCTTGGAGTATGATTTACAGGTTCACTTGCCTTATTGGTAAATGTTGGAGATGACACTGTAGGGAAGGAATTGTATATTTTTTTATTCCTTGTTAGCACCGAGAACAAGGGCTCTTCCAAAGTTATCAAAATAGTTGCACCTCTATTTGAATCTAATTCATACTCAAGGTAGTATGTGTCAAAGTCGCTAGGTAACTTTGGACCAGCCTCATCTTCATGAACTTCTTCAACATTCTCTCTTTGAGTATTCATTTAAACATACATTACCATTTTTGGATAGGTATTAACATCATGGTCATCTATTAGATGAAAAACACACATATTAGCCTTCCTATTTGGGATACCTTCTAAAGCCAGTCTCTATTGGGAAGATGGCAATGTCAACTACCTTCCAAAAGTTCTAGCAGATTGATTTAGGAACCTTCGAGGAATGTCTTGATAAGGTGCATTACTTTTTGGTAGTAGTTTCTTAAGGGTAATCATATCATTTACAAGTCTCTTGACCACAAGGTCTGATGAAGATGAAGATTCTTCTGCATGGGGATTTTGAACTTCTTTTCATCGTTTCCCAGTAGTGATTAAATCATCCTCTGATTTAATTGCTTGTGTCTGGACTGCACCCAAATGTGTTGGTACTTCTGCGTAGATGAAATCCAAGGTCAGGGGGCATTGAATTTATAAAGAAACACTATTGATTCTCTGGGGTAGGCCTTTTCCCAATAAGGATCTTATGTACCAATTTATTTTATTTGGCCACATAATTATGCATTGGCGCGTGTATCGCCTTTTTCATTTGTGTCAACTAAGCCAAAAGTGAGTGTTTTTCCTCCGCACTCTTAAATCAATTTCCAAAATTTGTCTTCATATTAGGCCACCTCATTATGGAGGCTGCTGGGAGGTGGCTAAACCATTCTATAGCACATTCAGACAAAGTTTGTACAAATAATCTCATAGCCACATCTTTGTGTTGCACTTCCTGGACATCACTAGCCACATTAAAAGTATCAAATGTTCCTCAACTAATATTTTCCCATCTCCAATAAATCATGGCAACACATCTTTAGCATGTTTAGGTAAAGAATGATGTGCTAGAAGGTTTAGAGGTCCCACAGTGGCACCCCAAGGATTAGCAGCCATAATGTTTAAAATACGATGAAGATTGATATTCAAAGGTCTAGGTATCCCTGAAAGAACTAGAGAAAGGAATTATGGTGAGGATATAGATTTCTGAGTTGGTTTAAGCTTATGTTTGAATGGCTGAGGTAGGGTTAAATCAAGGGTACTAGTAAGTCATTTAAGGTCTTCTAAATCCTGATCTAGTAACCCCTATTTTTTCTAAGACCTTGTAAAATGTTTGGAATCCAGAATTGAAATCTTAAAACCCTTTAGATACTCTATCCACAACTGTGGCTTCCCAAGATATAGGAAGTCCTCTTAAACATTCTCCTATCTCCTCCTCTTCCTTAATTACCAACCTGACCTGTTGATATTGCCAATTATTAGTTCTTAGCTTCTAGGCTAAAGAGTTGAGGTTAGCAATAATGTTTTCCAAACTATCTAGAAAATGCAAATCAGGCTGCAATACTGGAGAGATTTCTTCTTGTCCACATATCACACCAGCAGGTATCACCATCATTGCTCATTTATAAGTAAAATTTAAAATTGACCTACATAGTATCAGTTCCCCAATATAGTCACCAAAAATATGTTAGTTAACAGATTTATTCCCAAAAATAATCAAAGATGATCAAATAAAATAAACCTCTATGGCCCTATGGGAAAAATCAATCAATTAAAAGTTGGGATTAAATTTGATGGTCAAATCCCTCTATATATAGGTGCAGCTTCCTCTTCAATAATTTTCAATTATGCTTTCCATGAATCGATGAAGAAAACTTCATAAATAATACTTTTTACCCTAAAGTATCAAAGGTTCAATCATCAAATTCAGAATGAAATGCAAATCAAATAAAGTTGTTGTAATGAAAAGCTAGGATTTAGCCGAAAGACTGACATCCACAACTAATTTAAGATAAAATTACAACTACTCTAAATCCACTTCACAATCTGAATGAAATATAGCCACATATCACGGTCACAAATGAAATTCCAATAGAAATTTACATTCATAAACTCAGATGAACACACCAAAGCTACGATATATATATATATATATATATATATATATATATATATATCACATTCATTTATATATATATATATTGTACTTCAACCAACAGATCAAAATCTTTTTCAAATTGTAAAATATTTCAAGTATCTTGCAATACTAAGAACTTATTGAAAATAAGATTACAAAATGTGGCCGACCCTTTTTCCCAGTCATAATAATCCATATATACGATGAGAAATAAACCATTTTTTGGAAGTTTTGAAACTAACTCCGCGAAGTAGTAAAAAGTGAAAATCATAGTTCAATAGGAAAATTAAGCAATGAAATTAAACAACCTAAAGATCGATCCTATCCTACTATCCCGTAGGGCATCTAGCTCTATGATGTTTTCATGGCTAGTGAAGACTAGGCCTACAATTTCCTCCACTCCAAATGTTCAGTTAAAAACCTAACCACAAGCTAGTCATTAGGTATGCCAATATGTACAATTCTTTGTTTCCACAATTTATTCTCCCTACGGACCAACGCAACTTTATCTTTGTGCAACTTTAGATGGTCTTGGCTTACAATCAACATTGATTCCATTTCAACTACATAGGAGAATTCCTTAGGTGTAACCATTTTTATCTCTTTAACCACACAAAATTTGTCTTTGAATGCTTGATTCATTTCATCTGGTTTCTATAAAGTTTTACCATGCTCCTTCAACAACTGCACTTTGATGAATTTGAGGTCGTTAATCATTATACCTGTCAACGTAGTGAGTTCTTTCACCAATTTGGTAGATTCTTCAATACCCTATTTTATAATAGAGTTTCTCCAATCTAAATGATCCCGCGAAAGAAAAAGGATTTCATCATTGAATCCTGCAATTGGCCTCTCAGATAAGAATTTTATCACACCATATTTATTGACTTTTGTCATCTGGGCCATCACTGTCATCCACTGATTATTTTCTTTGTCCCATTTAGTCACCTCTTCATTCAAACTATCTTTAGAAACAACAACATCTTCATAGGTTTGGCTGAGATCACCTACATATTTGCTTCCATGATCAATCATTGAATCTAACCAATAGGAACATGCTTCAGAAATCACCTTGTTACGTACAATCTTTTCCTTCATCTGTTGATTATCCAAAGATTTCATATAAAAGGCCAACAAGGTCTATGTTTTTAAGACTTGATCTGGATGATGAATGGAATAGATTTATTCAGCCATCTAATAGATTATTGATTTCATTTCCTTCTTGTCCTTTTCATCTTTCCAGGCCCTTGTTACAACTTTATATGTGGAGGATTCTAGATGTTTAACACCTACTGCACGAGTTGCCACTCCTAGGTCAACCCTTTTGACCTTGAAATCATCAATTGTTACCTCATTTGAATTCTTCTCATTGTCAGGAATGACAATTTCTGCAAACTAGTTTCCTGTATTAGCATCTGTGTTGATCATCACCTCATTTTTAGGCTTTTAATCTTCACTTCCTTGCCTAAACATCTGCTTACAATTCATTATCAGGAAGAGAAATTGGAACAATACCCCTCTTTTTCTGATAGAGGTGCGGAACCATGCTGGTGTATCTGCTGAATCTTTGGCATGAGGGGTCTCCAACACAGTCAAATCAAAATATAAACTATTGTTTGTGCCCTGTTCTTTTCTCACTCCTCCATCACCTTCAACGTTATCCAAATTCATCACATCCAGAGTCTAGTCTTCAATTGGGGTTTGTTCCTCTTCAAAAAAGTCCAACTCTACAACTTTGGGGTTGATTACAACCTTCTTCAGCCTCTTGCTCTTGGAACGTGTAGTCCTTGTTGGAGTGGGAGATTTTTCTGCTGAGGTATCCTTCTTTGATAAATTGACCTCCAAATCAATTGTACCTGCAATATCAAGTTCAATAGGAAAATTAGGAGGAGAGGTTTCATTTTTGGGAGACAAAGTACCCTAGGTTTGTACATGAGTATCTAGCTCAGACATCTTTAACTTGCCCAATCTTTTATCCCTCAACCATTTTTCTATTCTTTTGATCACATTAAAAGTTTTATGTTGAATACTATCTTCTTCTTGTCTATTACAATCTATTTCTGCCAAGGGTTCATTCTACACTCTGCTACTTAATTCATAATCCAACACTTCCTAATCTTCATGCTCTGTAACTCCTTTAATGGTCATAGGAAGTTTCATTCCTAGAATTTTCCCCAAAGTGAGGTGGGATCATAATATCTTGCGAACCTAAAACTCATCTTCATAATCCTCCCAGTAGTCTTCCAATTGAGCTATGTGAGTGAAGCCGTCTTTAATGCCCAAATAATACCTAGCAAAAGCCTTACTGTCAAATTTTGGGCATGCAATGTATGTTTTGAATTTGAAACCCTTGAGGTCTGCTACTAAATTGAGGGCATATGAGGGTGACTTACAGCAGTAAGTCCTAGTTCTATAGGAAAAGTAATTTCCGAAGGCTGATCTCCTTTTAAGCTTTTATCTATAATTTCCAACTGCCTGCAAACCTCTGTGAGTACCAAGTGATCTAGCACATATTTGGGAAACCTGAAAGGCTCTCCCTTGAATCTGCCAACTCTGATAGAGGTAAATCTGGGAAATTGAATAAAGAAACTACCCTAGTTTTAAGTAGTTGTATGGCTTCATCAGACAACCATTTGGGAAAGGTCCCACGTAATTCAAAAACTAGATGACACAAAAATACATCATTCACTCTGGGATAAATTGATGAACATCTTTTCAGCTGCAGCAGGGGATAATAATCATAAATCTTAATTCCTGGTGTTAAGGGTTCATGAGGCAACCCAGGCCATTGTCTAGAACTGGCTAGAATGTAGAACAAGAAAGATGACATGTAGAAACCTCTCATGACAACAAATTTGGCCAACCCTTCATGCAATTTGTCAGCAATGAGCTCACCCCAGTCTAGGAATTTCTCTCCTTTTGTAATCACTTGTATATAAAAGAACATCCAATCTTCCCAATGAAAGGTATGTTGATTCCTCTTAACCCTATTTAAAAAAATAACCAAATATTTTATCTCATGGATAAGATGCTCTTGGGTAAGAGGTTTTGGAAGACGGTAGCCACCCCTCCTATAATCTAGCAACCAGGCCTTTGCAATTACATTTTTGTACTATTTCTTCTTCTCTGTGAAGAATGAATAAGTCATACCAATAGTCCATACTTCATACTCTTCCTTATGTGGAATTCCCATGACAGAGATTATTGTTTCCCTTTCAATTCTTACTAAAACTTTACTAGAATTAGTGTGAATGCAATTTTCATTTCCATCATAGTGATTCATACATTCCATAACTAGCTTTGGGCATGGGGTTACAGTTGGGAAAGAGGCACCTTCAATCAAACCACTCTGGCTGATTTTTTCTTCTATAGAACCTTTCTGGAATTTCTCAATCTTCCAAGAATTTCCTCAATAGTTACATTCAAAAGGGTTATGTCTTCTAACTATAGAAGAGAACTAACTAGACTAGACGATGAATTCAACTTAGGCAACGAAGGCCTGTTATACTTCATCTTCTCTAAAAATTAAAATTCCAGAACAAGAAGACAAGGAATTCGAGAAGAAACTTGAAAACTTTCTACTCTTCAACAAACTGCTTAAGCTAGAAGTTCAGAGTTTGACGACTCACCAAAATTCATGAAAATGTCAATGTTGTGACCTTCAAATTACCTCCTCCATATCTCTGGCTCCGTGATGATAAAATAAATTAAGACTGAGTGAGAAAAAAGAAATATAACCTTCACTTATAAAGGCAAAAGATCTTCCTGGATTCGTGGCACGCATAAACTTTCATTTCATCCCAACGAACTAAATTTCGAAGTGACATTATTTTGACATCTCATTAATTAACTATCTTTTCACACCCTTTGATTTTTCACCATAATGATTAATTCTCCCAGAAAAAAAAAGTACAGTTGACTAAAATTTGAAATGCTCCAGCTTATTCTTTTATCTGTATCATTATTACCTTCATTTATTATGAAATTTGTTGTGGATCTGAAAAGAACATCTTTAGATTTGAACTTTTGAAATGGAACTTTGAAAGTTCAAATTGAAAAGACAAACTTGACCAAAGACGCGACAGCTTCTTATGTTGATGAAAAAGACTCAACTTCTGCTTTCGCTTGTGTAATTTGAACTTTGAAGGTTCAATTGAAAGTTCAAATTGAGGAAAACCACCTAAAGGAAAGCTAGCCGAAACGGAGCCGCGACAACACTAAATGTGCAAGCCAAATTTTATCATGGGAATTTGAACTTTGAAAGTTCAAAATAAAGTTCAAAAACTAAAACTTCATAACAAAGAGGAGAAACAAATGGGAGATAACATCAGCGACAGAAAAATAAAACTAGTGTAACATTCAAGAATAATGAGAACCTACTAAAGAACTTGAAAGGTTTTTGGGATGTGATACCCTATTTTTTGTGTTGTTGGTTTACTGTGGGTCTTGTGATGGTTAATTGATAGTTTTTTTTTGGAATATTTTCTTTGTAAGGGTTTTAGATCCCTTCAAAACTTATTTTCCTTTAATAAAAAACAAAATATATATATACCTTAATTTACCTTTATTTTGTTTTTATTTTTATTTTTTTTCTTTCATAATGTTTTGATTAGGTAAATTGAGAGAGGGCTCGAACCCTTACAAAGAGCCAACTAAGCTAATAAACAAGAGGAACTCACAAGTAGTGAGATCACCAACACTAGTTAAGACAAGGATCTTTACTAAAAATGAGGCTTTTATTAGAGAAAAAATTGATGGGAACAAGGGTTCTGTCCCCATAAAATCACATAATTAAGAATAATAACAGAGGGATTTAGGAAGGAACCCTAAACCATCAAAATGCAAAACCCCCATGTACTGAAATCAAAGTAACCATAGGAAAAGACAAATAATAAAATATTTTGAAAGGCTTTCTACAACCTTCTACCTGAAAGACCACCTTGAATATAGACAATCTCAGACAAGGAATAAGACCACAAATAACTGGAGGACCCATAAAACTTGTGATAGTAGAATCACCCGGCCATTCCAAAGAGATCATAGAAAAACCAAGCTTAATTAAGTCCAAAGTTTTTTGAAAGGCATCCCTAAACCTTTTTCTAGTAGAAATTTGTATAGACCAAGCATCATGTGCCACCTTAATTGGTTTTTTATCAATAGTTTTACAAAATGAGATCAAGAGGTTTTAAAAGGAATCCTCCATTATGCACAAAAAGTCACTACTAATAATAGTGGTCATAGAAAGAGAAGAGGGTAAGGATTCCAAACCCATCTAAGAATAAAATAATACATACATAGCATATTGGACCCTCTTCATAGGCTTGTTGTCTGCATAATAAGATTCCACAAGGAAAATCATCACCTCAAAAAGGAACAACTCCACTTCTATAGGAGCCTTATAGCGAAGAAACTAGAAGAGAACAACATGGAAATAAAAATAAAAAGCATTGAGCTCCTCTAAGGCTAGGCACAACCCCAAACATAAAGAAAAACCTCAACAAGGAACAAGAATCATCCAGAATGGGCCCTTGAAAACTATTAGCATTCAACTGACCTCCATAAAGAGTGGGTATAACACATGTACCTAAACTGAAGGACACAAAATAGTAGAGAGGGAAAAAGGAAAAAATAAGCCCTCTCGCTTGGAAATAACAAACAGCTCTACAAAAATAGAAGTGCCACTATCAACCCTAGCTTCCAAAACCACCTCTATAGAATCAAAAACAAGAGTTCTATAAGCAACAAGAACTAGTCTAGGTAGAGTATAAAATAAAGTAGAGGTCGAAGAAAGGGAACCACCTTCAACATCCTCCAAAGAGATCCCAAAAATGATGATGTAAGCTTCACCAATAGCCATCACAAAAATAGTTACTAAAACCAAGGCATTGACCTCAACAACTAAAACTATAGAGGCTTGAAGAAATAGGGTCATGGTCACATGGATCAAGATCCATGGGATCTAAACTTTGAAGCCTCTCTCAAACCAAAAACAAACCAAAAAACCCAAGAGGGTATAACCACTGCACAGAACAAAGGAGGCCATAAAAATAAAAATGAAGAAGGAGCCTAGACGACCACCCTTGCTAGAGATCTACAACCACTAAATGAGCAAGAGAGAGCTATACCAACACATAACCACGAAACCATAGATCCTTGTAAAGCCAAAAAAGAACCTCCCACCATAAGGGAGACTGCCTACCCAAGAAACAACCTCAACAACTAGATAAATGTAGAGAAGACCAACCTCATAACAATGCATCTACCAATTTCAAGGGAAGCGAAGCTAAGAGTAGGCCAAAATTTCACCGACAAGCACAAAGGCTAAGATGAAATAACCACATCGACACCCCACAAAATAGGGTAGAAGGGTAAAACCCGAAACCCTACCTAAGGAGAGACAAGGGAAATGACATATCTACATCCTTATCCTCTCCATCATTCTTTCCACTACCATCAACAAATTAACTTCCTCCAGAAACCCTACGTCCTCCTGCTCCCGCGCGCTCCAATTTTTTCACCTTTTTTTTCTTTCATAATGTTTGTTTTTATTTTTTTCTATTTGTTTCTTTTGGTTATTCTCTTCACCTCTTCCTCTCTTTTTCTTTCCTCCCTATACATGCTTACCTTTTCTACAATTTTTTAAGCATTAGCTCTCTTGTTGAGCTCTATAATTTCATTGTAGATCATAAAGTGTGGGACCAAAATAAGAATGATTAACTAATTATTTGCAATTTATCTATAAACCATTTAATTGAAAAAATTGTTTAAATTTAAAATTGAGATTATATTTATTCTTAGGAAAAAATTATTAAATAATTTAATTTTTATAAACATATTTATTTAGAATATTATTTAAATTTAGAGTATAAAAAATTTAACTTATTTATTTTATATGAATTTTTAAGTTATTATTATTCTTTATTTATTTTCAAAATTTTAATTTTCATCTTCTCTATTTCTTATTTACATATTTATTATAATAAATGATTACATTATAAGTGTTGTAACATATAATTCTATTTTAGTTAATTCATTGTATAACTTTCAAATTAATGATAAGATAGAACATTTGAATAAAAACTATCTTCATATGATAGTTATTAATGCAGAGCCCTTGCTTCTATAGTCTTTATCCTTATGATTGGTTCCTTAATCCAAGGATCAAGCCAATGACCCTAACATTTTAACACTGACTTCACATGGTGATCTACACTTTGTTTATTGGGTTCCATATCCCCTTCAAACCATTGCTTCGACAACCTAATTGAAACCCTTCGGTTTTCCTTCTAGACTCCAAGTGACCCTTTAAGGACAAAATGGCTTGCATAGGCTTGATGTGTTTCCAAGACCCAAAAGACCTAAAGGGGGTTAAAAATGATTTTTTCTAGGGATACATGAGTGGAATCATTCATTGGTTCTACACTCCCAATATACTAGTGAATACTTCTCCACAAAAGACCCCAATTCCTTATAGCCCTTCCTGGACTATTTTTCCTACTTTGCTCCTTATCCCTCCAAAGGACCCAACCAATGAATAGGTGATTCTAACACCCTTTATAGATTTATATAAACCTCCCAAAAGGTCTGTTCTAGATTACCAAACAAGGGTCTCAACCCTTACTAAGACTCAGAGACATAATTACCCTAATTAGTCTTGTTTTCCAAAAGAAGTGCTTCTCAAGGATTCTTCCCCACTAAATA
This sequence comes from Thuja plicata, assembly GCA_018584345.1. Classification (NCBI taxonomy): domain Eukaryota; kingdom Viridiplantae; phylum Streptophyta; class Pinopsida; order Cupressales; family Cupressaceae; genus Thuja; species Thuja plicata. Next base: position 3,235,498 of record MU223774.1, on the reverse strand, counting down.
AGCCACTTGTTCATCTTCTACACATGAATTAATCATCAAATCCAAATTCATGGTCTTTTATCAATCACCCAACTCCAGATATGGAACCTTCTTTGCTCTTTACTTCCGTGGCCACATAGAGATGTCCACCTAGGGCATCAAATTTATTCCTACTCCTGATAGGTACCTGCAAAGAACCATTGGAATCCTAATAAAAATAGGCCACACTTTCATTTCCTCCAGGTCCATTAACAACCAAGGGTGGAGTTGCAAGATATGGCCATTTCTTTCACAAGCCCTAGAAATGTTGTCTACTAAGACCACCAAAGAGTAAGTTGTTTTTTCTCTCTCCAAATAGAAAATCAAAACCTCTGACTTGATTCATATGAAAGATAAAATAAAATATTACAATTACCAATAGGTTTCAAAACATATACACTTCGTACAGGGCCGTACATAGTCTCAAAAGACAAAAATTGAAGGAAATTCATAGTTTTATTAAAATCTCCAGATACAAAATCATTCCAAACTTCTCCTCCCGACTTGGAGAGAATTGTTTCATAATTTTTATGCCATTTCCAACTATTCCTAACCAGTTTTTGAACTATGGTGACCGTTGGTTATAAAATGGAACTTTTGTTGAAAAGTTGTCATTGACAACATTTACAACTTTTGCAAAAATTTGTCAAACATAAAATCTATGAAACTCGATGTATTTGAGTCATTTAGAACTTGTCATAGACATCCTAAACAGTTGCAAGACCCTTCTACACACCCCTCCTTGGAGTAGTATCTGGCCCCTCCTGCTTAGTTGGCTATTCCTTTCTTGTGCTTTATGATGAAAGTATATGGTTGAATGGACTCCACCCATTTCATGTGCCTATGATTAGCTTCTCCTAGCTATTCAAAAAACTCAGAGCTTGGTTGTCAGTGAAAAAAACAAACTCCTTGGGAAATAATTAATCCCTCCATTTCTTTAGTGCTTGGACTAGAGCATACATCTCTAAATCATAAGAAGATTTTCTCCTCTTAGCTTCATTAATATTTTCACTGATGAAGTCTATGGGCCTTCCTTCTTGAATCAACACTACCCTTATGGCCATGTTAGATGCATCACATTCTATAGTAAAAAAATGTGAAAATATAGAAAAATAAGTACTGGTTGTTTTGCCACCTTTTTTTTAGAGTTTGGAAAGGGTCCTCTGCTTCCTTTGTCCACACAAATCTCCATGTCTATCCTCCCTTTATGGTCTACAAGATTGGAGAACAAATATGAATCAAACCTTTGAATAACTTCATATAGACAGTGGCAAGTCCATGAAATCTTCTCACCTTAGTCATGGTTCTTGGAGAGGGCCAATTCAAAATGGCTTCCATCTTGTCTGTATCCATCTTGAGGTTTCCTCTTGATATCACAAACCCCAAATAGACCAACTCATCCTATAGAAAAAAAAATTTCCAAATTGATTAGGAGTTTCTCATCAAACAATCTTTTCAACATAAAATCTAGATGTCTCAAATGTTCATCTCTGGTACTATTGAAGATCAAGATGTCATCTAGATAAATGATAACAAATATTCCAAGAAAATGTTTTAGCACTTCATTCATGAGCCTCATGAATGTGCTAGGTGCATTTTACAAGCCAAAAGGCGTCACTTTCAACTCATAGATTCCTTCATTTCTTTTGAAGGAAGTCTTCCATTCATCTCCAGTCCTTATTCTGATTTGGTTGTATCCACTCTTCAAATCCACCTTCGAGTAGTATCTGGCCCCTCCTAAGAAATACATCTAGTCTTCAATCCTAGGGATAGGGAACCTATACCTAATTGTGATCTTATTAATATCTCTTGATTCTATGCACAACCTCCAAGTCTCATCCTTATTTGGAGCCAACAGAGAAGGGATTGCACATTGACTCAAACTCTTGGTTATCAAACCCTTGTCCAACAATTCTTGTATCTACTTTGTCATCTCCTCATTCTATTGAGGTGTTAGTTTATAAACAGCCTTATTAGGAAAATTTGCACTAGGGATAGAATTTATATTGTGACTAATCTCTCTAAAAGGGGGTAAGGTACTTGGAAAGTACTTGGCCACAATACCTTTGTACTTGTCCAGTAGTTCCTCTACTTCTCCTTTGGGTAATGCTTTTTCCTTCACTACCTCTTTCTGATCTCTTTTTGGTAAGATCACCAAGGCATAGAATTGTGTGTCCTTCTCCTTTATCACTTCAAGGAATTCCTTGCCTCCCACAAACATGAACGTGGATTCCTTTTGATAATCTGGGATATCATGTAGTGGTAACAATGTTGTCCTCTCTCCATTGTGGAGAATGATATAAGTATTCTTTTCCCCATCATGAATTTCTTTCAAGTCATACTACCAAGGCCTCCCTAAAAGTAGGTGACAGGCATCCATGGGCACCATATCACAGAGTATCTTCTCTTTGTATTTACTAATCTAAAATTCCACCCATGATTGTTCTTTAATGATGGTATGTTGACCCTTAGTGAGCCATGACACTTTGTTAGGACTTGGATGTGGTACCCTCCTTAGCTTCAACTTTTCAACCATTTCAACACACACCAAATTGTCAGTAGATCCATAATGAATTACAATTTTTCATACCTTACCTCCAACCTTGCATAAGGTTCTAAACAAAGTCTTCCTCTATGGTGGTTCTGGTGGGCATGGTGTCTTGAGCAGTGTCCTCCTCATCATGAGTGCCTCCCTGTGTTTTGGTGCTAAAAGAGATCCAGGAGAGTTGACACTTTGACAGTCATCCTCTCTCACCAAATTTGTCCTCCTTTTTCCTTGAGAACTTGAGCTTTCCTTCTCAAGACACATTGAATCCATGTGTCCAACTTGGTGACATCTGAAACACTTGAAGGGTTTAGAATTCCTCCCTCCAGATCTTCCCCTTGAATTGGATCTTCTTCGTCTAAAAGAAGCTTTATAACTACTCTCCCCTTGAGTATTCTCTTGATTGGATTCACCAGGGGTTTTGAAACTTTGACCCATTCCACTAGTCATCCCTCTACCTCTGCTATTAAACTCTCTTTGGCCTCTCCCCCTACTATTTTTCTCATGTCTCCTTTTCAATTTTTATTCAATCCTTAATGCCAATTGATGACATTTGTGGATAGTTTTGGGGATACAGAGACTTAGTTCATCTTGGATGTTCATTCTTAGGTCATTAAGGTATCTTTCCACCCTCTCACTCTCTATTTCCACAGTTTTAGACTTCATAGTGAGCCTTTGAAACTCCTTTGTGTAACTGGAGATATCCATCTCCTTCTATCTCAGGCTTTGTCTCCTCTTATTAAGTTGCACTTCATAATCTTCTGGCACATAGGCTTCATTGACCAATCTCACCATCCTCTTCTAGGTAGTTATAATATTCTTACCATTCTTCACTCTTTCATATTGGATGAACTTCCACTAAGTGAGGGCTTCTCCCTTTAGTGTTGACTTGGCTATCTTTACCTTATGGTGTTGAGAGATTTCTTCACAATAAAAAAAAACTTGTAAGGGAGTCTATCCAGTCCATAACCAAATCTAGGACCATCTTCCCATTATACACTGGCATATCTAACTTTCCCTCCATGGATTTCAAGGCATTCAAGAGGGGTCTCTGGTCCGCAAGAACCTCTTCTTCTTCCTTCCCAAGGGTGTCCTCTTCACCCCTTTCTTCTTCATTTCCAGAGTAATCTCAATCCTTCCTATCAACCTTGCCTTTCAACCTCTCTATTTCTCTTCTCATTTCCCTGTTCTCTGCCATCTATTCTCACACAATATTTGCAAGTTCTACATTGGTCATTCTTGAAGGTAGTTCTCTAGCCTCAGTTTCTACTTCTCCCTCTGACATTTCTTCCAAAATCCTTCTTCCTAAGGATCTTTCTATTCTATAATACCAATTGATGCAAATCCCTTGCTTCTATAGTCTTTACCCTTATGAGAGGTTCCTCAATCAAAGGATCAAGCCAAGGAACCTAACATCTTAACACTAACTTCATATGGTGATCTAAACTTTGTTTATTGGGTTCCATATCCATAACCTAATCAAACCTTAAGATTTTCCCTCTGGAATCCAAGTGACCCTTTAAGGACAAATTGGCTTACATAGGCTTTATGTGTTTCCAAGATACAAAAAACCTAAAGGGGTTCAAAAATTATGTTTTCTAGGGCAACATGACAAGAATCACTCACTTGTTCTGCACTCCCAATCCACTGGTGAATATTTCTCCATAAAAGACCCCAATTCCTTGTAGCCCTTCCTCGATTGTTTATCCTACTTTTATCCTTATGCCTCCAAAGGACCCAACCAACCAATAGGTGATTTTGACACCCCTTATAGGGTTATATAACCCTCCCAGAAGGTTTGGTCTGGATCACCAAACAAGGGTCTCAACCCTTACTGAGACTCAAAGACCTAATTGCCCTAATTAGGCTTGTTTTCCAAAGGAAGTTCTTCTCAAGGATGCTGCCCCACTAAATCAACCACTTGGTTGTCTTCTAAACATGAATTAACCATCAAATCCAAAGGAATGGTCTTTGATCAATCCCCCAACTCCATATATGGAACCTTCTCTGTTCTTCACTTCGGTGGCCACATAGAGATGTCTACCTAGGGCATCAACTTTATTCCTGCTCCTGCTAGGAACCTGCAAAACACTACTAGATTCCTAATATACATAGGCCACACTTGCATTTCCTCCAGGTTTGTTAACAACCAAGGGTGGAGTTACAAGATATGGCCATTTCTTCCACAGGCCCTGGAAATGTTGTCTACTTAGACCACCAGAGAGTAAGTTGTTGTTTTCTCTCTCCAAACAGAAGATCAAAACCTCAGACTTGATGCATATGAAAGATAAAAGAAAATATTACAATTCCCAATAGGTTTCAAAACATCTACACTCCGTACAGAGTCGTAGATAGTCTCAGAACACAAAAATTACTAATGACTTTTTGAACTGTGGTGACGTTGGTTAGAAAATGCATCTTTTGTTGAAAAGTTGTCATTGATAACATTTACAACTTTGACAACTTTTGCAAAAATTTGTCAAACATAACATTTCTGCAACCTGATGACTTTGAGTCATCTAGAACTTGACATGGAGCTCCTAAAACACCCCCTAAATAAACTCCTAAATAGTTGTAAGACTCTTCTACACACCCCTAAGCCCATATGTCTATGGTGGCTTATAGATCACCTTTCTATGACATTAAGTTACATGTTAGGGTTCCTTATTACAAACATCAAACAAAAACATTCAAAGCAAACAAATGCCTTGATGGAACACATCTTTGGTGTCTCTAGGTCTTGTCTTCTCCATGTTGGGGTGCCCCTGCACTAGTTATGGTCATCTAGACTTAGTATTCATAGACATATTATTTATTACAAGGAAATGAAAAAATCAATAAGAAATGTAATGTTTTTGATTAATTAAGCAGTCAAACAAGGGGGTTGACCCTTACAACATCATAGCCCAAGGGATGTCAAAAAAACAACTACATTACAACAAGATGTTGTAAATATAAAAGAAGGCCACAAACAAAACACTATCAGCAGTGTAATGTGTCTTCTTTAAAAGTGCCTCCTAGAAAACAAGGGGCCAAAATTGGCCACTTACACTACAAATTGCAAAAAAGTCCTTAAAACAACATACAACTCACAAAACATAGGGTGTGATAAACTAATAGAGGGATTTTGAAAGGCTACCCAAGCCTTCCCCTTGGAAAACGTAATGGTGTTCAAGACCATCCTTTTGCAAACAACATCCATCCAGCTGAGCATCCATCCTTCGAAAGCTAAAATTCTCACCACCTCAATAACCAAGGAGCCCACCTCAATAGGAGCGTAGAAGGAAAATACCAACATCGCAAGGAGAATGTTGTTCAAGCAAACTACATCCAAATAACTATTGAAGGGGACCCCTAAAGGGTTACAAATTTCCTAGCAAGTCTCCACCTCAATAGGAAACACTTCCACCTCTATAGGAAATGTGAAAGAATAAGAAACCAACCAAAAATACTAGGTCCCCCTCCTGTCCACCCAAATACACTCCTCCTTAGGGTCTAGAATAGCCCCTGGACTAGTTGCAAACATCAACCAAAAATAGAGGGCTAGAGCAAGCCCTTGAAAACTGTCAGCAAACCACTAGCCACAAAGGAAAACAAGAGTGCTATCCATATAAGAAAGAATGGACAATCCACACAAAATGACAAAAAGAGAACTAAGAAACTCTGCAACTTCCATGATAGCAAAAATAAAAACCACTGAACCCAAGAAATTCAATCAAAATAATTTCCTCTTCACAAAACTACAACCACAATCAGGCTATAGGTAGCCTGACAACCAATGATGATTCCAACTCTCCATAAGACTGAAGAGTCACCACCTTCCTTCCCATCAACTTGACCATAACCCAACGCACATTTGGTCACCACAGGAGCAACTCAAAGAGGTAGCATCTAGTCCCAATAACAAAAACCCAAGTCATTCTTATCAGCAAATGGGAGAATGCCCCCATTTGTCAACTTCCATAACACTTCATCAAAACTAAGAAACCTGAAGAGGGCATCCAATGCACATGAGACACCCAACATCCCTCCTTCAATGCCTCTGCTCAGCATGCCTCTACTAACCAAAAGAGAAATAGAAAGATGTAAGATGTAGCAACCAAACCCATTGCAAGGAGAAGAATCATGTATTGTTCTCATCAGCAAAGAGGAGAATGTCCTTATTTGTTGGCTGCGCAATGACTTCTTCATCACCAAACAATATGAAAAGGGCATTCACCATTCTTTGAACACCCATCAACCCTCCCTCAATCTTTAATTTTTCAACAAATGGGAGAGTAGCTCCATCGGCCAACTGCCAGAACACTTCCATATCATCAGGCATTCCAAAAGTGAAAAAAACCATCAGTCTTGTCCCATGCAAGAACCAAATAGAACATCTTCAATCGAGAAGGCCACACAAATAAACCTGCAAGTAGAACCCCCAACCAGGGACCCCATACCATCTTCTAAAAGTTGCGCCGAGACTGCAAAGCACATCATCTATCCTGCAATGACCTTCAGCAAAGGAACAACACCCCTAAACGAAACAGGGTCAGGGGCATCCAGCCGGAACAAAGTCCCCACAAAGTCACTAAAAACCAAAGGGGCGACCATACAAAGGTTTTGCCCTAAGAAAGGCCTCCCAAAATGAAAACCCACAATCCAAACAAGCCAACCCATGGAGAAGACACAACACCCAGTCCAAGCACTAGAAAGAACATTTGTAGTAGATAACGTTGAACAAAGGCTCAGACAGAGTAGGGGAATAGTCGCTCCCTCCATATACCCCCAAAAGCCAGTTCAAAGCCACCAGCCAAACAAAACTCCAAACACAGATAGCCATAAGCAGAATCAAGGCAGTCTATGCCACAAATCCAAGAACGAACCCAGTTACCTAGCTGCACGAAGAGCATTCTCCAAGTAGAGAGGTCCACAAACAAAACTTGTCATCCCAGAACGTACAAAGAAGCGCAAGGGATTACAGCATAAGCAACAAAGGGAGGCTGCAGGAAGCATATAAAAATGACAATAGCCACCAGAAAAGACCACACTCCAATGGTGCCATGGAGGGAAACGAACCAGTATTCCCCAATCACAGCCATTGGAAGACACTTATGTGAAGCGTACACCTACAAACAAACAGGCCAAAGACCCAATGCCCAGGTAGGAGCAGGAGCCAAATAAGTAGCCCTAAGCTTGAAAAACCAAAACCAAACCCTCCTACACCCGCCTGGATCATAGTCTGTATCCTCTTTCGCCCCCTCTGAATCTCCCAAGTTTGAATTTCTTGTCCTGCTCATACTGCTTCAAATGCACTATGAATAGATTGTTGACACCCTAATTATTGGAATTTAGCGACTCACTTTTTACTTTTTGTCATCCTGCAGGCCACATTGCAAAGACCAGCAATAAAGAATATACACAAAGCCCTCTCCTTTAGGGCCCGTTTGGACGCAAGCATACGGAATGCCGAATATAGTCAATTCTAGAATATGCTGCAATTCTAGAATATCATATCCTCAAAATGATATCCGGAATATGTGTTCGACCCGTTTGGACGCACCTGGAATATGACCGAGAAGATGTATTTTCCGCGTTTG
>MU223774.1:3172738-3194889 GCA_018584345.1 Thuja plicata | reverse complement strand
CGAATGAAATTTTAGATGAAACAAAAACCCATTTTAGTTCATATTGTACAGATTATAAAAATATAATTTTTATAATGATATGACAAATTTTAGTATTTTTCCAATAATTATTACGCCAAATTGGTACATAAAGTTGAAATAGTAAGGTTAACTAAAATTTTAATAACTTTTTTTATTTTAGGTTTTTGAAAAAATGAATTATATGTGACCAATCTACATAGAATTTTCTTCAAGATTAAAAAAATAAAATCCTAAAAAAGTGAAATTTTCATCAAATTATGGTGGTCGTACACCAGAGGTTTTGAAAATGTACTTTATACTCAATTAAAAATGAATTAAAAAAATACTCAATTAAAAAAAAATCAAAAATATTCTGACCAATCTTTGATGTGTTAGCTACCTTTCCCTAGAAGGATTTACAAAAATTCATTTATTTACTTGAAAATAGGGTGGTCGTACACGTGTGTGGTATGGTCCTGAAACATATATTTTTAAAAGGGGTTTTTAAACATGCCTACTAAAATATATTTTTTACCATGTGGGTATTAAAAAAAATTACATATTTGAAAACTAGACTCCGAGCACTACATTTTCTATTAGTGGATTTTTCTGAGATTCAATATCTAAGTGCCTCAAATTTTGACAGCAATTGACTGCCCATTTGAAAAATGGGAAAAACACTTCCACTTTTTGCCCAAAAAGTGGACTCAACTTCTTGTTGGCATCCTGTGATTCTAAACAATTCCCTCATGTGCTTGGGCTCAACTTTGATTGGCTTCCTTATCAACACTCTTCTGAACATTAAGTTTTCACCCATATCTTAATCTAGATGGTCTATTTTAGGATTTTTGACACTTGAAGTGTCCTCATGTGCATATGCTATTCTCTTGTCATTGTTTGCTACAAAAGGTTTGTCTGGACATCTATAGGCTAGATGGCCTAATTGTCCACAATATTAACCACTCCTACCCCCTCTTCCTCTTTTAGGACCACCATGATTTCCCCTTCCTCTGTTATAGCCTCCCCTTGAACTTCTTTCAGTCTGCTTCTCTATCAACTTGTTCTCTCCTTGGGACCTTTGTTCACTACCCCTACCTTGGTAGCCTCCTCTTTGACCCCTTTGGTCTCTTCCTCTACCTCTATTGTTATTATTGTTCTTGAAACTAGAATCCCCTTTCTTATTATTTTTTTCTTCCACCCTTATAGCCAATTGATGACACTTTTGAATCATGGTAGGTGTCCATAGGCTAATCTACTCTTGGATGTTCCACTTCAATCCACCCAAGTATCTTTCCACTTTGATTGACTCTTCTTTCTGCAATTTATACCTTAGACACAATCTCTGGAATTCCTCAGTATATGAGGCCACATCTAGGTATTTTTGTTTCAAGTTCTACCTCTTTTTATGGAGTTGGATTTCAAAATCCTCTGGCAGGTAGTTCTCCTTAAGCTTGGTCACCATTGCATTCCAGTTTGCTATGGGTTGCTTACCCATCCTTACCCTCTCATCTTGAAGGTATTTACACCAAGTCAAATCTAACCCTCTGAGTCTAGACTTGACCAATTTAATCTTTTGAGCTTCAGTGATACCCTCACACTCAAAATGATTCACCATTGCTTCAATCCAGTCCATGACTGTATCAATATCCATCTTTCCACCAAACAAAGGTATTCCTTCCAAATCCTTGTCACTTAATGCTTTTATGGATTTCAAGAAAGGTTCCTCATTCAACACTGGGTCAGGTTCAGGAATGAAGTCTTCCTCTTCCATCTTTTGCTTACCTCTACCACTGCTTTTAGCTTCAAAGACTTTCTTTTTAGCAGCATTCTCTAATTCTTCCATGTTCAACCTCATTGCTTCCAAGGTACATTCAAGGAGTTTTTTTTTCTCCTTTTGATCTTCCATGTCCTTGGCTAATTCTACATTTATCACCATCCTTTTAGAATCACTAGATTCCACTTCTGACATACACCAATCTTCCCAAATTTCTCAACTTACTCTGATACCACTTTGATGTAGCACTAGTTATGCTTTCCCTAGCTTATTCTAGGGTCTCCTAGGAAAATTCCTGACCTAATAGGGTTCTTTCACTAACCCTAGGCTCCTTAGGTTTCTTCTCACAAGAACCTATCACCTTCAACTAGTGAACACCAACAAGGTAGAATCCAAACTCTTCATGCTCTCTCCTAGACCCAATATGGTCTTTCTTGTACCATCTGCACAATCTGATCCAAATGGATCCCAAACATTTCCAATTGGAAAGGTGGTCTTCAAGATTGTTAATAGGACCAATTAAAATGTCAACAACCTTACTTGGAAGGGTGACACTAAACGAGTTCCAAATTCCAAGGCAATTTCACCCAAAAGAGGGCTACAAGCTTTAGGCCTAATTAGGCTCTTTTTATGAAACAACTCTTAAAACTTCCAAAAAATTATGAAAAAAAACTTCATATCCTAATACCCTTTTTCAAGAACCTAAGGATTTTCTAGGTCTTGGATCTCAGAGGTGTCTGTACAATACCTCATACATTCATGCCTAAAATTCAGGGTTTTAGGCCTTTGTCTCTGTCTGCACAAGAAATGGATCTTCTTGGAAAACAAAAAAACTCCTCCAAACTTCTCCTTAGAGATGAGGATCCTCCACTGTCTCTCCTACCTTCCCACATTCACTAATTGAAGCTATGAATGCCTTCAATCCCTCTAGCAAGCTCTGCAATCACTGGTGATCCCTAGCCATGCCACTCTGGCTCGTCTAGGGCATCACCTTAAAAATGGCTTCCATCACTTCCTGGGCCCCTCCTACACTTTACACAATATAAATGGAGTCTACTCTCATAATCCAACAGCCCGTGCAAGTTCCACGGTGGAAAATGGAGTTAAGACCCCATTTGTTCAGAGTCCTTAGTTAAGGATAGCAATAGTGTTGAAAACAAAAGAATTTAAACAAGAAACTAAAACTATTTGATCAAACAAACTAACACCACACAAAATCTTCTATCAACCTAAATTACACAAAACAATCCTCACATAATTTTATTCAATCCATTAAACTACTAAATCACCTCAAAACACCTTAAAAGTCACTGTTATTGACATATACAGTCCGTACACAAAATTTCTCCAACTTTCCAACCCTTCACACATTCACCAGGATGGTCTTAAATAGTTGACCCAAACACCAATTCATCGGTTTTAGATAGTTATATAACCAATTCCACCAAAAATTCATTCTTGTCATGAAAGTTGTCAATGTTGTCAACGACAACATTGACAACTTTTTGCAAATTTTAGCTATGGAATCTAAAATTAGTCTAACCTTGCCCAAAGTTGTCCAATCCACCAAATATGATTAAATAACATCAAATAGGACCTCTAGTCCCTTGTTTGGATTAGTTTTTCACAAAATTCTAAAAACACCCTATTTGACCTAAATGGACACAAAGGTCTCTTAAGACCTAATAAGACACATCCTCCTACTAACTCTCTACACACTAGGAACAAGATGTCCCCTTATTAACCTAGTGGTCTGGCTAGAACCACTACAAGCCAAAAACATAAAGAAGCCCTAGGTTACAATGCATCAACTAGCCTACCTAGGTGCTCCTACACCAGTTACTCATCTTCTTGATCCTTGGTACACAGAGTCTCATTTAAAAAATGTAGTACAAGGCATTTAATGCCCTCACCCCACTAACTTATAAAGGACTTTTTCGAGACTCATTTTAATCACCAAGTGATTAAAAATCAATTTGAGAGCTCCTTTGCGAGTAAGTCTTCTAAGTTGTGAATTTCATGTGTTTGTGAATATTTGCTCATGTTTGAGGTGGTTTTTAGTAAATCCCTAGGTCATTTCATGTGACATTTGTGCAAGTATGTTCTTCTATATTTTTGTGATTTTTTTGGGCTTTATTTTTCATTTTTTATTTTTCATTTTTTTTTTCTAGTTTTTCTTGTAGTCTAGGGTTCCTCCATAGGTTAGTAAAATAAGGGATTTCATGTAAAATCTATACCCTAAATTTGGTTTAGGGCTTTGACTTTCATTATTCTATGGTTTTCTATGCCCTAGCATTCTAGTGTCAAGCATTTGGCTCCATAATTTTGGTAATTTTGCTGGTCTAGGGATTCTCAATACATTCACAAAATGCCCTAGTTCATACCGATGGTAGTATGTGTAATTTTTAATTAGGGTCCTTAGTCACAATTGAAATTATTGGGATTTTCCCTATATTTCCCTAAGATGGCCTGTTAGTCGCAAGTCACATGTGAGATTCAATGCACTTTAATGTTGACTTTATGTCATTCTATATGTTCTTGGCCTCAATTTATATTTTCTAACTTTCCCTATTTGGGACTCCTTCTCTATATATTCCTATTGCTTTTACTGACCCAAAATTCAAATCTCCAGAGTTAAGTATATTCATAAGTAGATTTACAGTTCTGTCATCTCTAAAATCCCACACCTAAAGCTAGACTTGACCCCAAAATTTATCCCTTGGTAGAGATTACAATCACAATGGAATTTGGGACTTCATAGTTTGGTATTGATATCTCCAATCTACCATCTAAAAATACAAAGGCTCTTTATTGGATTTCTGATCTAGTATCCCTGGCCACACTTTCCTACAATTCACTCAATAAAATAGATTTTTCTAGATATTTCACTTTGGGACTCCATCCCTCATCATCCTTTTTTATTTAGAAGATGATTAAACCTAAATCCCCAAACCCCAAATTCCTTGTCTTTGCAGGATAACAATTTAATACAATTGCATCTACCTCTAAATCACCTAAGGCAAAACCATGACCAAAAGTCTCAGCCCCATCTAGAAAGGGATCTACAGTAGAGATACAGATAGAGAAGACTCCCATGATCATGAAGTATGTCCACTAGGGGTAGGTCAAGATCTCTAGGCTAGAGAATAAGGTGTGCAAGAGATTACAGATAAGGAAATTGGTGACATTGACTTGAAAGATATCAAAATCATAGTGGATAATCTACCTCCCAAATCCTGCTTCTACAAGGAGCTCAATGAGTTTGGACTTCTTCCAACAGCTTCTTTCCAACAATCACTCCAATCGCTAGAGATGATTTGGACACTGGCCTATACCTACTTTGAGGCCACAAGGAGGTGCACCCAAAAAAATAACAAGGATATTACCAGGTTGGAAATAGATGCAATCCATCTCTTCCTCCACCTCTTGGACTAACAAAAGATGGTGTCCAGGAATAACGATGTAGTACTGAATAAGTGCCTTAGGTATGAGACCTTGAAAAAAAGGTACCTAAATGATAACTAGATCATTCAACCATGGACGAAAAGAGCCAAAATGACTGACACAAAAGCATGCCCCAACTTCCTCCTACCCATCCAAGGAAGTATAAAAATATTGAGCTTCATCTTAGGGAATTTAGATGTGAGAAACTACTAGCCTTGGAAGTATTACTTCATCGCTGCAATCCTCAAAGGCACCACCATTTTTTTCTAGGCCTAGATTATTTATTTTAGCCTAAATAAGTTGCTCCTCATCATCAGGAAATCCAAGTAGTTCTACATGACCTCATACACCATCTGGATGGTGGCCAAACTAAAGGGCAATGATATATTAGAGAAGCATGAACCTTGGGAGATGGACTCAGTGATTCTCTCCCCTGGGATCACTACCCACAGTTACGGCTAAAAATATTTATCATAGATTTATGTTGCATCAATGACAAATTTTTATATAACAAAATAATGGGTAATTGCACCAAGAAGGTGTGCAAAAAGGGGCCCATATAAGTGGCCACTATTTTCCTAAAATAAGAAAACCTGAACTTCGAAGAGAAATTTAACAGTCATGCACTCAAAATTTGGGAATATGCAAAGAATAAGAATTCTAGTACTTTGAATCTAGTTTCTAAACTGCTAAAATTTTTCAAAAATAGATAAGATTAAGAGGTTCAAACTCACAGTGCATGAAAAAATATTCCTAATTTTTTTCTAAAAAATATAACATAGCCATTTTTCGTGTGCTCCATAAAATTTATAGTTAGATTTAGTGTTTTGCAAAACCCTTTGGCAGAATGATAGTTAAGAGTGAGATCTAGAAGTTGTGTATTTTTTATAATTTTTCATTGAGTATTTCATTATATAATTTTTTGAAGTGGTCGCATCTTCACAATCAGGTACCTGTTCATGCGTTAGGCATAGATTGCATCAAAATAATTCAAAATGATTTTTTTTTTAAAGTGTGTAGAGTCAAGTCTAGAACAATAATATGTACTTTTTTTGAATTTGGTCTTGTAGGTCAAAAGTTATTAATAAAATGATCGACATATGTCTCTGAGAACTCTAAAGACACTAGTAAAGAATATTAAAATTCATTATGCTAATGTTGTTGAAATATAGAAAAAATTATATGGTTAGAAAGTTGAGAAGACATGTGAAATTATGATGGTATTTTTACAAATACCCACTTGATGATGTGTAAATCTGATCAGGAGGAAGTCAAGAAATTCTCTAGGAAGAACAAAATATGTGTAAAGGGAGAGAAATGGAGAGAAAAAGGCTCCCAAGCCTTAGGGTCGTTATACAAACCTCTTACCTAGTCATAACCCGTACGGGTTCTTAACTTTTACAAAACCAGTACACGTTATAGAAGACAAAACAAAATTTCCCATTTTTTAGTAATGCGTACGCATTTTGTAGAAATAATGATATGTTTTGTGGAATTATAAACATATCCTTGTAAACATATCATAAACTACAAAAATATATACACTTACATGTATAATATGTGTATATGTGTATATATATATATATACACACACACATATATATACACTTACACACACACATAGATATGTGTGTGTATGTACATATAGATACATATGTGCAAGTGTAGATCTCTCTCTCTCTCTCTCTCTCTCTCTCTCTCTCATATGGGTTTAGCTCTTTAAATGATGCATGATTATATCTAAATATTTAGATCTTATAAATAATAAATCATGAAATATTTTGTTAGTTCTTATAAAATACATAAATATTATTATATATAAATATTCTCTTATATTTAAATGATGCATGTTTATTAACAATGAACAGTAGTTCTTCAAAACCCGTACGATTTTTGTAGAAATTTTAATCTTTTTTTATTAGGCTCAGTTTTCCCGAGCCAAGTGACTTCAAATTTTAAATAAGACATACGCATTTTGTGAAAATTTTAGTTTTCCATCATGTGGCCACATTTTTTATCAGCAACATGGTGCACTTACCCTAATAAGACTGACAAAGGATATAGGATATCACTTGTCCAAAGAGGCGATGACCTTGGTTAAGAAGTGGGGGAGTTGGTTTTTGTAGATCTACACTTGCACTTATATAAGATTAGAAAGTTTCACTGGGAGGCCCTTCCTCCTCCCTCAGCACTATACATATCAAGTAGTTTTTTTAGATTTTGGTCGGAAGATTTTAGAGACACATGCACTCATGAAGAAGAAACACAAGGCAAGATTTGTGTTTCCCTTCTCCTTATATGAACATTACAAGTGATCATTTACTGCCACTAAGGAAGGTAATATGGAGTTAGAAAGTTTACACCTCTGGAAAATTGAGTTGAAGCGAGAATTCTATGATCCCCAGGGAAAAGTAAAGAAGCTCCTTCCCAATGCGAATATTGGGAACTCAACAGAAATTGAGGATTTTTGGGTCGACTCCATGATGATTTTGACTAATGTCAACATCATTACCACTGGCTAATAGATAAGAAGATGAGAGACTTCAACCTTCATAAATTATTAAGGAACTTCAAAGATACAAAACCCATCCTGGACCTGGTGTTCAAGAAGAACAAAATAGCATATGAGTGCCTCCCACCTATAAAATTGGATGAGTTAAAGGATTTTAACACAATGAATATCAAAAAGGGGTAATCTCCCAAAGTAATAAAGTTTTTGATAGTCTCCTCCCTAAGGGGGGCCAAAAGTAGAAAGTCAAGAAATGTACCTCTCAACAATATGAGAGGTGTAACAAGAATAAATGGTGAACATCATTTCAAAATTTGAATCCCCTAGATTTCGCCCCCAAAGAAGTCTCAATGGAAGAGTTGGGAAGACAGATAAATAGTGCACAAAAATTGGCATCTATGGCATAATTAGGAGTCACTTTAAGGGTGTCATACGCACCCCTTAGTTTTCTTTTTAGTTTCAATTGTCAAACTCTTTTAGGCCTTTTTAGGTGTGGGTTGGTTATTTCAGTTGGTTTTGAGGATATTCATGTATTACTTTTCATTATATTATTATTCCTTTGGATAGTTGTGTTATATCTTGTGTTTATAGTAGATTTATGATTATCTCATGATGATTATTTATATGTTATGATATCATTTTGATTAAGGATTTACTAACAATACCGACATTATATTGGATGCACATGGATCATTTATATGTTTTACATTTCTATTTTTTGTGTTTGTTATGGTATGGGAGAGAGTCGTAGTCACTTGCTTCGGCAAGATCCACACAATAAACTGATCTCAACCATTGTTTGTTATATTATATGTGCGTATGTTCATCTTTGTGATGACTGGTTTGCAAGTACCGGGAAACGTCTTCCCTGAATTGGACGGAGTGAGCATGTTCTATCGCAATATCTCAATGGTAAAAGAGGGGAGATAATATTCAGGCCTAAATTCCTACCCTAAACTATTACTTTATCCTAGAAATGGACAAGAATCTGACTTACTATCATATCTGATTCTGTCAAGGTGACGTAGATTCTTGAGCCTTTCTGTGTGTGCTTGTTGTTTATGTTTCAGTTGTTTTTTAGTTTCGATGCTTTTCAGTTGGATTTACGATGTTGTTGCCTTATGTGTTTAATGATTATAATTATGGTAAATATTGATGTTAATATAATTTCACACCTTTGATAAGGTTAAAACATTAAAATATTAAATATATGGCTATTTAATAATTAAATATTAATTTAATACCTATATTTAATTAATTGATTTAATTTTTAAGTCTTAATTTAATAATTAAGATTTAATAAATATTAAATTGAAATATTGTAATTAATTGTGCAAATTGAGTTATTAAATATTACTTTAAGTTGCATGATTAATTTATTTAATTTAATTAAAATATTCTTTTTTTTTTTTAATTTATGACTTTTTTATTTTAAAGTTAAGTTGTGCATTGTTTTAAGTGAGATTGAAATTAAAGTATTTCTTTTAATTAATAAGTAATATTCCTAATTAGGGTTGCACTTTTGTAAACCTAACTACCTAGTTTTCTATATATCTGGATCGAAAGCCATTTGGAGGCAAGTTCAATCAGGTGGAAGGAGAATTCAGGTGGTTAAAGAAGTCTTGAAATCTTAGGAGTACTTTGGAATCGTGTTTTCTTTTGCATTTGTATCGAATCTTCTCATCAGTTACTAAGGTAGGATTCTGAAACTTGTTAATTCCAGCCTTCTAGATCCTTGTCTTCTATGCATCTGGATTGATGGGACCCTGTGTCTGAAACTTCTTTGTTTGATATTATGTGTTTAAAATTGTTTAAATTGAGTAATAGGTTATTTGATCTTTGTGGGTATGTTTTCTTTCTTGTCTATTTGTCAGATTTGTAATTTTAGGCTTAAGGATTTCATTAAATTATCTTGGTTGTAAAATGGGCATTAGGATTTCATTAAAAAGTGTCAGTTTTCAAGAAAGGTAGTATTGTTTTCCTAGTTAGGGTTTTCTGGATGGTTTGAATTTTGGCGAAAAAAATAATTTATATGTTGTCATTATTCAAGAGATTATATTTTAGGATGTAGATATGGATTGATAGTTGAAAATATGAAATGGGGAAAAATTGCATGTTAGGGTTTTAGTAGGGAAATATATCTTAAATCAATATTTGCATGGAAGACAAAAAGGAGATTAATTTTGCATATAAATCAAATTAGTTAATTAATGAGATTGCATGTTATATATTTTTAGAAAATCTCTTTATTAAAATTATATTCATATTTAAATTATTAATGTGTTGCATGGTTTGTTTTCAATATTAAAAAAACATTTATATTAAGATTCTAAAAGTTTTTTTTAAATATAATAATTAAATAAATTTGTTCTACTTTTTAAAAACAAATTTAATTTATATAATTGCATGTTCTTTCTTTTGTTATAAAAATTAATTTAATAAAAAAATTTAAAAAAATAAATATTTATAAATGATATTTGTATTTGCATGTTATTTAGGAAAGATATATTTATTTGCATGTTCTTTTATTAAAGTAAATTAAAAGAATTATTCTTTTTGAGATTTGCATGTAGTAGTATTCCATTTTTCATAATTCTATTTTTAGAAATTCTATTATTAGAAATTCTATTTTGTTAGAAATTCTATTTTGTTAAAAATTCTATTTTTAGAAAGAAAAAAAAAACTCTCTTTTGAATTTTCATATAGTGGTATTCTATTTTTAGAAATTCTTTTTTAATAAAAAAAAAAGAGGTTACGTGTTAAAGTTTTTGACAAAGTATTTTGTTAGCTAAATTGTATCTTGAAATTATTTAAATAAATGTCTATGTTATCTTTTATGGTCTTTTTGGAGGTTTTAGTTGGCCTTAGGATTGTTATACGAGAATCTTGGGGTTTTATATTTGTTTTGTGAATGTATGTGTGTTTTAGTTACTTGTGTCATTCGAGTTATTTTTGCTTCGATCATTATTCCGACCTTGATTTGAACTAAGCTTTTAGGGGCATTGTGTGTTTTCTTTTCGAGGATTTGTTTAATATTGCATATGTGTACCTTTTGTATGCAATAAGAGTTGTTATCACCTCGATCTTTAGTAGTTGACTATGTTTCAGTATTGAACTTATTTGAGTGGTGTGATCATTTAAGAGTACCTTATATTGTTATGGTTAATGGAGAATCAATAGTTCTTGTATGGGAAGGAACTATTTTATGAGACTTGTGTGTATTTGTGACCATGAACTTAGGGGAGGTTAATTTGGTGCATCTTAGGGGAGTGGCTTACAATAGGGGACCGAGGCCCAAAGAGGCTAGATCCATGGTAACCTATCGTAAGTTGTTAATAAGTGATAGTTTAATAATAAAACTTGGGGTTAATATTAAATACAAGATTGTTCATGATGCCTTGCTCATGCCTTGAGCACTTGTATAGGATAAGGATGAGAATGGGATGATACCTAGAGAGTAGGTATGATTAGAATTCTTCATCTTCATGAGAGGGTATTCTAGTTCTGCATGAGTCATGTTGAAGATCAGGAGTCCAAAGTGACCAGTCCAGGGTAACTCAAGTGATTGACTATGTGATGACACCCCCATAGTTTGTAGCCTAAGTCTCCTCTGTAGGTCCTGCTTAACCTTTTATGGTTGTGTTTTGACTTTTGGCCTTTTAATTTCAGTTTTTGGTTTGTGTTGGTGTTTTTGGTTTATTTATGTATGTTCCTTATCTTTGGATGGTGTACCCTTGTGTTGACCTTGATCTCTAGTGTGTCTTAATCTTTCCTATCCTTGTACTTCTATTTTAGTCTTTATTGTTCTGTACCTATGTGTGTAGTCTTGATGTTATCTTCTTAGCATGGTGGGAGTGGACCTTTGGTTCCACAAGGTCAGGTGGTAGTGATTCTTAAACCATTTGAGATCTGACATCTTGTTCTTGCTTGGATGATCCTTGTTCTTGCTAGGTGTTGGAGGAGGAGAAATAAGAACTAGTTGGAGGTTCCTATTATAGTGACAGAGTTCATTGAAGATTGTTGGCAATTTGAAAGGGTGGCTCTACCATCCAACGCCATTTTGTGAGACTAAGTACATAATTCTCCAACCCTAGGTGTTTGATGCAGGAGCATCCGGGGGTGCAGGGCAGTCCTGCATCTCCCAAAAACATTGTTAGTTTTATTTTCTATTATGGTTAGGTGGTTAAAAATAAATGTGAGCATCTAATCTATGGATCATAGCTCCCTCCATATTAATCTGGGAATTATGGAAAGAGCGAAACAAAAGAATCTTTCAAGAAAGATTACTTGATAAACCTTCAATTTTGAATCAAATTGAGGCTTCTATAGTGGAGGTCATGAATGACTGTATTCAAATTTAGAGTGCACAACATAAGTACTATACCAATTGGGATGATCAAATGATAAAAAAATGGTTTGGTTTAAAAGCACCCCCTATCTTAGGTAAAGGTGTTAAAGAAAATGTCAATCTCAGAGCTAATTGTAAATGGTCACCTCCCTCCCTGGGATGGTTTAAAATGAACTTTGATGGAGCCTCAATGGGAAATCCTGGTCCCTCAAGGGCAAGTTTCATTATTCATTCTAGTGACGGTGCACTTGCCACCAAATTGGCAAGACCTCTGGAAGCTTACACAAGTAATATGGCCAAGTTCAAAGCATTGTTGCTAGGCCTATCTCTTGCATTTGAATTGGGGGTGAAGAATTTGGAAATTGAAGGGGATTCCATGATAACCATCAATGTTGTTAGAATTGGACATACACCAAACTGGAAATTGCAAGCAACCCTAGAAGTGATTTTAAACTTAATGAAGAAATTTGAATCTATAACGGCTAATCACATTTTCTGGGAAGGGAACTACTTGGCGGATGAATTGGCCAACAAAGCAGCCTCGGGTGAATATTTAATTTTTTTAGGACAAGTATGACATGCCAACAAGGAATACATCCAAATGGTCACTTGTTTGTAGAATTTTATAGGAAAGCTTTGGCAACCTCATGTATTGTCAAAATAAATGTCGATTGCCTCCTCTGTGGTACAGGACTATTGATTGGTTGTAGGAGTTCTTTGATGTGACTTTCTGGCTGCACAAGTTGCAATTTGCATGATTTCTTGTTTTCTATGGAGGTCTTACATTCTCTCCTATTGTCACATCACATTCAAGAGGTGTATGTTGGGAAGAATTTCTTCAGCAATTCCCTCATTACTTTTGTCAGAAAAAATACTGTACTTGGGCTTTTTTACATGGCTATCTCTTATATCCCTTTAGTGGGAGATATTTAACTCTACGCATGGAAGGAATATGGTAACTCCAAATTAGTAATTGCCAAACTAGCGGGATTTGTCAAGATATGAAATAATATCAGGACGGTACACAAGCAACCAATAGATGATAGTGATGTGATGGTTTTTCACAAGTGGGTGGCTCATGCATGCGAGTTGGTGAATAAATTTAAGATAGTTTTTGGACTCCTTTTTTAGTTTTTGTTTGCTTCTCAACAATACAAACCTCTTTCTAGATTAGAGATACTCCTAGGCTTTTGATTATATAGGTGATTACTCTAATAAAACTTAGTTCAAAGATAGAGCGGGTAGCCTTTAACACTCCCATTACAACTAATCAGCTCATGAAAATTTGCAACTTCCAGCATCGTTTGGTAATTCACGTGGTGAGGAAGGTACTTGATTTTAATTTTCAGAGCACGAACCATAGATTCAGAGTACACTCTGACATCTGTGTAGGAGTTTTGGCTAGCATCTTAGTAGCAGGTGCTACAAAATTTTTGGCTGAGGAGATATGCAACCATATGTTTTCAGAGAATTACATGGTGGGTCTACACAATACCATCATTAACATTGATGCCAACCTCATTACTCCACTACCTTGGGATCTCGCTATGGTAATGAGTGCTAGACAACCGTTCTCTAGTTTTTGGGCTGGCCCAAGAAGAAATCTATATGGTGGGCCTCCTAGATGTCTTTTCATTATGTGGGGATGGCAGTGGGAAGACCATCAATTACGCAGCAGCATGATGAGGAGAGGATTGAAATTCCTTACCAAATTCCTCAAAATTGAGGATGGTTTGAATGAGCCCTATGGGGATGATTTAGATGAAACCATTACCTATGTTCACCTCTACAAATGTGAAGAAAAATTGGATGGTCTGGGCAGCCCGTATTCCTCCGACATGAAGGAAGAAGAGGACGACATGGAAGTGGAGGAAGAGGTAGAGGATGAGGAAGAGGAAGATGATGAAGGGAATGAGGTGAGGGATGCTAAAGAAGAAGAAGAGGAGGATGACAAGGACCTAGCGGAGGACTCTACTGAAGAAGAGAATGAGGATGATAGTGCATCTCCTATGCTAGGTGGAAACCCAAAATCAGACTCTGCCGAAAGTTCAGAGAATGATTCTACCTCGGTATCAGACTGATACCAAGAGATAAGATTTGTTGGGTCCTTTCATGTATATTTTGGTATTTTCTCTCGAGTGTTTGTTGGATTATTCTCTATTTAAAAATTTTTGCGCTAGTTGAGCCTTAGGTGCTCCTTTTGCTGCTCTCAATCTGGTTGTTTGGATTGGTTTTGATTATACATTTGTTGCTACTCTATGATGTCTTTTAAATGTATATATAATTATCTCAGCCTCGACCATTTACAAATAAAAAAAATAAACATTACAAATATGATCAAAGATGTCAAATACAATAGTTTGAAAATGATTATCGTAACTTAAAAGAATAATGCATAAAAAATGAAATGCCTTTAATGTAGTCTTTGTTAGCTTCTAGACTACAAATGCATTGAGAAGCTTGAAACTAGCTTTAAGGAACAATGAACAGAATTATGAAGGTCCAAGATGCAAGGAACACAATTGATTTTATACCTAAGCAAAAGATGCCCAACTCATGAAATAGTTATTTTGTCCATGTTTATTGTGTGTTTGAGACGTGTGATATTATTAAATTGTATAAATTTGTGTTCAAATTGGAGTTATCATTTTTAAAGTTAGATATTTTATTTTTCTCAAACTCATACAAGTACTATAATTATTCCTTGTATCATTCCTCCTTATCATCCTATGACAACACTTCATCATAGTGTACTTTTTTCTTCCACTACTGTTCCATTCTTTCTTTCCTCTCACTCTCTTTAGACAACCCTCCATTTTCCCCACGCTTCTTATACCATTTTTAAATCTTCAATACACTAGTGGAGTAGTTTGATCAAGATAAGAAGAGACTAGATGCTTTGCTTGTAGCTCAAATTTTATTACATTAAATATATATATTTCTCATGGACACAAAGATTGAATTATTAACTAAACTTAAAGAATATATGACAAAGAACTGTTAGCATTACTGGAGCTGTCATATGTTACATTAGTGACTATGTTTTTCATTGATGTCAACATACTGTTTGGATATCAACATAGTATTTTAGTGAAGATTGACAGAGTAGCACACAGAGATTGAGTTAGCACAAACAAAGAAATGCAGATGAGGTTATGCATAGTTGAGAACGTATTTCAAATAGTATCATGATGACGTGGTTAAGAGCACATATGGAGATTCAATTGTTGGTGACAGCTATTTGAGATTTATTGAAGATCGTATTTTGATAGAGTTTCTGAGAGACATTTTGCGATGTTTTGATTATATCTTTTTACTGGTATGGAATTTGGTTTGCCAAAGTTATGCAGAGTTTCAAGATAGTATTAAGGTGATCTAACTAAGAATGCTTAGTCTGGGATCACACATGTGAAGAATTATTAACTTTGTGAGCCGACGATGTTGTGTAATTATGTAACGTGTATTGTTTTATATTTCATAATTGTTTAGGCTTAATTTGTTGAATCAATTGTGAAGTATTGGGCTTGGTATAAAGGAAAGATTATTTATTTGATTTCATAAGAAGGATAATGATATAGAGAGAGCATGTGTGTATGAATTTGTAGCAGTATTGAAGGAAATGTAAAGAGCGAAGTGTGGCGATCTGAAGGATTGTATTTGAAGCAAAGTTGGAAAATCTGGTAGTATTTGGTGCAGCAGAGGCACTGTTAGAGAAGAGAGGATATAGAGTTTCAGAATTTAGTTTATTTGGTATTATTCTATTCTGAATAATACAAAGATTATTTGAACAGTGGGTTCAGTGGTCTTTCCCTTGAAGCTGTTTTGGACAGTGGGTTCTTCTGCCTTCCACAACTCCTAATAGGGTAAGAATCTTTTAACATGGATACAAAGTCTCCTAACAAGGACTGATATGCACTGAATGTATTTCATAGACTCCTAAAAGATTCCATCCTCTCACAAGGGACTTTCATATTAGTACTTATTTTGTGGGCATCATTCCCGCCAGGGTTTACTCTTTGATTAAGAGGCTCCCTAGTTAACAAATCTGGTGTTAATGTGTATGGTTGTCATTATTGTTATTTACATGTTTTAGATTTAATAAGGTTGATAAAATATTATATTATTCAAATAACTAATTCACCCCCCTCTCAGTTATCTTGGCAGACTTTAATTTCTAATAATTGGTATCAGAGCATCAGGTACTTGAAGGAAAATTTTAACAGCTTAAGGAGATCAATGGCGACTCATTTTAGAAAAGAGATTCCTAAGTTTGATGGAGTTAATTATGACAGCTGGAAAGAGAAGATGAAGACACACTTGTTATGTTTAGGTCCAGTATATTGGTTGATTACTAAGAATGCGAAAGAAATCATTGAAGAAGATAAGATAGAGGAATGTACTGAAACTGAGAGAGATCTATTCATGTGTAACATACTTGCCTGAGAAGCACTTTTGTCAGCACTTCCCGAGAATGAGTACAGTCAGGTAAAAACTTTAAGAACATCTCATGAAAATTTGGTTATCTTTGGAATCTACTTTTAAAGGTGATAAGCATGCTAAGAGAACCAGATTACAAAATTATAATTGTCTATTTCAAGAAGCAAAAATGATGGAAGATGAATAATTTAGAAGTTATATTGGAAGAATATCAGAGATTGTTGCAGGTATTAAAGCTTGTGAAAGAAATAAATATGAAGAAGAGATTATATGGAAGATTTTGAGAATCTTGACCCCAGCATTCAAGTAGACAATGTAGATGATAGAACAATTTATCCCTTGCACTGAGAAATTCACTAGAGAGATTCTTCTTGGAAGATTAGAATTTGTAGAGATAAGTTTGAAACAATCTGGAGACTTGCCTAGAATTGAAACAACAAAGGATGTTAATATTAATGGAGACTATGTAAGTAGCAACAGATCTAAATTTGAAGAAGACAGAAACATTGAAGAAGGAATTGCCCTACTTGTGAAGAGAGAACATGAAGGTAACAAAATTTTTAAATGTTGGACTTGTCAAGAATATGGTCATCTTGCATCTAAATGTCCTAAGAGAGTGAAAAAATATAAGAAGAACTTTATGCCTAGAATACCTAAAGAATGTTCTTATGCTAATGATGAAGAATTTGAAGCTAGTATTGAGAAATTCTTGAGTGAAAGTGATAATGAAACTAATCAGATAGGATTTGTTGCAATTAAAGAATAAATTCTCAAAAAAGAAGTTAGAGAAGAGAAAGCCTTAGTCTCCCAAGTTGAAAAGAAAACTAATTGGATCATAGAAAGTGGTTGTTCTCATAATATGACTAGTGATATGAACAAATTTGTAAATCTTAACAACTATGATGGAGGAATTGTTAGAGTTGGAAACAATGTACCTTGTCGTATAAAAGGAATAAGATCTATTACACTTGATGGAAAGACTAATACTAATGATGTTTAATTTGTGAATGGATTGAAACATAATATTTTGAGTGTTGGATAGTTACTTGATAAAGGTTATCAGGTACGATTTGTAGAAAAGACTTGTAGTATCAAGGATAAGGATGGTAAGATGGTTGGTACAGGTACACAAACTAGAGGTAATGTTTTTTAGTTGAACCCTCCTGAGATGACATGTTTGATTGCTGAAGTTGATGACAATTGGTTATGGCATAAAATATTTTTTCACATAAATTTTGATAACATTGTGAAAGCAAGTACTACATTTGTAGTGAGAAATTTTCCTAAGATTGTGAAACCTACTAACATGGTATGCAAAGAATGTGTTATGGAGAAACAAAAGAGATGTTCTTTTCCTAGAACGAAGTTCACTACAACAACAAAGTTTGAGACTGTTCATACAAATTTGAGTGGTCCTACTAGAACAAGAGGATATTATGGTGAAAGGTATTTTATGATTTTTTTGATGATTTCACTAGAATGATGTGGGTATCTTTTCTTAAAGAAAAAAAGCATTTGAGAAGTTTAGATTGCTTAAGAATAGAGTTGAGAATGAATCAAGAATGAAGACTAAATGTTTAAGATCAGATAGAGGAGGAGAATTTACTTCAAGTGAGTTTAACACCTTTTGTGAAGTGAATGGAATTAAGAGATAGCTTTCAACCCCTAGAAAACCTGAGCAGAATGGTATTGCAGAAAAAAAGGAACAGGTCTGTAACTGAAGCAGCAAGAGCTATGTTGTTTGAGAATGATGTGGTGAAGACACTTTTGAGAGAAGCAGCAAATACAAGAGTATATATAATGAACATAATACAAATTAGAGGAGATACAAATAAGGCTCCTCATGAATTGTGGTTTGGACATGCACTATTAGTAAAATACTTCAAATTTCTTGGAAGTAAGTGTTATATTAAAAGAGATGATATCATTGGTAATTTTGACCCTAGAAGCAATGAAGGTATATTTCTTGGATATTCATTGAAAAACAAAGCTTTTAGATGTTTTAATCAGAGAACTAAAACTATTGTTAAGAGCGCAAGTGTTAAAGTGGATGAAAAGTTTAGAATTTAGGAAAGAATACTTGATTATGACTCAGAAGAAGAAGCTCATCCTAGAACTAATCAAGAGAATGTTGAATTACTTTTTGAGACTAACAGTGATTTGCAGATTGAGATTCATGACGAGGAAGAAAAGGAAGAATTGATATTTGAAACTAGATCTGAACTTAGAGTTGAATCAAGAGTTGACTTGCAACAACTCCAAACAAGAATTTGTCAAAGAAATACCCTACTGAGCAGATTATTGGAAGCAAAGACACAAGAGTTATGACAAGTAATAAGGTACATGAAGAATTATGTTTGATTTTCTAGATTGAACCTAAAAGTACTGATGAAGCTTGTAAGGATGACCATTGGATTCATGCAATGAAGGAAGAATTCGATCAGATTGAAAAGAATAACACATGAGAATTAGTCCCTAGATCTAAAGACAAACTGTTATTGGAACTAAATGGGTATTCAAAAACAAGATGAATGAATAAGATGAAGTTATAAGGAACAAAGCAATACTGGTATGTAAAGGATATTCACAGCAAGAAGGTACTGACTATGAAGAAACATTTGCACCTATTACAAGACTTGAATCAGTAAGAATGTTTTTGGCTTATGCAACTTATAAGAAATTTAAAGTATATCAGATGGATGTCAAGTCAACATTTCTGAATGGTGAATTGGAAGAAGAAGTTTACATAGAGCAGCCTGATGGATTTCCTTTGACACATGAAGGTGATATGGTGTGTAAGTTGAAGAAAGCATTATATGGATTGAAGCAAGCACCCAGAACCTAGTATGCGAGGTTGGATAAGTATTTGGCAAAATTGGGATTTGATAAAGGAACTACATATAGTAACTTATATCTAAAAGAAATTAAGAATGGTTTACTGATTGTTGTTATTTTTGTTGATGACATAATCTTTGGAGGTGAAGATGAAGTAGAGTGATAAGTTTGCTGAAGAAATGAAGACAAAATTTGAGATGAGTATGATTGGAGAAATGAAATTTTTCTTAGGTTTGCAAATTGTGCAGAACAATGATGTTATTTTCTTATCTCAAACTAAGTATCTAAAAGACTTATTGCAGAGATTTGGTATGGAAAATTGTAAGCCTCACAAGCTATCTAGCAAAGATGAAACACCTAAAGTTGAACAGAGAAAGTACAGATCCATGATTCGAGGATTACAATATTTGACTCATACAAGACCAGATATATCTAATGCAGTTGGAATTATTGCGATATTTCAAGATGGTCCTAAAGAATCACATTATACAGTAGTGAAAAGGATATTTAGATATTTGAAAGGAATAATTGATTGTGGATTGTGGTATGACAGATCAAATGATTTCACCCTATGTGCATATACAAATGCTGATTGGGGAGGCAGTGTAGATGATAAAAAGAGTACAAGTGGAGGAGCATTTTTTCTTGGAGGAAGATTGGCTTCGTGACTAAGTAAGAAATATAATTGTATCTCACAGAGCACAACATAAGCATAATATGTAGCAGCAACAAATAATTGTAATCAAATAATGTGGATGAAACAAATGTTGAAGGATATTGGAATTGAATTTAAGGAACCTATTATCATACACTATGATAACACAAGTACAATAAGTATATCAAAGAACCCAGTATTACATTCAAATACAAAGCATATAGAGATAAAGTATCATGTTATAAGAGAGAAATTTGCAGAGAAAGAAGTCAGAATTGAGTATATTAGTATAAAAGAGTAGATAGAAGATATTTTTACAAAGCCTTTACCTAAGGACACAGTTGAGTATTTGAGAGGTATGCTTGGGGTTACACCCCAACTTACTTTTGAGTAGTGATTCAGCGGTTGCATCAGTCCAGTGGCACAGAGCACTATATTCTTTCTAGACTGATTGTTGATATTTCCTCTATGGGGGAGTATCTATGTTTGAGCTGAGTTATGAAGGACTCTTGGTAAATGGTATTTTCAACAATGTATTTGGACATTCGAGCTAGTATTGGATTGATATAGTGATGCATTTTTTCATTGATGTCAACGGGGAGAAGAATACATGAAAAAAAAGTGGAGAAACAAGTTGAGGAAACAATGAAAAAGAGGAATAATATACAGAATGAGTAAGACAATGATTTATGAATAAGATTTGATGAAGACAAGAGCAGTAGCAGAGTTTTGGATTCATGGAACATTGGATTTTTTTCATCTATGTTTCCATCAATGCCAAAGAGGGAGATTGTTAGCATTACTAGAGTTGTCATATGTTGCATTAGTGACTATGTTTGTCATTTATGTCAACATACTGGTTAGATATAAACATAGTGTTTTTTTGAAGATTGACAGAGTTACAGACAGAGATTGAGTTAGCACAAATAGAGAATTGTAGATGAGGTTATGCGTAGTTGAGAATGTATTTCAGATAGTGTCGTGATGATGTGGTTAAGAGTGCATATGGAGATTCAATTGTTGGTGACAACTATTCAAGATTTATTGAAGATCGTATTTTGACAGAGTTTCTGAGAGACAATTTGCGATATTTGATTATATCTTTTTACTAGTATGGAATTTGGTTTGCCGAAGTTATGTAGAGTTTGAAGACAATATGAAGCTGATCTAACTAAGACCTCTTAGTATGGGATCGCATGTGTGAAAAATTATTAATTTTGTGAGCCAACAATGTTGTGTAATTATGTAGCGTGTATTGTTTTATATTCTGTAATTGTTTAGGCTTAATTAGTTGACTCAATTGTGAAGTATTGGGCTTGGTATAAAGGAAATATTGCTTATTTGATTATATAAGAAGGATGATGATATAGAGAGTGAGCATGTGTGTATGAATTTGTAGCAGTATTGAAGGAAATGTAAAGAGCAAAGTGTGGCGGTCTGAAGGATTGTATGTGAAGCGAAGCTGGCAGATCTGGTAGTATTTAGTGCAGTAGAGGAACAGTCAGAGAAGAGAGGATATAGAGTTTTAGAATTCAATTAATTTGGTATTATTATGCTCTGAATAATACATAGATCAGTTGAACCGTGGGTTCAGTGGTCTTTCCCTTGAAGTTGTTTGGACAGTGGGTCTTTTTGCCTTCCACAACTCCTAACAAGGTTAGAATCTTTTAACAAGGATTCAAAGTCTCCTAATAGGGACTGATATGTACTGAATGTATTTCATAGACTCCTAACAGAGTCCATCCTCTCATAAGGAATTTTTATATTAGTACATCTTTTGTGGGCATCATTCCCACCGGGGTTTACTCTTTGACTAAGAGGTTCCCTAGTTAATAAATCTGGTGTTAATGTGTATGGTTATCTTTCTGTGGTTACTGTCATTGTTATTTACACGTTTCAAATTAATGAGGTTAATAAAAGATTATAGTATTCAGATAACTGATTCACCCCCCTCTCAGTCATCTTGGTGGACTTTACTTTCTAACAAGAACCAATAAAAAGTTAATAAAAAAGAAGCACAAGGAGTTGATGAACCCTCTTCATAGCCTCGTGATGCTCTTAACTCAACTTATAACTCTTGTTATCTACCAATAAAGAAAGAAAAATATAAGTTTCTCTCTCTCTCTCTCTATATATATATACACACACA
>MU223774.1:3128034-3164610 GCA_018584345.1 Thuja plicata | reverse complement strand
TTCTTCTTCTTCTTCTTCTTCTTCTTCTTCTTCTTCCTCCTCCTCCTCCTCCTCCTCCTCCTCCTCCTCTTCTTCTTCTTCTTCTTCTTCTTCTTCTTCTTCTTCTTTAGTAAACCAAGTTGGTTTATTAAAGGTAGTGACATGATCATAAGGGGAAATATGCAATACTGGTGAAAGGCCTTGTTCATCTTGGGTTACCCTCTCCTCCTATATTTCCTCTTCTTCATTTCCTTTCCCTTCTTCATCTCCTTCCTCTTCTTCTTTGTCTTCTCCTTCTTCTTCCTTGTCTTCTCCTTCTCCTTCCTTATCATGTCCTTCTTCCTCCTTATCCTCTTCTTCTTCCTTCTCCTCATCATTCTATTTTCCCTCTTCTTCCATGGCATCTTTCTCCTTGTCATTTTCTCTATCTTCATCCTCCAAGGAGTTGGCTAATATTTCAGCCCTAAGAACTGTTATTGATTCCAGTGTTGTCTAAAGAGGAGGCATTGTTCATTCATCTAACGACACTTCGGGAATCAGGTTGGAGAAAGATAGTGGAGATGAAGGTGGCGGGGTAGGAGCTTGTAAAGAAGGTGGAGGAGTGGGAATATGAGTCAGAAGAGAAGGTTGAGGAGTGGGAGCAGGAGTTGGAAGAGAAGATGGTGGAGTGGGAGCTACATCCTTTTCTATTTTCTTATCCTCTCCTACCCCCTTGGGTGATTTCTCTGGAGTAATGTGTGAAAACTGGTCAACAGAGGATGTAGATATACCTTGGGTTCCAATCTCCTTGTTTGAGCTTGTGACCATTCTTGTGAGAGGTACATCTATTGTGGGATTTGTGAACTGAGTTAGAGGTTGGGTAAGGATAACTCGAGGGTTCACTGGCACCTGTCCCTTGTACTAAATTTCATTTTTGGATGAAAGGAATCCTAGCCTTGGTCTTTAAAAACTTCAAGGTCCTCAAAGTTAGACATGGGAAACTCATCTAAACCAAGGACGTCCAGAGGATTTTCCCATTCTCCCTGTGTCTCTGTTCCTCCATGGGTAGGTGTGCCTTCACTGGGATCCCTTTTCCTTAACACAGTTGTCCTAGATATTGTTCTTCTAAATAGAGGTATATCATCCTCATCATTTTGTTCCTCTTCTGGCTCCTCCTATAGGGTTTCTAATTGTGGAGAGGTGGAAGCTCTCTTCCTCTTAAATACTTTTTTCCTCTCTCCTGTGGCAGTATTTATAATAGGAGATTCACCAGACGTAGTACAAAGTTCTCCTTGGGATTCTTGTTATTGATCCATGGGTGGTGTTATACTCCCAGTCATCTTAGTCCTTGGTGTCTTATGTTTTGGATTGGAGCCATACACAACTGGACACTCATGACCATATACTGTTCTCGACTTCTGCGGTGGGGCCTTCTTGAACAAAGGCATTGCAAGATTTTCTCTGTGTTTCTTGTCTCCTTTTGTTGGAGGGTTCAGTTGTGGATTCATGGGAATAGGATCCATTGGAAATGGTTTCTTGATCCACAACTTGGTGACCTTGATTATGTGCCTTGCCTTGAAATTGATGCTATCATTTTCACCTTTATCTATTTCAGCCTTTAGAATCGGCTTGGTATACATCTTATCTTTATTGTACATAGGATCTTACACATCTTCTGTATCTCTGTCCTAGACTTTGGGGGGAATGTAAATCTTTAGATCCACCTCTGCCAATGTTAAATTCATCCTAAAATAGTCCCTTATCTAAACCTCATAATCATCCACGCAATTGATCTAGTGATCTTCTATATGCAGCTCATGAACGTAGTGTTTACCCATAATGTGGATATAAGTGCCTATGGGGTCAAACTTGGTCTCAATGTGTGTATATATTTGCATTTTTCACTCATCCTATTCAAATTCTAGAGACTTACATATCTTCATATCCTGTAGGGTATACATGCCTATTGATATGGGGAAGTCCCAACAGTGTTTCTTCTTGTGATTTATGTGTTCATATGCGTCTGCGAACTCCCTGGCCA
The DNA here is from genome assembly GCA_018584345.1 of Thuja plicata. Lineage (NCBI taxonomy): Eukaryota > Viridiplantae > Streptophyta > Pinopsida > Cupressales > Cupressaceae > Thuja > Thuja plicata. The sequence goes on along the minus strand of MU223774.1, from coordinate 3,162,611 downwards.
TTTCTATGGTGATTACCCAATCAGAAGGGTATCTGGGTAGCTTCTTGGGGCTGAGAGTGGATCCTACTACTCAGATGTATGTGAATGTCCTGAACTGTAAGCAAAAATCCCCTATTTCCCTAACCTTGGTGACAGCCTCTTCGGATAATCTTTTGGCATAATCACCCTCTATGGAATGGATGATTGCAAAGATGAATGCATCGTTCACTATCCTATAATCTGGAATATTCTTGTCCATATTTTCTTTCCTTTTCAACTATGGTTAGGTTGTGAAAGGCCATGCATTTGGTTGGCCAAAGGCCCCCTGTTTCACTAGTCTCAGGTATTCTACCCTTGCAGCTAGTAAGTATTTATGTATGAGGTCATATAGAATTTTGGGTTACGCCTCAATGAGATCAACTGTTCATTTAAGTTTTCACTTAGAGTGGTTTCCCAGTCAAACCTAGCCTTTCACCCTTTGATTCTCTCGATTAGTAGGATCATCCAATTTTCAAGCTGAATGGACTGAGGTAGTCCATACAGTCGGCTCAACATTGTAACGGCCGCTTGAATGTCATCTTTGACGTATCCTCTCCTCAAGTCTATCCTCTCAAGTTTGTTCTTGGGTAGGGATTGAATCAAGTATTCTTGATTGTAAATTTCATAAGCCTCCAAAGCATGTTTTGTAAACCATTTTAGGCCTTTGTTGATGGAGAAGTCATAGAACCAGTCAACCCCCTTCTGGAGATGGAAGACATCTTCAATATTATCTGGTTTGAAATCCAAGACCACGTCTCCCTCTCTGTTCTTGACTACCCTCTTATCAAGTATGCAATGGTACGCTAAGGTCATAATCAGTTCTAAGGACATAACTGATACTGGGGGTGCAACTACATTTACTAAACCAGATAGGACCAAGGCGATGCAATCAGATGACCTTCTCGCAAGCTTGAAACACCTAACCAAGAAATAATTCCATTCTATGTTGCCTATGTCTATGTCAGTGATATCTCGGTGGTAGTTTCTAATCTTTGATGATGAATAGTACCCCTGGAAAAGGTACTTCATTGGTGATCCGATGCTCTTTTCCAACATTCCTGTAAGAAAAACATGCAAACATCAACATTTATTTAAAAAAAACTACTAAAGAATAATGCAAAGAAAAACTACAACTCTAACGACCAAAATCAGTGACTAAAATTAGTAAGAAATGAAAGTTGGTATAATTTTGGCCACTTGGACTTGCGGACACTGAAAACAAGGTCGGGGTGCGAAAGGCTGAAAACTACAAAAAAAACTCATATGATGTTCTTTCAGACTTGTGGAGTGCGAAGGTGAAAAGGAATCTTGGTGTGTGAAAGGCCAAAAATTCCTTGGGGTGTGAAAGGCCGAAGGCAGGTTGAAGATTCCCTTTCAAACATTCAGAGTGTGAAGGTGCGCATGAAGTTTGGAGTGTGAAAGGCCAAAGATTTTGGTGCACAACCTTGTTTTTCGTGTATCGGACGTCAGGGGTGTTAGGATTTATGAAACAATGCAAGTCTAAAAGTACAAAGTTTGAAGAACTTCATACTTAGCAATGTTGTGTTTCAAGATCTGATGGTGGGTCTATTTTAGGCCTTTCAGAGGTTGAAACCTGCAAGTGCCGAGAGAGGAGGAAAACCCTAAAAACCTAGAAATAAAGAAACAAAGAGGTGACAAATGAAAAGGCACTAAAAACCTAGAGCCAAAGACATGATGACCTAGGAGTGGCAAGGAGAATAAAAAAACCTAAAATTTGATGACCAAATGACGAAAAAATAAAAAAAGGGCATGCGAAATGACAAACAACAATAGAAAATGAAACGGATGAAGAGCAGAGGTGGAGAGGAGGCCAACCTGCTAGGGCTATGAAGATGGAAGGGATGATCTATCACCAAGAAGCATGGAACAACCACGTGAAGAGATGAAGCAGCAAGGAACCAAAAAATCTTGGACGCGAGGAAGCAGAATGAGGAAAAAAGAAGCGTGAATTTGCTTTTATAGCCTACGGGTGACATCATATCTTTCGGGACTTGGGCATCTAAAACCTTGAAAAAGGAAACACTCACCCCTTTTGGTGTTTTGGAGACCAAAAACCCGAAAGGTGTCAGCCCAAACTTCTGCACTTTCGAGCTTTTGGAGGTCAGGTGACCTCGTCAGTCTGAAAGTGTGAAAGTTTGAAAGGACTTGGCACTTTCAGGCTTTCGGGTTTTCGGAGGTTAGGTGATCTCTTCATCATGAAACTGTGAAAGTGTGAAAAGAATTTACTTTTTCTCATCAGGACCCCAATGAACAAGTTCAAGGAACTAGAGAAGAAAAGGGGGGGAAGCAGAAGGAAAAAAAAAACAAAAAAGGGGAGGTCCCCATGGCCAAAGGGCCAAAATAAGGTGTGTGTTGTGGACCCACAACACCAACACACTGCATAGGCTTAGCCAATAGGGGACCGAAGCCCAGGTCACACCCAGAACCAACAACCATTGAAGGGAGGATATTAGCAGGGCCAGCAAAATCAACAACAACATACCAACATAAATCAGTTTGGCTCCATTAGGAGCGGTCATCCAAAAAATATAATTAAGGATTTAACGAAGTTTAAGAGCTCAAAGTCTACTATCTACTTATGAGTTCACCTTAAATTTAGTAATCTATTTATTCTTCTAGTCTAATGCCCTGCCAAGGAACCCTCATAAAATAGGGCAAAGCATGTATAAAACTACATGGATAATTTTTAAACATTTACATTAAGAATACTTAAAATACAAGAAAATTGTGCTCAATAATGGGTTTAACTCTAATGGTCACTTCGCGACTGTGCACTAGTCTCACATGGAATTCTGCTCAACTCAAGAACGAGGATTAGTAGCACCGTTTGAAACAATAAACTAAACTAGTAAACAAAAGTACCCTATGATCAACATAATAAGAAGTAACATTAACCAGAAATAAGAAAATACACAAAATGCAAACCGAATAAAGTACTCCAGCCTTTTGTTGTTTCTCTTCGCTATTATGGGATGTGGCACCCAACAATGATCCGGCAACATCCAGACTCAACAACTCCAAGAAATGATAAATGCTATGAAAACTGACATAAGTTTGATGCTAAAAGAAATTGATCCCAAATGTGAGGAATGATGAGGGTTTAAATAAGATTTCTAGGTTGAACGAGTGATCAAGATCAATTTGGGAAAATCAAGATCAACAGATGAGAAAATTAGAGACTGGAGAGAATTTGGGTAACTTTCCAGAATTGAAGATTTAATTCCCATTTAACTCAAAAAGTGGAGAGTAAAAAGAGGAAGATAAGGCTAAGAATATATTTCCCATTTTCGAAAGATTAAGTTTCCAAAAAATGAAAATTAGAAGAAGGGAAAGATTCTTGATTTTTTATTTTCAGAAAATTGATTTTCTAATTTATGAGGATTTTGAATTTTGTAAAAATTATAATTCCTCATCATTTTGATTTTTTTTATTTTTGGAGATATTAGATTTTCAAAAATTTGATTTTTTGGTTTATGAGGATTTCAAATTTTTAGAATTTTAGAATTTCCTCATAATTCAGATTTTCAGATTTCTGAGAACTTTAGAATAATAAATTGAATAAAAAATTCAATTTATGAGAAGAATATGAAATTAATCAAAATTAGTTCAAACTGGAATTAATTTAAAATTGAAGTGAAATTAAATTAATTTAATTTAGGAAGAACTTAATTAGATAAGATGAATAATTAAATGTAATTAATCAAACTATAAGACTATAGAAATTGATTTTAATTAATCAGTAAAGACCAATTAATTAAATAATATTAAAAATATGATTAGGTGATGAAAATATTAGGTTAGAGAGGAATAAATGATGATTAATTAAATGATTAAAGAGTCATTAATTAATAGATAAATAATTAGTAATTTAATGTTAACTCGCAAGCATGTCCATTTTTGGGTGTCTAGATTTTCCCCTATTTGACATAATGTGGCTTGTTGAGTTGTGTCAGAGAACATTTGATATGGTTCATGCCCCAGCTTGCCCCGACAATAGCAGGTGGATTTTATGCCCCCTCAACAAATTAAGTGAAATAGTGCAACATGAGCATTAACGTATTGACGACATTGTATTTTTATATGATGATGATGTATGAATGCATTAATTATATGATTTAAATATTTTGGTATTTTTTCTATGCAATAGATTAATCATGCATGCAAGATCTAATATGATATGTCTGAGCACTGCTAGGACTAACTAAGTGTCAATAAAATTAGTTAGAAGATGAATTAGGATAGTTAATTAGAATAATTAACAAACTTATGCTATCCATGATGATGTACTGAGTCGCTGTCAGATATTTTCACCTATTTTTGTCATTGTGCTTTATTTTAAAAGAAAGAGATACAAATGCACCCAGATACTGACCATCTGGATACCGCTATGATCTCTGATTAAGCAAGCAAAACAAAAGGCAATGTTTGACATTATTCCTGGGCTATCTCAAATCATGGGTGCGTGTGGATGCTAGATGCGTGGCAATACTTAACACATTCACCCTACACATCCATGCCCCAGAATTTTTTCAAACACTCCACAAAAAAAAAGAAAAATAGGATCATGAACCATCGTAGCGACTCTCACCACTTAATGGTATCCTTGAGAAGCATAGGAACATAATCGTGAAAAGATAAATCGATAAGGGATTGACTTGACTGAATTTTTCAACGACCTTACTGATCATTGATTGGTTTGATTTTGTTGATTGATTTAGATGTGGATGCATCTGGTTTTAGGAATGGACTACCCATATAAGACTGATCTGTTTGGTTTCAATTGTATTCGTCACTGTATAAGACATTTGATTGATTGATTTGGTTTTGATCGATAGATGAAAGATTGGATTGTTGATAAAGACAAGTCTCATGAGTCCATTTCTGATTTATGAAGCTCATCATTTTGATATGAATGTTTGTTTGATTGCCACTTTCTTCTTATTGTGACAAAGATGATTTTATTGCAGGGATTTTTTTATGTGTTTTGATTGGTTTCTTTAGGACAGTTTATGATGTTTTTGGTATATCAAAGGTTTCATATGTTTGGAGTTGAGGTATGTGCGGCATATCACATAGGTGAAGGCCCTTATCACATAAACCCCTAGCATAGTCACCTTTGGGTGAATATTTTTTATATTTTCTGAGTTTTTTTTGGTTTATTTCACGATCTTTTATGATGTTTTTCGATAAAAAATTTCAAGACTTTTTGTGATTTTGAGGAATTTTTTTTCAGGACGTTATGCAATTTTTAGGGGTTTTCTTAGGACTTTTTGAAAATTTTAGTGTTTTTTTCAGGACATCAAGACTGCCCCTGTTTTGGTGAACTATTATAGATCAAGGATATGCGTAATGCTCAGGGGGATTCTGCTTATTGGGTTTATTTATTGGCATGCTCATTGATATGCATTCAAGAAGTGCCAACTAATCATTGGAGTTTATTGATGAAAAAGAAATATTTCAACACTTAGCACCTGTTTGTAATATTTTCACCAAGGTACCTACCCAATAGCGTATGTTTACCAGGTTTTCACCAAAGGGCAATTTTGTTTTTCTTTACTTTTTTCTATTTTTTGATTTTTTTTTGTTGTTTCCAAGGCACATGTTTGCTAGGTTTTCATCAAGGTAACTTTTTATTTATTTTTTATTTTTTTTGTATTTTTTTTCAGGATCTTTTGATCAATGTACACTTGACCTTGGGATATCAGATATAATTTTTTTCAGTGCATAATATTGATGTTGCTTGGGAGCTGATCTCCTTCTTGGGTTTATGGTTGATATGCCCCATTGTCACATGATCTAATAATGAAATACATGGTCCTAACTATTTGGGTTCAAATTTTCTTAGTCTTTCTCTCTCTACTTGATTCTTTTGATTTTCCATGAGGACCAGATCTCCTACATCAAATGTTCTTTGTCTGACTCTCTTGTTGTAGCTTCTACGAAGGTGATTCTAATAGTCTTGCAAGTGATTCATGACACTTTGGCACTTCTCATCTAACAAATCCAACACACACAATCTGGCTACCCTATACTCTTCATCTGGTATGAAGTTCTTCAAACAAACTATGAGGGATGGGAGTTCAACTTCAATAGGTATAATTGCTTCTGATCCCTATACTAAGGAAAAGGGAGTTGACCCCGTTGGAGTTCGAACACCAGTTATGTATGCCCATAAGGTAGGATTGAGCTGTAGATGTCAGTCTTGACCAGTTTCATTGACAACTTTCTTTAGGATTTTCAGAGTGGTTTTATTAGTTTCCCCAACTTGGCCATTTCCTTGGTGATAGTAAAATTATGAGAAGTTTTTTTTGATCTAAAACTTCTCATAGAGATCTTCAACATCCTCATTTTGGAAGGGTGAACCATGGTCAGTAAGTATGGTCTAAGGAATTCCATACCGGTAGATGATGCAATTCAAGATGAACATAGAGATCTTCTTACCGGTAATGTATGTCAAAGGAATGGCTTCCACCCACTTAGTAAAGTACTCAGTAGCTGTTATTATGTACTTATGTCCATTTGAAGATATGAGTGTAATCTTACCAACTAGGTCAAATCCCCATCTTGAAAAAGGCCATGGAGAATTTATCTATTGGAGTTCCTGAGCTGGTGCATGGATAAGGTCTCCAAGAATTTGACATTGTTTGCATCTCTGTACATATTTATGGGCATTTGCCTTCATTGTTGGCCAATAGTAACCTATTCGGAGGAGCTTCTTCGCTAGATTGTTACCACCAGAGTGGGCCTTGCAAACACCTTCATGAACCTCATGCAAGGATGTATAGGATTCAGTGTAATTAAGACACCTTATGAACGTACCATCTGTTAGCACATTAATTTTCAATTTAATTATGTCCTTGGAGATCTCTTTTAAGATTTGATTCATTAATACTTTTGCATATTCATCCTTGATCTTAATAAATAAAAGTATCTTTATTTTCTACACATTTTATCATGAGAATAGTTACTGTTGGTTCTTTGTGTAGGTAGAAGGAGAATAAAAAGATATACCAATGAAAATTTTCATTTTCGGCAAGAGTCAACACGATGAAAACACTTAAAATGAAATAGAAAAGTGTGATCAGGATAGCATACTCCAATGGAGAGATGAGGCACTAAGGAAGAAATTGTGTCGGCAAGAGTTAGGCCGATAGTATCATATTAGTAGAGGAAATCATCAAAGTCTGACAACCCCCATTGACAAGACATACAGTAGCGAAAAAAATAGTTACTTGTCTTGCCGATAGCCAATGAGGGTTTGGTAAGACTTACTTCGATGAATACTAAAAAAGGGGATGATCTTTCGGTCAAGGTTTTATCGATGAAATTCATCGGCATAGTTATAGTGATCGGGATTAGTAGCAGAGTAAGGGAATTCCCAAAATTCTAGAGAATCATCAAAAAATGTAGGAAGGAAGTGTGATTCCCAAAACTTAGTGTAATCATCAAAAATTGCAGGGAACAAGTGCAATTTCCAAAATTCTATGTATCCATCAAAAATTGCAGGGAGAAAGTGATATTTCTAAATCTTCAGAAAATACAGGAAGGAAGTGCAATTGCCAAAACTCAGTGTAATCATTAGAAATTACAGGGAACAAGTGAGATTTCCAAAATTCTATGTATTCATCAGAAATTATAGGGAACAAGTGCAATTTTCAAATTCTATGTATCCATCAGAAATTGCAAGGAGGAAGTGCTATTTTCAAAACTTTTAAAAATCAAGGAAGGAAATGCGATTTATGAAACTTTAGAAAATGTAGACAGAAAGTGCGATTTCTAAAATTTTGAAGAGTGGAATCTATGGGCAGTTAAATACTTTTCATGTGGCTGACAATTTATGAACAAGGCTGCAAATCATTCTCTAAACAACAGGTAGGTTTTTATTTTCATAATTTAATATATGATTAACTTTTTTTTATATGTGCATGATATTGTTAGCTGCAAATAGTATGGAAGGATTCACATAACAAAAGGATGCAAATATTGCAGATAGAATGGTTCATCGTGATGCAGAGAACACTTAGGGATATCATCCTTGATATAAATACATATGTCCCTAAAGAACATCAAGAGATGTGGTGAGTTGTTTAGGAATTATTCCTTGTGACTAAATGTTTCAAAATAATTTTTCTGGAGGATTTTTTATGCATTCAGTCTATTATGACAGTTTAATTAGTTGTCAATTAAGAAGTTGCAAGTCTTTGTGAAAGGGTATGCCTTTTCACCCAAACTGAATTCTCATTTATATGTAGGGGATCATTTTGATTTCTAAGGGACACGAGAAGATAATAATAGAATTAAAAATTTCAAACTTTTACATCTAAAATATGTATGATATTTTATGAAGTTTTGAAGTGAAAACATCTTGAAAACATAAAATTTGAGATTGCCCCCTTAGAAATTGTTGAAAACTAATTAAAAATTAAAATTTATTTTTTTTCTAGGTGTGTAGAATGGAGTCTATTTTCTATACATGTAATTTATTTTGAAATTCAATGAATCAGCCAAAATCTATGCCCAAAATGCCACACATTATTTTTTGACAAAATGGGACTCACTTTTAAAAAAATTAGAGATAGAAAGCTTAACATAATCAAACTTCAAAATAAAATTATATGGCTAGATAGCTAACTGAGAGCTTAACAATATTGTGGTGTATGATTTTATTCATGTTGAGCCACATTGAATAGGCCAAATAACTGACAGGGGGGTGAATAAGTTATAAACAAATAATTTTCTTCACTTATGTTAATCCAGTAAATACTTAAACCATTCAAAAATTTATAACATATATAAACATGAAAGCACAAAATCATAAACACAATGAACACCAAAATTTACATGGAAACCCATACTGAGGAAAACCACAGAGAAACTAATTCTCAAAAAATGGAAACCGGTTAAGGTGACATTGGTTAAGGTGATTTTTACAAGGGCTCATTGCCAGTTTTCTCACTACGGGTTGGATCACTGTTGTTTGGGATAACTAACCATAAAATAAAGGCTATCTTCCAATACAAATAGGATCATTTCCAATAGGCTCACTGCTAACACATGCTCATTGATAGAATATAAGAAATGAAATTTGAATCCACCACTTAAGTCACTATCATCGATACGCTACAATACAAAAATGATATAACAATCTAATGCCAATTGTATCAACTTGCATGTACATCAACACATATATCTTCCCTTGTTAAATTCATATTCACTTCACATAATCAAGCGTCACATCAACAAATGAGATTATCGTTCTTCTTATACTTCTTGATGCTAACAACCATGTTAGTCTAAATTAATTTGAAATAGGTCACACCAAAACATTCTTACAATGGTAAGGAATGAAATGTGGACCACCTCACTCAATAAAACATGTTTCATACATATAAACACACTACACAATCTCCAAGATCTTTGGTACCAACAGATAGGATCTATACGTTACAATTCAAATACAACGATCGAAGCACAAGGAACACGTCCAAGATATGACCGAGCCAAAACAAAGGTTCCACAGTATGTTGTACACTAAATAGGACCAACACCAACACCAACACAAACAAGGAAAAATATTTAGAACATATTCTCTGGTGAACACTTGTACTGATACACCACCACCGATACACCAAAAAAGCTAAACCTCTTCTATGCATCGAATATGTTGATATCAATGACAACCATTAATGACAACAATACAAATAAGATTAACTTCACATTCTAACAATATCTACCTTTGTCATTAATGAAAAAAATTATCAATAATAAAGAAAACAACTCACTATCAAAAGATATCAACATCAAAGTTCTCTCTCACTCTCCTCCAATTATTCTTCTTCCCCTTTAACAAAAATGATAAAGGGCCAAACTCCCCCTTACTGAATCATTATGCTCCCTCTGAGAGGAAGCTATCAAGCATTGATCCAGAAATGATTAATAATATAATGTACTGAACCAATCCACACACCGATTCACTTATTAAACACTAGGAAGGGGCATAACAACCTGCTTCTCCCTGTGATAATCAAAATTATTCTCGCACAAAGGTTTTGTAAATATGTCTTCTATATGATCCTTTGTAGCTTAACTTCAATTTCCAACACCTTCTCTCTCAAGAAATGATACTTGATAGAAACGTGGTTCATTCTGAAATGCTACCCTAGATTCTTTGAAATATTTATACCACTAGTATTATCATACATGATTGAAATCAACTCATCTAAATTTATTCCTATATCCTTCAAATTATATGTTTCATCCATAATACTTGAGTACACCATGAGGAAGCTGCAATATATTTTGATTCAGTAGTTGATAGTGTCCCAAAATATTATTTCTTGCTTGACTAAGCAACCAACCTGAAGCCAATAAAATAACCTCCACCACTGGTATTTCTCTAATTATCTAGAAAATCAGGCTAATCTGAATTAGTATTAGAAATCAACATAAAATATGAACCTTTTGGATACCATAATCCAAACTCTTTTGTTCCCTTCAGATATTTGAAAATCCACTTTACTGCCATAACATGTGATTCTTTCGGTTCTTGTTGAAATCTGACTGCCAAACATACTGCATACATATTATCTAGTCTAGTAGAAGTTAGATAAAATAATCCTCTGATCATTGATCTATAATTACTTGCATTAGCCTTCAGTGAATCATCTTTCTTAGTCAACTTACATCTGGTAACAATAAGAGTACATAGTGGTTTAGAACTCTCCAAACTAAACTTATTCAACAATTTCTTGACATACTTGGACTGAGAAATGAATATCCCTTTACTATTTTGATTTACCTACAACCCAAGAAAGAAATTAAACTCACCAATCATGAACGTCTAAATTTCCTTTTCCATCTTTTCTGCAAATTTCCTACATAACTCATCATTTCCTCCAAAAATAATGTCATCAACATAAACCACAACAATCAAAATATGATCTGAATAAATTCTAAAATAAAAATTTCTATCTGCTGACCCTTTCTAAAATCCTTATCCAATCAAATATCTATCTAATCTTCCATATACCAAGCCCTGGGTGCCTGCTTTCAATCCATAAAATTCCTTTTTCAATCTGCACACATCATCTGGATTCCCTTTTGATTTGAATCCTTCTAGTTCAATGTAAATTCCTTATTTCAGTTCTCCATTCAAGAATGTTGACTTTATATCCATCTTATAAACCTTGAAATCTTTGAACACTGCAAATGCAAGAAATATCTGGATTGCTTCCACCTAGGCAATAGGGGCATAAGTCTCATCAAAATTTATGCTTTCAATCTGAGTGTAACCTTTGCATACTAACCTTTCCTTATTCCTTGTTACCTTACCATTCTCATCTAGCTTGTTTCGAAAAACCCATTTTGTACCAATCATATTCTTGTCAAATGGTCTAGGAACAAGTTCCCAAGTCTAATTCTTCTCTATTTGATCAATTTATTCTTTCATTGATCTTACCCAATTTTGATCATTACATGCTTCTTCTACAGGTTTAGGCTCAATTTCTAAAAGTAAAAACAATAAAACTTGCTCTTGTGCTGCCCTACTTCTTGTGACAATGCCTCTATGCTTATCACCAATAATCTAATTCTCAGAATCATTTCTTTGTACATACCTTTGTATCTTAGTTATAGATGTCGGAGCCTGCCTTGTCTCTCCCTCTTCTATCTTGTCTTCTTTTCCTTTTTTCTCTATATCAGATTCATATTCAAGGTGTTTTCTCAGGATTTTTCTAGAAATCCTTCACCAAACTTCACATTCTCACTTTCAATAATCTTATTCAGTCTCTTGTTGTAACACTAGTACACTTTTCTCTTTGTAGAATATCCCAAAAACATACCTACATCTTCCCTGCTGTCAAACTTTCCAAGATTATCCTCATGTCTTCAAATGTAGCATCTACTTCAAAAAATATTGAAATACTTCACTGTAGGTGCTCTTCCATTCCATAACTCATATGATGTCTTTCCAAACTTCTTTTTGTAAATTTTTTTTGTTAAGTGTATACACAATTGTACATGTGCATCTTCTCTCATATAAAACTTTGATAAACTTTCTTCCTTAATCATTGTCCTTTATGCTTCCCATATTGTCTAATTCATTATTTCTGCTATACCATTCTTCTATGACATTCTAGCTACTAAAAACTATCTATTAATTCCACGTTTCTCACAAAAATTGTCAAACTCATCAGATGTAAACTCTCATCCTTTATCAAATCTCAAACATTTAATCTTCCTACCACATTCATTCTCAACTCTTACTTTAAAGATCTTGAACTCTTCAAATGCTTCTAATTTTTCTCTTAGAAATGCAACCCAAGATAATGTTAAATAATCATGAATGAAAAGTATGAAGTATCTCTCACCTTACAAGTTCCTTGTTCTGGTAGGACCACACAAGTTGGTATGCACTAGATCTAAAAAATGATATAAATATGATCTTTTTTCTTGAATGAATATATTCTCTTCCTTCATGACATCTTTGCAAATAAAATTGTCTAGTTTACACAATCTAGGTAAGTCTTTTACTGCACATGATAAACTTATTCTTACCAAGTTGTAAAAATTGATGTGGCACATCTTCCGGTGTCAAAGACAATTGTCATCAATCTAGGTTAGTAAGAATCCTTCTATAGCTCCTTCATGTTGGTGGGTAAAAGCATAATAAACTGTCACCTTTTAAGCTAACTTGATGGACTCGGCCCAGTCCAACTCGGCCGAGTCCACGTAGGTGCCACGCGGCACCGAATGGTGCCTACATGGCCCAATAAGCTCCTGCGCGAGCCAATGCGAGAGCCAGTAGGACTCAATCAAGTCTGACTGGGCTGATTCTGACTGGGCCGAGTCTACCCAGGTGGCATGCCATGTTGGCAGCCAAACCTCCAAAAACATAAAAAAACCATAAGTTTGCACTTCTGCTATTCTATTCTCTGCTCAAAATATAAAATGTCTAAAAACTAAAAGTACCCTTTTCTAGATCTCGGAATGACTATTCTTGACATATAAATTTTATATTGTTTCGACTACAAAATGTTGAACAAAATTGCTAAAAACTACATATAGGTATATAAAGCTTTGAGAAGTCGTTGATTCGGAAAATATAAAAAAATGCTAAATCAATTCATAATTTTTTTTAAATCATAGAAAACACTAGATAAGAGAGTCCTCTTCAATAATATGTAATTTATTTGGTTTTTGGTATAGTTTTGATAGGGGAAAAGTGGCGAGAGACAAAAACTGTTGATTTCAGGTAAGTTCGACTTTGAATACTTATAATGGGCAAACTATAGATTGAAAACACTTCTTTCTTTTTTTTTGCACTAGCTATACATGTCATCTAAAACATATTGTAAAATTGGAGGAAAAAATAATTTTTTACTTATAATGATTTGGCGGGAAGTAAACTCCCTGATTTGCAGTATTTTTCAGGAAATGAAAAATAGAACTAAAAATTTCAAAAAACATATTAGTTTTTCGTCAATTTTTTTAATAAAAATTATAGGCATAAAATTCATCTTATTTCACACATTTCCTTACTTTACATCATCTTCAAATTCTCAACATAAATGTGACTTTTATGCCCTTGAAGTTTTACAGTTTTGGTGTTGTTAACCTTTTCCTTTGTAAAAGAGTGACAATTTATTGTGCTTTTACCTTGGTACATGTTGCTTCCTATCCATTTTCCAACTGTAATCGCTGCTCCATATCTCTTTCGAATCTCACAACCTTCATTCATGAACACAACATCATAGACATTCTCACACATCTGTCCAACAGTCACAAGGTAATGACACAAACCCTTCACATAATAATCCTTGTCAGTGTTATGCTTCCCATCAAAAGTAACAGAACCTCTACCAACAATATATGCTACCTTATCATCACAAAATCTAACAGGACCAACATCATATTTCTCAAGTGTTACAAATTTTCTTTTTTTTTCACCAATTATATGATTTGAACAACCACTATCAATCAACCATTCATTCTTGTTTCTTCTAATATACAAAATAATCTCAGAATTATCATCAATTTTTAGGCAAATATTTGAAATATCAAATCCAACTTCTTCTTCTTCTTCTTCTTCTTCTTCTTCTTCTTCTTCTTCTTCAAGTGGCGGGAGACAAAAACTGTTGATTTCAGGTAAGTTCAACTTTGAATACTTATAATGGGCAAACTATAGATTGAAAACACTTCTTTCTTTTTTTCTACACTAGCTATACATGTCATCTAAAACATATTCTGAAATTGGAGGAAAAAACAATTTTTTACTTATAATGATTTGGCGGGAAGTAAACTCCCTAATTTGCAGTATTTTTCAGGAAATGAAAAATAGACATAAAATTTTCAGAAAACATATTAGCTTTTCTTCAATTTTTTTAACAAAAAATTATAGGCACAAAATTCATCCTATTTCACACATTTTATTAGTTTACATCATCTTCAAATTCTCAACATAAATGTGACTTTTATGCCCTTGAAGTTTTACAGTTTTGGTGTTGTTAACCTTTTCCTTTGTAAAAGGGTGACAATTTATTGTGCTTTTACCTTGGTGCATGTTGCTTCCTATCCATTTTCCAACTGTAATCGCTACTCCATATCTCTTTCGAATCTCACAACCTTCATTCATGAACACAACATCATAGACATTCTCACACATCTGTCCAACAGTCACAAGGTAATGACACAAACCCTTCGCATAATAATCCTTGTCAGTGTTTTTCTTCCCATCAAAAGTAATAGAACCTCTACCAACAATATATGCTACCTTATCATCACAAAATCTAACAGGGCCAACATCATATTTCTCAAGTGTTACAGTTTTTTCTTTTTTTCACCAATTATATGATTTGAACAACCACTATCAATCAACCATTCATTCTTGTTTCTTCTAATATACAAAATAATCTCATAATTATCATCAATTTCCGGGCAAATGTTAGAAATATCAAATCCAAGTTCTTCTTCTTCTTCTTCTTCTTCTTCTTGTTCAAGTGGCGGGAGACAAAAACTGTTGATTTCAGGTAAGTTTGACTTTGAATACTTATAATGGGCAAACTATAGATTGAAAACACTTCTTTCTTTTTTTCTGCACTAGCTATACATGTCATCTAAAACATATTCTGAAATTGGAGGAAAAAACAATTTTTTACTTATAATTATTTGGCGGGAAGTAAACTCCCTGATTTACAATATTTTCCAGGAAATGAAAAATAGACCTAAAAAATTCAAAAAATATATTAGTTTTTTGTCAATTTTTTTAATAAAAATTATAGGCATAAAATTCATCCTATTTCACACATTTCATTAGTTTACATCATCTTCAAACTCTCAACATAAATGTGACTTTTATGCCCTTGAAGTTTTACAGTTTTAGTGTTGTTAACCTTTTCCTTTGTAAAAGGGTGACAATTTATTGTGTTTTTACCTTAGTGAATGTTGCTTCCTATCCATTTTCCAACTGCAATCGCTGCTCCATATCTCTTTCAAATCTCACAAACTTCATTCATGAACACAACATCATAGACATTCTCACACATCTGTCCAACAGTCACAAGGTAATGACACAAACCCTTTGCATAATAATCCTTGTCAGTGTTATGCTTCCCATCAAAGTTAATAGAACCTCTACCAACAATATATGCTACCTTATCATCAGAAAATCTAACAGGACCAACATCATATTTCTCAAGTGTTACAAATTTTCTTTTTTTCACCAATTATATGATTTGAACAACCACTGTCAATCAACCATTCATTCTTGTTTCTTCTAATATACAAAATAATCTTGGAATTATCATCAATTTCCAGGAAAATTTTAGAAATATCAAATCCAAGTAGTTCTTCTTCTTCTTCTTCTTCTTCTTCTTCTGCATAAAACAAACAATCCTCTATTTCTGACTCGTCATCTAAAATGCTAGCATCTTCATTAACATAGTAAGTTTTCTTATTTAACTTCTTAAATTTCTTGTCTAGGAGCTTTCTCCAAACACATAGTTGCCAAATGACCAATATTTCCACATCTAAAACAAGAATAATACCAATGTGAAATAATTCCCACATATGTGTAGTACTAATTCCACATGTCTACATAGTTAAACTATAAATAAAGTTTAAATTCGTGTGAGATGACCAAATATATGAAGCTTGTTGGTGTACTTAAATATTTATAATTACACTTTACTTAAGCTTAATTAGGATAATGCATTTCATAGTAGTTTTTCATTGAGATATCTAGGATCGAGTTTGCATCCTATTTTATCACATGGTGTAGGAGAAATTCCACTTTAGATGGTGATAGTTGTTATCTCATTACATTTTATGTGTGAGATCCACCTTTAGTGCACATGTCACATTATCATCCTCATCATATGGCACATCCTTCATTACATAATGACTGATGATCCACCTTTGGTGGACATGTGATTCCACCTTGTGTAGGTGATACATTATCTTCTCCTTATCATTGTGTCTTATTGTCTTGCCTATATAAGAAGGCCTATTATACACATTTTATAATGTTCATTAACAATAATATCATTCTTGCATCTTAATGCAATTGTCTTGTCCTTCTCTTATGGAAGTTATCGTGGTCTTTCATTTGTTCCTAGGGGTGTTGTAGAGTCATCTAAAACTCTAACATGGTAATAGAGCTCTCAAGGTTGCCAAGAATCCTTCTCAAGAATATAAATCTTGGTTTGATTCAATTGTGGGTGTAGAATAAGATAATTTGGGCATCACTGTTGCATAGTCTATTTGGAGAAAATTTGGGGTTTTGTATTTTTTGGCTTTCTATTACAGGTCAATATTAGAGCTTGCTAGTGCAAGTAAGAGGTTGGCATCATATTAAGGAGGTCACAAACCCCCTAAATCGTCTCTTGTTTCATCCAAAATGGACACCCGAGACCAAATCTAGATCTATAAAAAGTTTGGAAGTGTGGTAGCGGCGATTCAGAGAAAATAATTAAAGAGACAATTTTCAAACAACGATATCTTAGTCATCCAGACTCCTTGTTTCAAGCATTTTTTTTGTTTTAGGGTAGAATTTTGTGCTCTACATAGTGGTGGAAGTGGTTTCTGATCTCTATTTATGAAGTTTTCTCAAAATTGCTAATCCTATATTTTGTAACTTCTAAGGCCTTATTTGGGCTCATATGAACTCTTTTTCAGGTGCAATATTTTTTGACAGAGTCATTACCAGCATTCAGATCCAAAAGGACAAGTAAGCAGCAGATGGTTGGTGTCTTCTTCACTATTATAGCAAAGAGAACATCTAGAAGGACCACAATACCCCATTCTCGTAAACCAATTAGCAGTTAGGATTCTACCTTGGATTGCAGTCCAAGAAAATAGACCTACCTTGGGCAGACAGACTTTGTTCCAACATAGTTGATTGAAAAATTGGGATTGATTCGGAGAAGGAGTTCCTGAAAGAATTATGTACCCATCTTTAACCTTGTAATCCCATATTTTGGATCCATTCCAAATGCATTCATCAGAACCTTGTTTGATTAGAAAGAACTTGTCTTTGAGTATGTTTCTTAGACACAGAAGTTCTCCAAGGTCAATTTGAATATGTTCAAACTGTTGCCACTGCCAAGATTCATCTGCCTGGCACTGGGGGCCAGGAATAATGTAATCCTTTACCAAAGAGCCCCAATTATCAATACATATTTTACTAATGTTATTTTGACCCAACATGTGATTAATGCTAGGGAATCCACCCCATGAGTCTTCCCAAAATCTTGTTATGGATCCATCCTTTATGATCCAGGAAATGTTGGCCTTTATGATTCCTCTTGATTTGGAGATGAAATTCCAAATTCTGGAACCCCTGGGAAGGTGTTCAGTTCTAGCCACCTCTTCATCCCCTGCATGATGAAAGTATTTGCCTCTAATAATTCTCACCCATTGGAGATCCTTTCCTTTGAGAATTTTCCAGTATAGTTTTGCTCCGAGAGCCAAATTTTGCCAATGCTGGTTTTTGATTCATGTGTCACCGGCCTCAACTGGTTTGCAGATGTTGTCCCATGAAATAAGGGCAAATTTCCTTATGGTATCAGTTCCTTGCCAAAAGAATTTTCTAAGTTTTTTAACCATATCCATGTAACAACCCGTAGGGAGAGCAAGGCAAGATAAAGGATATATGGGGATTGCTACCAAACTTGCTTTAATCAACACCACCCTTCCTGCCCATGATAACCATTTAGATTTCCACGAGTCCATTTTTCTATCCATTCTTTCACTAATTGGTCTCCATGCCGAATCTGATCTTAATGCTTTATCAATGGGGATACCGAGATAAGAGCATGGGAGGGAACCAATCTTGAATTTCAGTAACTTTCCTATGTTCCTATTGTATTTTCTTTTTAGTATGAAAGAAGAAAATTAAAGATTTATCTTTATTTGCCACTTGACCTAATGCTAAGGCATATGAATCAAGAACTTTCTTAATGGATAAAGCTTCCCTGATGATGCCTTTCCCAAAAAGAAGTATATCATCAGCAAATTGTTGGTGAGTGACTGATAGATATCTTTCAGGCATTAATGGCCACCATTAATGGATTGTTCATGTGGGTCAATGGATTGGCTTTAGTTGGAAGCATGCAAAAATTTATAGAAATCCTCTGCTCCACTATTACTTTCTTAAGACCTAAACTAAATTTAGTAATATTATTAGAATAAATTTTATTTAAATTTTTTTATAAACTAGGACATTTATTTTTATAAAGAATCGTGGATTTTTTTTTTTCAAACATCTACTTTTCATGAACAATTATGATAATATGCCTATTTTTTATATAATTTTTTTAAATTTAGACATGCTAAGTTTATTTAGATAAGAATCATTTCTTGTTAGTAGGAATTGAATTCAGAAACAAAATGAATATTTAAACAACACAAAACAACAATTGTAGAAATATAAAGAATAGAAAATAGACATAATAGAATGAATTACATGGTTTACCATTAAAGGCTAGAGTAGGGTAATCTCTTCTATCCACTGCTACAACAAATATAGTCTCTTCTCTTCATTTATACAAGTGTTTTAAATGTTTGAATATGAAGAGTCAAGGAGTAATTAAAGAGGCGGGGAGAAGAGGAATAATCAGATGACTTTTAGACTTCATACATTTAATAAACCCCAAGATAAAATGAAACCAATACAACCACCAAAATGATGTCCCTAG
This sequence comes from Thuja plicata, assembly GCA_018584345.1. Lineage (NCBI taxonomy): Eukaryota > Viridiplantae > Streptophyta > Pinopsida > Cupressales > Cupressaceae > Thuja > Thuja plicata. The sequence goes on along the minus strand of MU223774.1, from coordinate 3,143,379 downwards.
CTTTTCCAAGCTTGATGTCACATTTTAACTAGATCAAAGAGAAACTGTGCAGGACTCTAACCATGTCTTTTTTATGTGGTTGCTTAAGAGTAATTATCATGGGGCCATCAGTTTTACAAATTATAGGTAAAATATATGAGCAGCGACGGCTACCCACAATAAGTTAAGCAGCCGTGTGAGGATCTGCCCTAACTTCTTGAAATATTATTCTTCGACATTTTAGATGAGTCTCCTCCAAGATATATTGGAATCTATAAAACCTAACAGTTGGGCATCTTCTGTTTTCTTAATAAATTATGGCTAAAAGATATGAGTAGCCGCTGGTAGCCAAAATAAGCTAAACAGCCGCATGGAACAGCATAGAGACCTGCCCTAACTTCTTGAAATATTATTCTTTGACATTTTAGATGAATCTCCTCCAAGACCTATTAGAATCCATAAAACCTAACAGTTGGGCATCTTCTGCTTTGAATCTCAAATCAAATTTGCTCCTCCGAACTTGGGTTTTCATAATTAACTCCATTTTGAAAGCAATTTTCTCCAAGTACCATCAACTGATTTTTACTTTGATTTGAGAAGAGCACTCAAAAACTTTGGACCCTCAGATGGTTGTAACTTTGTGAATCCCTGGGACAGTATTTTTTCAAATATAAATTATAAATACACAAAACAAAATTTTTAATCTCATAAATAACCCAAATTCAGATAAGAATAGTCAAATTTTACATCAATATGAAACATTTTTCCAAAAGCATGACCATCCATTAACTTATCAATCAAGAAGTTAAGCAAATCTATTTTTAATATAAGCTATAAATACATAAACAAAGTTATAAATGTCCTAAACAACCCTGATTCAGATGAGAATGGAATGAAATTTTACATCAATATGTAAACCTTTTCCAGACACCTAGCCACCATTAAGTTATTATTCTCTAATCAGTCACTTGGACTTCATCATGAGGTGCATAAAGATCATTGTAATTGCACACTCTGCGTCCCTCTGCTGGAACTGGAAAAGCCCTGCTATTCATTCTTTCTTGTATACCATTCCTCTGATCACAGCCCATTTTTGATATGGTTGAAAAAGAGCCTGCAACATCATCACAAGGTGCATTTGTATCACTCATATAATTTTCAAAATAAATCAACTCCCTGGCTTTCAAAACACAGGCCTCGACAATCTCTCCATGTTTGTTATGGAAATGTTTGACAACAAATTCCAATCCCTTAAAACCTTTGTTACACCCCTCCACTCCACAGAAGAAAAAGGGTTCAAATTTCTTGATGTGGGCTTCTAAATCCTGATTCACCAAACCTTCCATTCTATCCTTTCCCACAAAGGATTCTTTTACAGCCAGTAATCCATCTTGGTCTTGGGCATTTTTGTTCCTGATTTGTGCAGCAGCTTCAATGTTTGAAGGATAGTAAAGATCTTTCAGCCATTCTTCATCTTTGTGAGACTCAAAGAAGGATTCTTTATACTCTGTTTTGTATTCTTCATACCTGCATTCAGCTTCTTGTGGCTGTATGTCATCATTGAGTCTGAGCATGAATTGCTTAAAAGTCAGAAGTCTGTTTTCAGAGTTTTGCCTCTTAATTTGAGATGGGCCAGAGCTCATCTTGCGCTTCAGTGTGAAATTACTTTCTCTGTCCCTGCTTAGAGAAATAGTAAAAGAATTACTCCCCATTTCAGCAATTTGGTTCTTCTTCTGTGTTCTGTTGATTAAAACTCAAACTTTTGAGTGATAGATATCTTACAGGCGTTAATGGCCACCATTAGTGGATTGTTCCTGTGGGTCAATGGATTGGCTTTAGTTGGAAGCATGCACAAATTTATAGAATCCTCTGCTGCACTATTACTTTTTTAAGACCTAAACTAAATTTAGTATTATTATTAGAATAAATTTTTTTATAAACTAGGAAATTTATTTTTATAAAGATCATGCAAATGATTTTTTTTTGTCAAACGTCTACTTTTCATGGACACGGCTATGATAATATGCCTATTTTTTATATAATTTTTTCAAATTTAGACATGCTAAGTTTATTTAGATAAGAATTATTGTTAGTAGGAATTGAATTATTTAGTTAGTATATTTATTTTTATATAATAAATTTATAAGAAGCTTCTCTTTAACTAGTGTTTAGAATAATATATTTAAATTTTTTTATAAAATAGTACATTTATTTTTTAAAAAAATTATGCAAGGGAGATTATTTTTGAAATATCTATTTTAGTATATTTATTATTTAAATAAAATAAACACCTCTATGATAATATGTCTATTTTTAAAATAAATTTATATGGTCGTTGGTGGCTTGCAACTATAGTTGTTGGGGCTTGTTAATTTTACTATAATTATATAATTATAGTTGTGTTTAGAAATCTTTAACAACGTAAACTATAGTTATAGTTGTGTTTGGAATATCTTTAAGGTCTACTAATTTTACATATTTAAGACTTATTTCATTCTCTTTAAAATTATTTAAGAATGATTGTGTTTTTTTCATTTTTTATATTATTTTTATTTATTATAAAAGAACTATTTTTGTTTACTTCATAATTATTTTACTTTACCTTTAAAATTATTTTAGAATTTTTTTTATTTAGTTAAAAAGAATCATGCAAAATAGATTAAGAGATATCATTTTTGAAATATCTATTTTTTATTATTTGTTATTTAAATACAATAGACACATGCATAATAATTTATCTATTTTTTACATTACTTTTTTAAATTTAGACATGCTAATGGAATTTTATCTATTTAAGAAAAAGCTTTGGAGATCCAACATTAAAACTAAATAATATTAAAATTGTTAATGTTAAAATTTGAAATCTTAAATTTTACAAATAAAAACAAATTTTAAAAATTAAAAATAAAAATTAAATTTATTTAAAATGTAAAAAGTAAATTCTTAATTCTTAATTCTTTTACAATTCAAAATTTATAAAAATAAATAAATAAATATTATTTGTCAATTTTTTGTTTTTTAATTCAATATTTGTCAATTTTTTGTTTTCTATTTTATTGATAATTATTAAATATGATCTAATTATTAATACTAAAAATTATTATACAATTAAATTTAAAAATATTTCTATGTTTATCATTTTTTTAATTGTGATTGTATTGCATTCATAAATGAATAAAAAATTATTAGAAATCAAAAATCTAAATGAGCTTGCTTATGATGTTTGTCTTATTTGAATTAAATGCATAAACTTATTTCTAAAATATCATCTAATTAATATAACTAGCACTTGCACCCTAATGAGGTGCAATAAAGGAATATTTTGTTGGACACTACCTTTTTTAGAAAATTCTCATGCATCCTCATTATCTTCATATTAGTTGTCTTATTATGTGTGTGCATTGAGTTATCTGCACTAATCTATTGCACTTAGAGAGGCCCATCATTTTTGGTATTGTTGTCAAGGATGGTGTCAAGCTATGAAAGTCTCTAGGTTTTATAGAAGTTCTTTCTTGTTTTCCTAGAATCATTGTTTCCATTGAAAGCACTTAGGATTATTAAAGAGTTTGATAGTAGTAGTAGCAAAAAATAGATTTTGGATCCATGAAGTGTAACAACCAAGAGTCATTATCATTTGCAACAAGTTTTGAAATCAATGAAGACATGTTCTCTAGCATCATAGAGGAGTTTTGTCCATGTATTGATGACAAGGTATTGGTTTATGAAGAGGCAAATGAGGACAGTCTTGTTTTGGAAAATGAAAATTTTAATATACACAAGGTTGTTGGTCAAGTTAAAGATGATGACAAATTAGAACTCTTACTTCAAGAAGAGAGTTGCAATAAAGTGAAGATCAGTCCTCTCATTCAAAAAAGTGAAGAGATTAATGAAGACCAATTTTGGGATGACTTAGAGGTGTTTTGCTTAAATTTGGATGCTAAACTAGTATCTTGCAGAGAAAAATCATGAGCAACATGAGCATAGTGTAGAAATTTCTATGTTTTTTTCAAACCAATCATACAAAATGGATTTTATAAATCAAGAGGAGAATAAAGAAATAGCCCATCAGAACAAAATAAAGGAGGGTTCAAAAAAATTTCTTTCACGAGGGTGTCCTATAAGGCATTTAGCTTTGATTGAGGTAAACAAAGCATAACAAGTTATGTTTGCACCCAAGCATGAAGTCATAATTGAAGATGAAGCTAAATTTGCAGTTGCAACTAAAGAAGAATGGTTTCGGCCTACTTATCCACTTCAAAGAAGTGATATATATGATTAAAATTAAGTGGTAAATAAATTTTTTATGTATTTCAAAAATTATTACAAATATGTATTAAGTTTCTACTGATATTGCAACAATTCTTGATTGCCCATAAGCATGTGAAGCATTGTAATTCTCTAAGGAAAGGAACCTATATCATAGAACCAGATGGTTTTGTTTGATGAAGTCTTATTTTTTGTTTAGTGTATGTTAGGTTAGCTTTTTCAATCAATAAGTGTTGTTACACAATGTCTTAGATGTTGTTTTTAAAGCATAGTTAGTTAATCGTTGTCTAGTCTAGATTTTTCCTGAGTTTCTCTTGTCTGAATGACTATTTCAAAGGTGTTCATATCTAGTTGGTTAGTCATATTTCATGTCATTTATCTTTCAAGGTTGTGATTAAATCAAGTCTTCAATTGAGTATTTGCATATATTATCACAAAGTTTCCATTAGGCAATTGGGCTTTAATGGGATCAAGAATGTTTATTACATGAAGTTGTCCAATTGGTCTAATCATATTTTATTTAATAGTAAATGGATATCCAAAATTGTATTTGAAGTCACTAGATAAATAATGTTTTTATACAAGCTGTATATAGCAACTATTGTCTGGTTTAACAGTCAATATGTGCCAATTGTTGTCTGATTTAACAGTCGGTCTACAGCAATTACTTTGCAATTTAACAATGAGCCCGCAACCACTGTTATGTGACTAAACAGTCAGCCTATAGTAATTTTTGTGTAAGTAATAGTACACTTGCACCAATTACAAGAAAACCTACAATAATTGTTGATGTTAATTATGCAACACTCACAGACGGACCTCTATATTCAGCAATTCAAGGACCTATACTTTCATCTATTCACCAAGTTTGCAACTTTTCACAACAACACAAATGGTACTAGACATTTATGATTCCTGTTTATTGGTAGTATTTATCATTTTTAGTAATTTATTATCTATGCATTGCACTATATCTATCAATTATTATTGTTATAATTACATGCTTTATAACTGATTTATTTTGTTTCCTTCATACATACATTGTCATTTGAGGACAAATGACCTTTCAACTGGGGGGAAACGTGCATACCTTGTATAGTTTTCATAGACCATAGGAGGATGACCTTGCTTGTATATTTTCATACTACCTCCTACATTAATGATTGCATTTGCTTCATTTGACATTTTGTTCTATTGACTTCCCTTTGCCATTATTGCCTCAAAATGACAAAATCTATATGCAAGCTTCAAAGTGATGAAGGATAGCAGTGTTTGGTGTTGCTATGGAAAACAAGAATGACAAAGTGAAGAGAAATGAAAATGGAATGTCTTATGAAGAGTTCACAAAGAGAAAAATGTATTTCATTGTGAAGAGTTGAAGATGACATAAGCAATGACAAGGAGAATTAAGGAGATGATAGATAGAGCAAAAGAAAATGAACTATTGTCATGTAAAACTTAGACTTCTTTAATGATCAAATACACATACATGACATGGCCTATGAAGAGTTGAATTTGATGTTGAATACCATGAAAAGATGGTAGAGTTTCAGCCAAGACTCGTGAAGAATATAACAGTCACACATGGAGAATAAAAAGAGTGCAATTGTGAAGGTATTCTTATAATGGTAAGTAATGAAGAATGTCTTATTCATCATTCAATACTCCAAGATTATGAAATAATTGCAAAAAATGTTGCTTGTGGTATCTCAAGCCTATGTTAAATAGAATATGGGAAGACAATTTTTTTTATCTTGATGAATAAGAAAGATGAATAAGAAAGTGAGACAAACTTATTTGATTTCATGCTAGTAGCTTTCATGTCTAACCAATGTATATCCCCTACTTGAGGACAAGCAAGATTTCAGTTGGGGGGATAATTCTCGATTATAATTTATCATGTTTTTATCATTTTTTATAACACTTTACCTCATGTTTAAATTTCTTTCCAAGTAATTTCCATACATTACCTTAATTTATGAAGCATTAACTATGATCAGTGATATGTTGACAAGCATTTGTATGTCTAACTAGTTAAAGCTAAATTGTGATAATTTATTATGATAAATGGTTATTATTAAATTTTGAGTGTTTTGGGATGTTTAACATATTTTTGTGAGATATTTGACTCATTCATGCAGCTATAAAGAAGAGGAGACAAGTTGACACTTGTCAATATTTAGATGTTGCTAGAAGTGCAGAAAAAAGTGGAAAAACTAGTTTCAGTAAAACGGGCATATATCACTCAATTTTTAATAAATTGAGATTTTTAAAATGATTTGGAAAGATTAAAATGATTTTAAAAAAAAACTCTTTTCATTGTTTGAGTTAATTCGTAATAGTAAACGAGTAGCACTCATTTGAAGTTGACTAAGTCAAAAGTGGCGAGTTTGCGGGCAGCAATCAAGGAATGAGTTCTAATTTGGTTTGGACTCTTCCACCTCTTGATGATATCATGGATATGGATTTATTAAAATTGGCTAACAGTGGAGTAAATTTTGAAAATAATAAATCATGAGTCTTAAATGATTATGACATGTGTTTATGCACATTTTCAACCACAACTGTGTTGTAAGAGTTTCAAGTGGATTAGAACATTCTCAACTCATTTTAGTTTGGTCTTAATTATTAGTTTATTGAAGAATAAGTCATATTTTTATGTTTTGGGAGAAATTAAATTTGTTACAAGTTGTGTTTGTAATTAATCCAACTTTCAAGCCTCATGTATATGTATGAGATCTTGTTTAAGTTGAAGAGAAGAGTATCTAGTATAATCTAAGTCTTGTTAGTAGTGTCGTTGTTCAATCAGCAAGCCTGATATCAGATTATGTAATCCCTTTGATTTTCTTGATATGAATATGATTTTATCAATTGAGCTTGTATATTGAAGATTGAATGCTAGTAGCTAAGATTGTATCCAATCAAGCAAGGGCCTCTTGGGGTGTTATGACTCTATAGTTGTTTAGAGTAGTTTAGATTGTTGTTTAGATGTTTAGTAATCATTCTTGTTTTGTTTGGGATAAGTTAGTTGCAAAAATATAAATTTATGTAGTTTTGCACCATCTGCAACCATTTTTGTAGCAATTAACCAAACATTTTGTGGCCACTGTTATGTCAATTTCACAGTTTACCTGTAGCCACTACTATGTAGCTAGTTTCATTTCTAGCATTATTATCTTTTCAATTAGGTTATTGCTTTCAATTTTATTTTCTTTATGCAATCAATAGGATAACTTGGTTTCTCCCATAATGCACATACAATTCAAACCCATCACAAGTTTATGTTTCCTTGATTGATAATATAATAATCCTCTCTAGGATAATAGATTACTTAATGAGGGACTAGATTTCCTCATTATGTGTGTGCATTGAGTTGTATGCACCAATATATTGCACTTAGAGAGGCCAATCATATACTATCTCTTGATAGTCAAGGGAAAATTTTAGAAATTCATCCTCACAACTTTCTACCATTTTTGTAAGGTGTCTTTGATTACTTACTTGCACTTAACTAAATCCAATATTTAAAAATATTTATCTCCTTACTTTCATTCCATTGAAACCAATATCTAAAAATGTTTATCATGAATATCTAAAGAATAAGAATCGCCAAAAAATCCATATTATGTATGTAATTTAAACAACCAACTAAAGATATATTACCATAATATATGTTTTCAATTGTCATTTTTATATATGAGTATTGACAATATCCTCATAACCAATATTTATGTCTACCACAAGCATTGGCCATTAAAAAAAGTTGAAACTTTAAGATAGCAGTAAAAAAACATACATATTCATTAAAATCGTAACAATCTAATGGTTCTATTAGAAATTAATCTTTACTTGCATTATGTAAGTAGGAGATTCCTATGGAATCCCTACACCTATTTTGTCCTCTTGTGAGGATAATTCTTTTTATTTATTTTATTATCCATTGGTTGTATTATCTAAATGGGATAAACCAAGGTATCCCTTAGATTCCTCCCTAAGAGGAAATAACACAAGTGGCACACACTTTATGAAATGTGGCATACATAGAAATGGGAGTTACAATTTAACTCCCTCCTCGCCTCTCTATTAAAGAGATGGCTCTCCTTCTCTCTTCAATTCAACAATTACTCTTCTCAAATACTATTGTATGAGCTTAGCTCTCACTCCTTTTCTCTCTCTCCTTCTTAGGCATTTTTTGCCCATTCATTATCACGGGGGTTTTTTTACGCTTTTCCCCCTTCAAAATATTGTCTCCTTTATTGTCTTGCACATTGGTGAATGCTCCTAGTTTTGTGGTTATTCATGGTAAATCTTCTTATTCCTAGATCTTGATTAAACAATTTCCTAGCTCTTTATATTTTGTCATTATTTTAACATGGTATCAGAGTAGGTTGGTTTAATCCATTTTTGAGTGTATAGGTGAAGGAGCTACCATATCTTGGAGCACTCCAAATTTTGGAGACCTCCTGAGAGAGTTTACTTCATGGTTTTTTTTACTAATCTTATTGAGGAATAAAATTGAATTTGTGTACAAGTTTCCCAAATTTTTATTCAAAATTCTATATCTCTAAAGTTTGGTCCAAGTTTAGCATAATATCTCATCTAAATCCTTTTTGTTTATAGGTTTCATCTTCATATCTCTACAGGTTATATCTATGTTGGTTATTGTTAAATCGTATATCTATATTGATATATGTTCTAACATTTCTCTAATGTTTCTCTTCTGTTTATATCTCTAATCTAACATATTTTTTATATCTCTATCTTTATGTGCTTATCAATTTGAGGTTCATCATATATATTTAATCTTTGTAGCGCAGTATAAATATTTCTCAGCACAACATTATCATCTTTCTGTATCTTTGCGCACCTTTGGTTTTTCATTGGTAATATATATTGGTTATTCTTTGCGCAGGTTTCACATGTTTCATTCTTTTCATTTATATCACAGGTGAAACTAGAGAGATATATATCAGCAATTTTATATCTTTGCACAGGATATTATTATTTTTGTGGTAGCATTTAGGCTTTCCTCCTTCACACCCCTTAACCCTGCGCAACAGCTCCCCAACGGCTGTCTTCTCCCTGCTACTCCTAGTGCAGCCTTCATCCCTTCAACCCCTACTCTTTGTTTCTGTGCTTTCTATCCCACGCAGCTTCCTTCTTCCTCTTCCATCGCTTCTTTTTAGCCTCCTCACTTATCTCTCCCTCCTCCTTCTAAGCTTGCGCAACTTTACCAGTTGTTGCGTAGCCTTCCAAGCTGCTCACGCTGCAGCTCTCTCGCTCTCTCCTTTCTGCTCCTTTTGCATCCTATACTCTCCTCTTTTGCGCAGCACTTGAAGCACTCTTTCCTTTCTTTCTGTGTTGTTTGCCCCCTCTTTTCTTTTGCACCTCAGTCTTCATTCTTTCTCCTTTGCTCATCTTTCTCTGACATTACTCCCCTCTTGCGCAGCATATTCTCTTGCCCAGCTTATTCTGTCATTGCATTCTATTTTCATTTTTTTCATTCAAAACGTTATTGTTCATTCATTACATTTCACTAAATATTGTTTTTGTTTTGTCATTCATTAGTAAATCGTTTATGCTATTAGTATTAGAATCTTACAATGTTGTTAATAATTAGAAATTCTTTCAGCTCTTAGCGTTATTTTCAAGATTATTATTGTTCTTTTTTGTTTAGTTGCAGGTTAATCATTGCTTTCTCAAAAGCTCAGGCTGAGAATAGATATCATAACTATTCATATAAATCTTTATTTATTTTTTTATATTATTGCAGCTAATCTGTCTGCTATTATTGGTTTCTGCTATACATTTTTTTTTGTTGCATGGTTGCAAAATCTTAACATTTTTTGCAGGTTATCATTATATATTCATCTTTTGGTAAATGCAAGTTCATGATTTGATTCTTTATAACTCTTTTAATCATTGTGGCTTACTCTTTGTTGCAGGTTATAATTCTTTTCTCTCTGTAGGGTTATTATTATTATCCCATCTTTGACTCTTTTTTAAAAAAAATTGGTCAATTTTTTTATTTACTTTAAAAAATTATTCGTTCAAACTTTTTTTTACTCAATATTTTAGGATATCGCTTCATTCTTAAATTAATCGTATCAAATCTATCTTATTTCAATTGCTATTTTCGTTAATTGGTTGTAATTAAAGTTTGTTTGATCACTTTGACAAAAAAATTAAATTTATTTTTTTAATATTTAAAAATTTTGTATATTAGTATTTACGATTCGAGTTAAATTTGTTTCATTTGGTCTAGCTTACTTTTTTAATTTCATCATGACATCATTAATGTCGCAATAAGAATATTTAAAAATATTTATCTCCTTACTTTCATTCCATTGAAACCAATATCTAAAAATGTTTATCATGAATATCTAAAGAATAAGAATCACCAAAAAATCCATATTATGTATGTAATTTAAACAACCAACTAAAGATATATTACCATAATATATGTTTTCAATTGTCATTTTTATATATGAGTATTGACAATGTCCTCATAACCAATATTTATGTCTACCACAAGCATTGGCCATTAAAAAAAGTTGAAACTTTAAGATAGCAGTAAAAAAACATACATATTCATTAAAATCGTAACAATCTAATGTTTCTCTATTTGAAAGTGGTAACCTAAGAAATCACAACCAATTGTTCATCTTTTGTTTGTGTCATTAATTGTAAACGCTTGTCCAATAGTTTTACTGGTGCATTGTAGACATAATCCTTCCCATATTACATTTTAGAAGCACAATTATCCTGTCAAAACTTAAAATAGACTTTAAAATATCATTTTGTCTAAAAAATTATAAACCAAGTCCTATATAATACAAGTCTAACCAAAAGGAATCATAAAATATGTGTTTGCACAATGATTAATCATCACATTGAACAGACCAAATGTAATTGCAAGCCTTTTGCTATGGTGGAAAAGGAATTATTATTTTTCCTCCTCTTCTATATCATTAAGTAAATGTCTTGAATTTGGAATATTCCCAACTCCCTTAATCCCCCAAGCCAATTTCTCCAACCTTGCATATGTATCTTGTATCTGCAGATGTGATATATATCATACACACAAAAAAATATGTATCATTTTATGTTCTTCAATCCAATTATGGTTTAATGGATGTGAATACCCTATTCCAAAGCTCCTATTTTGGCATAGGCAAACATGATGTTGGAAAATATTGTTGAATTTGGCTTCACAACAACCAATAGCATTTGCTTGAAAGTTTCTAAATCCTTTTCAACAAATCCATTATGTATATCCTACAATGATTGTATTCTAGGAGATAAAACTACTTTGAGGTATTTTTTCAAACAAATGACGCGCCTTGTCCATGCTTCAAAATTTTGCATACATGTTTACCAGAGAAATTCCAATTATAATATCTGAGGAAAAGCCATCTTCCATTATGTTTTGATTGATGTACAGACCCTGTTCCAAAGCACCAATAGATTGGTGCATACAACTTAATGCACCAATAGACGTATATTGGTGCTTTGGAATGTGATTCATCTCTAGAAGTATTTGAGATAGGCGTAGTTGAGTGTATACGAGGAAGAATATGTAGGAACCCTTGAGGATGGGGGATATGTGAGGTTTTTGTGCAGTTAGGACCCACTACCCACCTTAGAGTGATGACTATTCCTTGGAAGCTAAACACCTTGCACAAATAGGAGATAGGCATGGTGGTCTTGTATGGAGGGTCTCGCCAATGTATATATGTCCCAACACCATTAAGTAATTGAGAGAGATGTAGGGATATGGAGCATCGATACTTGTCCACAGAAGCATGCTTGCCCATATCGGTAATGTTCTATCGAGTGTTGGGACTTTTTTGGAGAGACATGCCCGATCATGTATTTGTGGTCGAGCACTGGGACTTGTCTAATATGACATGCCCGCTCATTTAGCCTTGTGTTGTGCACTTCCCAGTAATTTGGATGAATATATATGTGTAATTGCATATGTAAAATGCATGTGTCTATGTTATTATTGTATATTAATGGTAAATAGATTATCATGCTTTTCCAAGTATAAATTCATTGTATTTTTGGTAACATTGCATGTCAATGATGTTATGAAATGTGAGAAAATGGAAATGGTATCATGAAGAATGCCTCTTGAAAATGGTGAAAATATTTGAAAGTGATGATATTCTTGAGAATATTTATGGGTTTGGCATGTTTACCTTGCTTCAGATTGATGAAAAATATGAATAATGCTTGTATATGATGGTATTTTGATTGAAACTGTGTAAATTGTACTTTTTATGTGTGAATTAAAGGAAAATGGTATATTTTGTTGTTTATTTTGAGTAATTTATAGAATTGGAATGGTTAGTGAATGCAAATTTTAAGTATGTTATCATATTTGAAGCCGAAAATGTAGTTAATGGTAACTTTATGAATGGGGTTTAATTTAAGAGCGTTTAGTTAATCTTCTTCATTGAAATTATTCTATCTTCTTATGTTGATCCAAGGAATGAGTATGTTTTTCTATTGGTTAAAAGATGTCTTAGGACTAATGTGTGATGTATTTCCATCTTAGCCTTTGTGACTTCCAAGAGTAATTTAAGTCCTTAGGGGGGGATGTAATGCCACTTAAATACCATCATGGTTAAGAGGTTCCATGGTTCGAACCTATGCAACAATACAAAATAAAGTAAGTAAATTTTATATTAAAGACCAATTGACTTAATTAGATATTTATCATAGATTTGAATAAAATATTATAACGATGGTTTCATTCAGAGAAAATTAATATGTTTGTCGATGTAGTGAAATAATCATTATTTTATTAATTAATGCAATTATTTAAATAAGATTTCTATTATTATGCATTAAAGATTATTAATTGAGCAAATGGATGATATCCTAACGTTCGAATACATAGGAATGATTGTGTTGTTAAAATTCCCTTTTGAATAGCTTGTGTTATTAGGCACTTTAAATATATGTGCATTGACTATTTTGTGTACATGAGAAAGTACCATTGACGTGTGAATGTTTTAGTGATAGCAAGTGATGGGCATTGACTCCGCCTAGCTCCACAGGCCTAAGCATGTCCACTTCCCCAATGGTGGTTATTTGGAGATGACATATTGGCCAACTCCCTTAAGCCTAGCTCATCGTGCTCAATTGAGTATGATTTCTCTTGTTGTGATTTGTTATACACCCTCCAACTACCACCATTGGTAGTGTTTGGTGACCCTAACCCTATGTGAATACACGTAACAAGTGTCTTTGTGTTATATGCATTTTGTATGAATTTTAATGCTTACTTGGAATTTACACCTTAAATAGTATTTTTTATTTAATGAGTTAATGGCTTATTTAGAAATCTTGTGGTTTAATTATTATCTATGTGTAATTGAGCTTAAAGGAACTATTGAATAATTTTACATGATAAAATAACGCTTGAGTGAGTATTTTGGGGTTAGGTATAAGTGAGCTTGAAAAGGAAATGTTTGCACATTCAAACTATGATTTAACATTGAATTTATATTTGTGTGTAAATGTTTATTTAAATATTGGTAGAGCTATATATGACATATTTGTTAGCACAACTTAACATTCACTTATCTATGTGATTTACAGATGAATGCATTGCATGTGCGTAAGCTAACTAAAGAGGGTTCTTGTTTTTAACTCCCACTTTCTCTTCCAATTATATTCTGGGAGTTCATGCATTTAGTTATTAATCTTTAGAAATTACATACATAATTTCTATTCATGTCTTTTTATATTCATTGTAATGTTTACTTTTTACAACCAATGTGATCAATATAATTTTATTTTGTGCAGCTCTGTTTTCTTCTGTATTTCTATATTTCTGCAATAGAGTAAAAAAAATTGCAAGTAGAGAAGATCAAATCTTGAAAGAATGGAATTTTCAACTTCTTCCATTCTCATGACATTCAACTATTTTGAATGGAATCCAAAGATTTTGCTTCAGCCCACAAGTAGAGGCTTGCATCGAACAGTCATGGCATTAAAGGTTGAACTGAATTTTGCATCACAGATAGGCCAAGGTCATGCTCTCTTTGCATGGGTCTTGCCTTCATTTCATCTTTAATGACACCCATTTCAATGGATATGGCATGCCTCTTCGTGCTAATGTTTCCTTTTTTCCATAGTTGATCAGTTTTTTTTTACAATTGACACCTATATTATCAGCTAGCATTTTATTCTTGCATGATTGAGTACTATTTTTGGGACCACTTGTACCAGCAAAAACTTTAGTGGCGATTATTCACCATTTGGTGAATGTCGCATGTCGGTGACCCCGAAATTGGCTAATGTTTTTGACATATTCGATTGACCCTATCGCCCGACATTTATTAATATTGGGTCCAAAGCCCGGGCCCATCGCCCATTGGTTTATTTAATTTTTCCATTTCTTACACATTATCGCCAATGGAATATAAATTTTGGTCCCCATAAATTTAAAACATTCGCCTATAATTTATAAGTGGCCCCAAATCGACGGCCTATATTTGCCTGGCATTTTACAGATGTGTGTCTCTAACCGATGTAAATTAGCCAACTTTATTAATCATGCGAAGGTACTGGACGACCCATAATCACCCTGGAAATAACAAAAGACGTGTTATAATTACGCGGGCTTCGCCAAATATTTGTATACCTAATACCTCCCACTGAATTTTTTGGAGAAGGATTAGTATAAAAATATTCTGATATCTCTATATTTGATCGTAGCAAAGTTTCAGACTATTGAGTGCAACTGTATACTCAATACTGCATTGGCAAGTCACGACTACATTGCTGCATTTTAATTTGAGGCAAAGGTAAGTGATACTTATTCTATGACTGTGATTTTGAGTTCATTTACATTATTTCAAAATAGGTTTGCAAAAATGGGGTTTCTTTTTCCTTTTGGCCCAAAATACACCGCACATCGTTGATTTGTGCTCATCCAACGGTCGCTGGCACTGTCACACTATCGTGGGTCCCATTAACTTTTGGCTTGTCATTTGATGTCACTAGGACATGTGTGAGTGTAACTTAATCATTTTAAATTACAACTTCAGCTTATTAGTTATTACATTTAATAAATGTTATTAA